>OU898282.1:54032345-54628481 GCA_918026665.1 Diabrotica balteata
TTTATGTTTTTAGTTAATAGCTCTACTTCATCATCTAACTGTTTTTTTTTTGTCGTAATTGGACTGGAAGATTATTCAAATTTTCAAGCTCAAATGTGCAACTTTGCCAATCAATTCTTTTATTAATTAGTCTAGGGGATTTTCTTTTTTTATTAATAAATCCCTTACCAATGTCAGAATGATGCGTGAATGATATGAGCTCATATCCCATGCGTTCTCAATGTGTATGTATGTAATAGAAATATTTTCAGGTATGAAAAAATCTATTAGATCTGTTATTTTGTTATGATCAGTTGGCCAGTATGTTGACTTTTGCTTGGATATAGTTTTACATTTTAATTTTCTACACATATTTAGCAATTCTCTTTCTTTCATTGTTGTAAGCCTCGTTTTTCTCTGTCCTTGACGATTTAGAATCTCTACATACTGATTTCTCTTTAAAACATGTTTTAAAGAACAGTTAACTGTTCTTATTAGAATTTTACAATTTTTTGTATTAACATTAACTGTATTAACTTATATCTTTTCATTACACTATCCTATTTCTTGATGATGTTTTATGTTGTTCTTAATTATAATCGCACTTCCTCTGCTTGCTGCGTTATCAGGGTGAATAGTATGGTATATTGCATATCCCCTAAAAATGGGTGATAACCTAGTGAAGTGAGTCTCAGATTTTAAGCATATATCCACTTTTTCTGAGTATAGGACTGCTGGTAATTTATGTTGATGATTCAGCAGTCTATTAGCATTCCATTGTAGGATTCTAAGTTGCTTAGCTATTTTTCTGCTTTGGTACCATATTCCAACAATTTGTTGATTTTTTAGTTAGACAAACAATTTTACTTGTTTTTGTTGTGAAACAGATTGTAAAAAATCTTGATATTAAAAAAAATTCATTTTATCCAGAATCATCTCTAAGATCTGCTCAGTGGTTCTGTTGCTTTGCCCTATTGGGTTGTTCGGGTAAACTCGAAATATTTAACGTATTTTTTATTTTTAGTTCTTGCATATCTTTAGCAAATATACAACCCCTGTAATTTATTATATGATTCTTGCTGCGGTTTACACAATTCAGTTTGGTATCTTTTTGCTTTTTGCATAAATAAGTAAGATTTACCCGTACATTTGACATATCGTGATTCTCTCGCACAGTAAATTTGAGTACATATGTCTAAAAGCCCGATACCGGTTACACTATGAAACTAGTTTTGACTTTTTGACCTGCTCTATTTCTACTGAACTTCCCAAAATAGTTTTATATATCTTCTTCATGCTCAAGTGTCAGAAGAAACATGTTTAATGACTCCTTGGTTTTCTATTTTAGTTTGTTCGCCACTCCAATGGCTTTGTATCTTCTTACCTAATGATCACTAACAGTATTTTCTGGGTCGCACGTGTGATTCAGTCTTTTAGCTATTACTTTGATAGGTCTTTTTTATTTATTGTTATAAGGATAGCTCTGAAAACCATTTTCGGTTATTAATTTGGTTGCATTTTTGTTTTGGTCAGCATCTGTTACATTTATTTTCATGGCATTATTACTAAGACGTTTATTTTAAGAGTTGATTTCTTTCTTAATTAACAATTTGTTTAAGTCATCATATGTTTTACACAACTATTGCTGCTGATACAGTTTCTTTTAATTAATAATGGTATTTTCACTTTTGATTTATGAAGGGTTTTGTACAGGTGACAGCGAAATGTCCATTTTTCCATTCTTATTATTTTCATTTTTCAACCAACCCGGAATTATGCTTACGGCTATATTAGTTTTGGGACCTCACAATTTGGGTGTCGAGATATAGTTTTAATGAATGCAGTTTTGTTCATCATAAATAATGTTAGCAGTTCTTTTTTGTTTTTTCTTATTCATCTCAAAACTTTGTCATTTGTGACGAGATTCATCCAAAATATATTAAGATATTTATTACAATGACCTGAAATTATGAAATATATATGTTTTTAACCAAATCGCTAGACTGTAGTTGTTTAGCAGAAGCTTTCGTTATATTAAAGAATTGTACCAGATCTTCTATATTCCGTTACGGCTGTTTAGTGTAGGCCGCTCAAGGAACATCATTAAGGCCTTGATTTTACCCGTCGTAAAAGGTGATTAATACATAGAATGGAAGCTGTAAGATCGTCAGATGTCCAGAAAACGCAAACAGGACGCGACCTGCTAGAGTTCTGTGTAGAAGGCAGTAATATGACTGTCGTATCAGGTATCGCTATTGGGTAAGGCACTACTAGTATCCAAGATGACTTCATGATACTTACTGGTTACCGAAGTACATTTGTAAAATCCGAGATAAGTCTTTTGCGAGTCCACTTTACTCTTAATTCTAACCCATAGAAGGAAATTCCAGAAGCATAATCGCTTAGCCCAATCTAAATGTGCTTTGTCTGCGAACCAGTAGTCCCCTCACACACTCTCCAGAACGATCTATTAAACTTACCAAGTGTGCCAATATACACACAATCAGTAGCTTGTCCCGGGGGTTACAGGTGCAGTATCGTTATGAAACACAGGAACTACAGCTACTTTTATCTAGAAGACTGATACAGACGTAAGCTCTGTCTTAAAATATAATACTTATCGTCTTACTGCACTACGTACAAGTTTCTATTTTTTTAAATCTTTTTAACTTAACTGTACTATATTTACTATAAATTTACTAAATAATCCATCCCCTTTTTACAACTTCAGAATAGATATTTGCTGTTTAGAACATCTTAGAATATTTTTTACATATAATATATTGCTGAATTTTAAATAGAAAATTATAATAAAAATTAATTTGGTAATTTGACTTACAAATGAATGTGTTGTGAATATTGTAATTTATTCATAATAAGATATAAATAACAAAGACACCAAAAAGAAGCAGTTTCAGAACAATGTTACTAATTTTAGTACTACTAATGCTACAATGCTAAGTTTACTAGAAATTTAATTTAAAAAACTTCCAGCAAAGATGTTCAGAAAAAGCTGACAACATGCAAACACAAATTATATGAGAATTATCTACTAAAACATATTAAAACAAAAAATAAAAGTATGATTAAAATTACAATTTTTCATCTTTGTATCTCTAATTTTAATTTCAGCCATTATTAAAAAGTAAAAAAGCTATTCTCGTCCGCAAAATGCAATCTAATTAATTTAAACTGTTTTAAGTCCAGAAGGAGCAAAATTGTATTAAAGGTATTTCTGTTTAACGCGAAAGCCTCATTAATTTGATGCCAAATAAATTGATGCTTTAACACGCCGGCCTTCTTTATCACTGTCCCTATTTATTAATTATAATAACTTAAAAATTGTGTTCCCTAAAACAGGTAATACACATTCGGGAAGAATTTGCCGACTATTTTTCTTGTTTCAGAGTTATTGCTTTTTATCCTTACTTTATATTCTATAATTTTTCAAAATAAAGCAATTTTTTTACTGTTGTTCATTCTAAGTCGAATATACAACTTCCTTTTTAAATGTTACTATCCAAAAATTAAAATGTTCAAATAATAATTTAAAACTCAAATCATTAACAAAATAGGTGGACTTCCGCTTAATATATATATATATATATATATATATATATATATATATATATATATATATATATATATATATATGTATAAATTTATCTTTATTCCATATTTTATTGAACTTGAAGTTCTACTAAAATTTAACTATGTATCAATTTTTTCGGTCTTGTACTGGTTGTGCTAAAAAAATATGAATTTTTTTTAAGAGTAAAATACCTTTATTTTGGGCAATATCAAAGAAGTTAGTTAAAAAAGTTTACACATTCTTAATATCTAGTAATCTGATAAATAACCTCCTTCGACGATTAGGGCACTGCGATGTAAAAAAAACATGAGGTCTATAAAGTGTAAACTATTTGGTATACACAACACAATTTACCGCGATGCAGCCATTGGTATGGTTTTGACAGCTGCATAACGTGTTTGGAAAAATGACGTATATGGCGCAAAACGATTTAACATTAAACATTATTATTTAGGCGAGGCAACGAACCACTAAGCCTACCAATTTTCCTCAAAAAGACGAATCGCTATGCAACTTTTTGCATTCTCTTCGGGAAGTTGTTAGGAACGTTTGTATCACCTGGCACTCCATCAGTACTACCAACTCTTTAAAAGCGCCTAATTTCAAACATAATGTTTTTTATAATTTTTTTTATAGTTTTATATAAAGTTGTGTGAGGTATTCTGAGGTCATCTATTAACAAAATATTCGTGTTTAGTGACCTTGAAACCTTCCGAGTAATGACTGTTGACTGATTTACACTGAAATTAACATGAAACTCCAAGAGACAGTGTTGTGACTGATTTTGAATGAAAATAACATAAAACTCTTCCAGGAGACGAGGTTTACCTAGGTATCAGGTCACCAGGTAGCATGGCCATCATAATCTGTGTGTTCAACGACCACAAAAACACCCGAGTAATGACTTTCTATTGATTTCAAATGAAAATAATATAAAAGTCCTCTAGAAAAGTAAAATAGAAATGTCCTCTAGACGTCACTAGTGTCGCTATAACATGTTGTCGGCTGAGATAAATTGTTTCTTGCAGTACTGGCCCTTTTTAGTTGTTCAGTGGAATTCAAACCCTATCGATATCAAGTTTCGGTGCAATACCGGCACTTTTGAGTTGTGCCACTGTAGCAGACAATGTTAGATATTTTTAAACTTATCTGCGAGAATTTTAGAGTTTAAAAATGATCAATGTCAGTATTGTGAAAAATAGAAACATTCAAGCAGTAGCCCTAGAAGATGCTTATTATACCCATCATAAAGAGAAAAACTTAAGCCGAGTGCTAAAAACACTTGACAAAGAGAATGTAACTTACAAAAAGTTGTTTATTTTGACCTACACTCTGCTCTACCTATACCAAAACGAGACGTTTCCGCTTTCTATTATAAATCTAAGCTGTCAATGTATCATTTCTCTATATGTGAACTTCAGTAAAAGGGTCTGGGAAATGTGCACAGCTATGTTTGACACGAAGGAGAGGGCAGTAAATGTGCCGTAGAAATTGGTTCGTGCCTGCTGATGTATTTGCAACAAACATATATAAAAACCGATTCTGATGATTTGAAATTTATATTTTACTCAGACAATTGTGGTGGCCAAGGAAAAAACAAGTACCTAATTTCAATGTATCAGTACTCTGTAACACAATCAATGACCAATCGGATCCACAACACGAGATAAAAACCCGAATACAAATGGCAAGACAAGCTTTTGTGAAATTCAGACCGCTCCTATGTAATCAACACCTAAACTTCGAAATACGTTACAGAATGGTCAAGTGCTACATATGGTCCATCTTGCTTTATGGCATGGAAACGTGGACTTTGAAAAAAACATCTATCAACAAACTTGAAGCATTTGAAATGTGGTCATTGAGAAGAATGATGCGCATACCTTGGGTGGATAGAGTTCGAAACGATGACGTCCTTAATAAGCCGGCGTGGAAAGAGAACTCTTTGAATTAATTAAAAAACGCAAGATTGGTTACCTTGGGCACATATTGAGAGGAGCAAAATATGAAATACCACAGTTAATCCTACAAGGGAAGATCGAAGGTAGGAGAGGAGCCGGCCGCAAACAATTGTCCTGGTTAAGGAATATTAAAGAATGGACAGGAATACACAATACAGGTGAGCTGTGTCACGCCGCCAAGAACAGAATTCTAGTAATGAGATAGTCGCCTACGCACTTTGGTGTATGGCATGTTAAGAAGAAGAAGTACTCTGTAAACTATTTTAAAATTTCTTTTCTAACTCATCGTTCAGTTATCGGCCATACTCAAAATGAGGCTGACAGCTGCCACTATTTAATGGAAAGAAATGCTACTAAAGCTTTAAAAAGAGCTTTAAAAAGACTTGAGAAAAAAAGACTTTTAAATTTTGACCGTTCGAGAATCGTTACGTATCGAATTCTACTATCGATTTTTTATTGTTCTGTTTGTTTTACTACATCTTGTATTTACAAATCTTTTTTCAACTTTTTACTTTCTTATTTAATAACTGTATTTTGTTAGTTATTTTTTATCTAGTTTCTAATTTAAACGTATTTAAAATAAATATATAATGACCAGAAGCGAATTGATGGAGAGTAGGGAATCGATGTGAAGACCGCTATTTCGTGACGCTACCCGCGATGCCGTCTCGTGGCGCTTCTTCCTTGACTCTTACCCTAGCATTTTACTATAGAGAAAATTAATACAACGACAGTATAGAAGCTTCTCATCAAAATGCATGTACTAATTTAGGGTATGTATGATGGCTTTACAGTACTTATACTCCAGCGAAAGAGAAAAGAAAGAAATAACTTGCAGCGATACAAAGACAGTACAGTAAATAAAGTAAAAATAAATAAATGATGATAAAAGAACCGAAAAACTCCAGAGGAGGTAAAATTGAAGAAAATTGGAGAATCTTGTAAATGTAAGAATGGGATCCCAATCCGAAGTGTAAAAGAGTATGGGGACAGCCATAAATAATTCTTATCAAATAAAACTTTGTTATTCTGAATGCTTTAAGCAACGTTTTAATTTTTTAACAATGGTCGACTTTATGTCTTAATACCAGTTGGTTACTTTTGTTTATACCTTTTATTGACTTTTGAAAAAACCAATTTGTGATGCTAAAACTCTGTTTCTTAAAACGTCAATGTATACGACTTCGTTTAAAAGACACAACAATCGACAGTCGGCCTGTTGGTTTTTAAGACAATCCAAGTATGCCAAGAATCGAACTAGCCGCCTTAGATTTGGTGTATCGAACACCATAAAAATACCTTCGCTGTTAGTTTTTGTTTATTGAGAACTTGATGCCATTTAACGTATGCGAAGATAGTTCTTTCTGACGTTGGACTCTACATTTTAATTCGTTTATTATGGATATGAACATTTAATTATCGGCCAATATGGACCTAACCTCAGCGATTTGTTCACTTGGTGATTTGTATCGCTAATTAAAAATGCCATTAGTTGCAACATCATTAGTTTTTAACAGATGTAACAGGTTTTTCCATTGTTTTCTTTGTTGCACTTACCTGAAACGACTGTCTGCTTATTTTGTTCAACAATTTATTTCTTTCTCTGCTTTTTAAGTCGATTTTACTATGATTTTCTTTTCTACGAACTATAAAGAAACAACTTATTTTTTGTGCTAATACAGGTGACTGTTGATATAGTAATTGGAAAATTAGATGGTTACGTATTTTTTAGAGCGTTATCCCTTTGTTTCTTTTCTATTTAGTAAGAATATTAAAGTCTTTGTACAGGGTGCGGCATTAGTGCGAGGAAGTCAAATTGCTCATTTATCTTAAAAGATGCGAAAACAATTATTAAGGTAAAAGTTTGAGCATAGATACTCTAAAAATATTTTCAAATATACAGGGCCATCCATATTAACAGAGAGAAACAAACTTATATGTTTTTAATGAAACACCCTGTACATGTTTACATTTGTGGACTCTTCGCGATGTTTTCGTTTTTTTAATATTTGTGAGCTTACGAGGTAATTTTGTAGTTTAGGAGGTAGAAGAAAAAAAAAGGCAATTTGAAGAAAAGCAGTTATAAAACATAGATCGTAACAGATCGAAATGATTGGAATCTATTTAACCCAAACGAAACACCATCTACCACTGAAGATGTTGCCCAAGCCATGAAAAATTAAAAAAAAAATAAAGTACCAGGAACTGATCAAATTTGTAGTGAGATCTACAAGACTGGTGGTGACGCCCTGCTACAAGCATTACATAAACTTTTACTTGTTGTCTGGCAAAATGAGACAATGCCCTGTGAATGGTCTCAAGACGTGAAATGTCCGTTACATAAAAATGCGATCAGCTTCAGTTTTAAAACTACAGAGGTATAACCCTGTTAACAACTGCTTACAAAATACTAGCAAATATTCTCTACGAAAGGCTACAGTTTTTCACAGTTGACATAGTTGGAAAATACCAGGTCGGACTTACTCCAGAAAAATCAGCAATTGACCAGATTCGTTCAATAAGATAGATTCTTGAGAAAACATTAGATTTTAACATTGAACACATCACCTATTTGTCGATTCTCGATCCTTTGAGATAAAGGATGGACTTACACAAGGGGATGCCCTGGCTGGTCTCCTATTCAACATTGTCTGGGAAAATGCAGTCCTGAACACACGAATTAGAGACGGTAATTATTACGGTATAACGGTATTATTTACAGTAGATCGATACAATTCTTAGCAGACGTCTATAACATTGACAGAATAGGGCGTAGCAAGCGAGATGTTGAGCAATTTTTTTTAGAATTGGAAACGGCGACTAAACAGGCCAACCTAGTCATCAACGAAGACAAAACCAAGTACATGTTGCTAAGGATCCTATGGCAAATGAGGAACAGGAAACAGCATGGAAAGTCATAACTTTGAACGTGTTAACAGCTTCACATACCTTGGCTTGCTAGTGACTACTACCAATAAAACAAGCGAGGAAATTAAAAGACGAATAAATAATTATGCTGAACAAAGAAAGACTAAAACTATTATATACAAAGCACTGCTAAGGCCGGTCCTCACATATGAAGCGAAAACATGGACTACTCCACAAAATACTTGGAGCTATAAACGATCAAGGGCAGTGGCGCAAAAGATTTAATTTCGAATTATACCAACTCTTTAATGAACCAGATGTCGTAATGTTCATTAAAACACAGCGACTTAGTTGGCCGGACACATAATACGTATGCCTGACAACATGATTGCTAAAAATCTAACAACGGAAACACCTATAGGAAGAAGAAGCAGAGGCAGACCGCGAATTAGGTGGTTAGATGGAGTTGAAACTTAGGGATACTAAAGATACGCGATCCTTTGTCACAGGAAACAGCTTACAACAAAACGGTGATTAACTCACTTTCCAAAGATTTCCACATGACGTTTTGAGCTCAAATCATCTTCTTCTCACTACACTCATGGAATTAAACGAAGACTCTGCCGGTTTTCAAAACTTTTACTAAAACGAACTTTAATGGCCCAGAGTGTTCATTCCTCTCTTACGGCTGCCAACATCGAAGTCTCGATAACCAAATTCGGATTTCTACAGAGAAAGCATTTGTTTTTTTACGGCTCTCTACTGAGAAGTGACATCAACCTCAAAAATCATTTTCTTGTCCGCATCAGCGGAATTGTTGTTTACTTCCTTCACAATTATCTAGTCAGAAATAAGATCAAACGAAAGTCCAATTTGTTTCTTATAAATAGACTCAAAAATATTTAGATTATCAATCTCAAAGAAGCAAAAACAATAAGAATGTTTTCTGTGTTTTATGGTATATGGGGTGAAACGAACATGCTACACTATTTAAGAAGACTTAAAATTACTCATTTTACATAAGTTTCAACCAACACTGTATACAAAAATTAAATATTTTGCTACGTTAATAATTGTAGACAACAGTAGACTACATTAAAAGTCTTTGGAATATATTTATGTCAATATATTTTTTGATGTTAAATCTCTACAATTTGACAGGGTGTTAATTTTTCTAGGAAATAAGCAAGCGAAGCCTTAAAACTATATTTAACAAATGCTAGTTAGAAGAGAAAATTTCGTTGCGTTGGTTAAATTTTAGTATTGTTATGTACAAAAAAGGAGACGTGGTCGTAGAGATTTATTTATTTATTTATTTATTTATTAAAACTTACAAACACCACTTAGGTAGTAATTACATGTAAGAGTGCTCATTACTTGGTATAACAATATACACACAAAAAATACAATATACACACAAGTACAAAATAAAACACACAAAATAATACACATTAATAAAAAGACACAAGTTAATAAAATATTAGAAATTGAGTCCATTACTTATCATACTTATTTATAACATTTTTTAATATCCCTTACACTACAGGTAAAGAGGTCTATATCACAGATCTTTATTAACTCATTGCACTGATATTGCATATAGTTTATTATTGCACCTGAATTATAAGGAATACAAGAAAATAGGTCATTACTGTTTACCCTTAGGTTGACCTTTGGCACATGAAACCTAATAAAGTTTATCAAACCACATGTCTTATATTTAACATTGTTAATGATATTATGAATAAACACAACGCAATACATGTTTCTTCTTTGCTCTAATGACTGCAAGCCAAATATTTGAAGCAACTCTTTTGATGGCGTAAGGTGAGTATACACATTGTATTTCTTAAGGTATAAATACCTTAGGAATCTTTTTTGTACCTTTTCTATATGATTAATATGAACTTTGGCTTCAGGAGTCCATACCACTGATGCATATTCCAAGTTTGGTCTGACTAAAGCGTTATATAGTCTAATGGTTGTGTTTATACTAAAGTGTTTAGAATTTCTTATTACAAATCCCAATATTTTGTAGGCCTTATTAACAATATTTATATAGTGTTCATTAAATTTCATGTTAGCCTGTAGGTATATTCCCAGATCTTTACATTTGGTTTTCCTAGATACTACACAATTGTCAATTCTATAATTATTTTCAATGTAATCAATTTTGCGAGTGAAGGATATGACTCCACACTTCGTAATATTCAAGATCATATTGTTGTCCCTAAACCATTCCACAACTGAGGTCAGGTCCTCCTGTAGTAACTGACAATCATTTGAAGTATGTATAGTCTTAAAAAGCTTAAAATCATCAGCATAGATCAGACTAGAAGAAAATTTAAGAGATTGTGGTAGTGAGTTGACAAAAATTAAGAAAAACAAAGGCCCTAAGTTGCTCCCTTGGGGGACACCAGATGTAGCCTGAAATTTATCTGATAAACACCTACCAATTTTGACTCGTTGAAACCTTGATTCCACATACGATTTTATAAATGTACAAGCATCATGCGAAAAACCAAACTCATTCAATCTCGATAAAAGAATGCCATGGTCAACCATATCAAATGCCTTTGAGCAGTCAGTCATTATTAAATCTAATTGGAGTTTATTATTTATTGCCTCACTAGCAAAATTAGAAAGAATGCACAGATTACTAGTTGTGGATAACCCAGGCAAAAAACCATGTTGTTCTGGAGCAAATTCATTTTCAAAATTTTTCAGTATATTCATATAGAGAATAGATTCAAATATTTTAGCCAGGGAATTAAGGATACTTATAGGACGATAGTCTTCTATATTGTTTCTATTACCTAATTTAAAAACTGGAGTAATGGTAGCCTCTTTGAGTTTGTCTGGAAAGGTGTTAGTTTTAAGAGATAGATTAAATAGATGTGATAATGGTTTTTGAAATATATCAGAACATCCTTTAAAGATATAGGCAGGGATATTATCACTACCAGTGGCCTTTTTTGGCTTTAATTTTTTTATACTAACCTTCACATCTTCTTCACTAATAACTGAAAAGTTAAAAGATCCCTGTGAACTACCCTGATGTGTAGATGATACCTGATAAATTGAGCTAAAATGATGAGAGAAAGCCATGGCAATATCCTGAGGGCCTGTATAGGTATGATCATTTAAAGACATCTCGTGAGGAAAACCGTTGGTTTGTCTCCTACTTCTTATGAATGTCCAAAAACTATTTGGGTCATGCAAAATGTTATCTTCAATATTATTTTGATGCTGCATAAATTCATTTTTGATTTGCTTTTTAATAGTATTTCTAAGACTCCTGAATTTATTGTTATCGACAGCACTAGCTTTCCTTATTTTTATATGTTTGCTTAATTTGTTTTTTTGTCTGATTTTTTTAATAAGGTCTATACTAAAATAAGCTGGATATTTCTGTTTTTGTCTATTTTTAATAATTTTCTTTGGGATGGCTTGATCAATGCAGTCATACAATTTATCGTAAAATTGATTAATACAATCTGTAGCAGTTATACAATTATACATATCTGACCAGTCAGTGTCTCTTATTAATTGATACAGAAGATTAAAGTCCCCCCTGGCATAATCATACCTATAAGACTGTTGTATATTACTCTTAGTGTATGAATTATCTTTATATTCTAGTAACATTTCTAGTGCCGGGTGATAATAATCTTCAGGTACCAAAGGAGACCCAGACCTAGTTAGATTGGTTATGGATATGTTTGACAGTATAAGATCAAGCAGTTTATTTTTACAATTTGAAATTGTATTATATTGATTTAAATTGTTTAGATTTTGAAATTCTTTAAGCATGCTGCTCTTTTCACAACTTAAGTTAATAAATCCAGGAATATTAAAATCTCCAAATATGATAATATTAATATTTTCTGACAATACTTGGTTATAAAATTCTAAAAGTTCTTCATAAATATCTAACCTTACACCAGGAGGTATATATACACAGGAGACATAAAATGAATATGTTTTAAACCTTACCTTAAGTAACAAGCACTCAACAATTACATTACAATTAACTTTAATACTTTTTACAATAAATTTCTTTTTTAATGCTACCATAACTCCACCACCCAATGTCTTGCTACTGGCCCTATCTTTGCGAAAGACTATGTAGCGATTATCAAAAAGTTCTTCATTGGAGATTCCATCTATAAGCCATGTTTCAGTTAATAGGATTATATCAAAATCTTCACTAAGAACATTGGTATATAGGTCACTTGTTTTAGTGCGTTGGGCCTCGTACATTTTGATAGAAAATGTTTAGATTTTGGGTCTGCAATGTTTGCATCATTAGTTCTGATTCTGAGGATCCATCTGCCTTGTTGGCATCCTCGTTTTTACTAAAAAATGAGACACGAGTGTACCAGATGGCCATACTTCCCTCTTCCAAGCTTTTTTTAGTTCATCTCTTCTGATGGTAACTTTCATGGATGTATAAAGTTCAGGGTGTTTAGATGGATGAGACTCACACCGTACATCCTTAAAATTGGGGTCTAAAAGCCGCTTCAAGTCTTCTGTGGTCGTATTTGGTGCAAGCCTAGTTACATGAAGGGATACACACTTAGGTACTGCCTGCACATCCTTGGTTTCTTCATTATTCCCAACCATAAACTTGCGGTATCTCCTTCTATGCTGCTGTTGCCAATCTCCTTCATGATTTTCTGTGTGGCCTAAATTTATTATTTCTTGCATTTTATTAGCCGTATGAGCATGCAGAATACCAGCGTTTAAGTTCTGTTTATTAACGTCTGTATTTTGTTGATGCGTTTGGTTAATGTTTTGTTTTGATTTTGAATTTAATTCGTCAGCTGATATCTGCCTGACAGCAATGTTCTGTGTCTGTGGTATTGGCGTAGCAACCGCAGAACTGTAACTTTTATTTGCAACGTTGCAAGTATTCATCTTTAATAATGATATATTTTCTTTTAATAGTTTAATATTTTCTAATAGGACATGCTCTTTAGCTTTTAATTCAGAAATAAGTTCATCCTTACTTTTAAGTAATTCTTCTTTGGCAGCTAGCAGCATTTTGATGTTTTCGTTAAAGTTTTGTTCTGGCATAACCTCACTTTCTATAGCACAGCATTTCACTAAGTTATTTTTGCCAACAACTACCAAGCCAGCTACCCTTAGAGCACAAGATGGATTGAAAACTGCTTTACACGTTACACATCTCACAATAGTGGTAACAACATTTCTTTCGCAACCTTTGCAAGTTTTAATTAGATCGCAATTCGCGGCACTCTCTTCTCCGGCCATGTTGCCAGACACAATAGATGATAGTACACTATATATTAAGAGATGTATACTATATATTGAGATAAAACCCAAGAGATTAACAAACAAAATTTATTTCTTTATTAAAAAAGAACAGGTATATTTCAAATGATGATACGGAATGAATGACGATTTTCTAGTAAAAAAAGTTAAATAAACCTCTTATACTTGTGTTTGTAAACTTCTAAAAGGACTTCGTCTCAGTAAAACAACAGAAACTCTTAGATTCCTTAGCCAAATATATAATAGACCATAGATTCTTCTTCTTCTTGTAGTGCCTATCCGTTTGGGATGTTGGCGACCATCATGGCAATCTTTATTTTGTAAACTGCGGCTCTGAAACGATTTGTGGTTGTTGTCTACCACGAACGTAGATTTTTCAGCCAGAATATTCTTCGCCTTCCTGGTCCTCGTTTTCCTTCTACTTTTTCTTGATAAATTAATTGCATATCTTTCGCTGTTCCTCATAATGTGACCAGGTATATTTTGGCTGTTTTTATTGTGGTTAACAATTCTTTTCCTTTTTGCATTCTTAATATAACGTATTGGTTAGTAACGTGGTCGGTATAGGATATCTTCAGGATTCTCACTAGCCCATAGATACTTAACAACAATCAAATATACTTACACTAACACCACATCAAACGTAAAAATGCCAAACAACCAATACACAAACAAAATCAACAAAGACACCATAGGCAGAGGGGTACAACAGGATATTATACTTTTCTCAAAAATATTTGTGGCCTTCGAAAGATATTCTTAATAACAGAATGTGGAGATAAGATAGGAACAACATGGATGGAGAAATATTATATCACCTATCTGTATACGGCGTCGAATTTCCTGTTGTTTAGAGTGCTGCCTAAATAAATGAAACTTTCACCTTATTATCCATTTTAGCATAATTAGGTTTTACTCGATGATTTTATACTAAATCTAAAACAGTTTAAACATTAATGAAGTGGGCTGTACCCTTAAATTTACCATCGTACCTCTTGAAATTTTTGAAAAATGGTTTAATATATTTTCACTCAAAATCTTTATTACTGATGAAATTGTTTTCGCAGATTTCTTTCTTCATGTATAATAGTAGTTGCTACTGCACATATTGTTGTTATTATCATAGCAGTATCTCGACCTTTTAATCAACATAAATAATAACTGCTTAATTAAAATCATACCTCATACCATAAATGGGAGGATGCCAGCATTAACACCTGACTTAATTTCCGAAATAGATTTTAATGGGCAGTTACGGTTATAACATATGGTATATTAATTTAATATTTTTATGTTTGTGTTTGTCACATGGTGAATAAACCCAATGTATAATATTTATTATGCCATATTAAAATAAAGCACGTATGACAAATATGTATTCTAACGAAAATAAGAAAATTAGAAAATGAAGCAAAATATTTTGACATAGAAATAAACCAGGAAAAGTCAAAGTACATAATACTTTTTTACATTTATACTTCTAAAAAGAAGAGGGACAGTGTACTTTCATATCTAATGAATTAAGAGAATATAATTTCGAGAGAGTGGTCCACTTTACTTATCCGGGGTCAATATAGAGGAGGACGGTCAGGAAGAATGGAAACTGAATGCTAGATTAGTAAAGGGAAATAAAATGGGAAGTCTAAAACCACTGATGAAATTCAAATATGTATCGAGGAAAACAAAGTTAAGGATATATAAAATAATAATAAGGCATACAGTGAACGTATGGTAGAGAAGTATTTTTCTTGTTCAGTGCCTTATCCGGTCCGGATGTTGGCGATCATTAAGGCTATCATGGTTTTGTTGACTGCTCTGCGAAACAGCTCCGCTGAGGTCATCTCAAACCATTGTCGGAGATTTTTCAACCACGAGATACGACGGCGTCCCGGTCCTCTTCTGCCAAATACCCTGCATAACGAGTTGAAGAATTCGATATTTTTCTTCGTTTCGCATCACGTAGCCGAGGTACTCAAGCTTACGTTGTTTAATTAAATTAAGCACTTCTTTTTCTTTTGTCATGCGCTGTAGGACCTCAACGTGGATGACATGGTCCACATAAGATATTTTTAGTATCCTTCTGTATATCCACATCTCGAAGGATTCGATTCGTTTTTCAGTGGCTTGCGTCAGTGTCCAGGCTTCTACTCCATATAGTAACACTGGAAGAACGTAGCACCTCACTATCCGCATCTTGGTTCTCAAACTAAGATCACTGCAGCATAGCAAGGATCTCAGCTTAATAAATGTAGACCGTGCAATTTCAATTCTGGATCTAATCTCTTGAGCGTAGTCCCATTGTACGTTGAGGGTAGTTCCGAGGTAAGTGAATCTGTCGATTCTCTGAATCTCTTCGCTACCTGCCAGTAGTGCCCCGGGATCTAGATTTGTACGGCTGACAACCATGAATTTAGTTTTCTTAATATTGAGGTTCAGTCCGTATGTTACGCTCACAGTTCGCACTCGGTCTAGTAAGGCCTGCAGATCGTTTAGGCTGGTTGCTAGTAACACAGTGTCATAGAGAAGTATGGACAACGAAAAAAGCAAATACGGAGAAATTGGAAAGATGGGAAAGGAACATGCTTATAGCTATATACGGAGGCAAAAACTCGGTGGAATGTTGGGTGCGACGAACAAACAGGGAGCTGGAGGAACGGTATAGCGAACCAAGCACCAGTCGCTTGGTTGAAAGCGTTACCCGTATGCGTCCAATAATAAAAATAACATTCTTAGTTCTATAGAAAAATGGCATATCTTAACCGGTTTCAGAGCAATAAATAAATCATCAGTTTGTAAGAAAAATTTCAACAACCCGTATCTCGGGAAAACGAAGCATTTAATTTAGCAAAATTCATTATTAGACTCAATGTCTGAACGGAATGAAACTTTTTTAAATTTAATATGTCGTCTATTGACAGACACAATAGGTATTTTTAGACTGACTGAGAAGTATCTTGCTTCGATGTTAATATTTTGTGTATATGTTCGAAATTCTTGGATAATATTTTTTTCTGGATCATGAATTTGTGATTAATTTCTATTTTTCTTTTCTTAATTGCTCTTATGCTTCAATTTGTTTGTTTCTATAAGTAATTATGCTTATTGGCACACTGATGCCCATATGGAAAATTGCTTCTCAATTTTTCCTTCGCCGTCTCCAGAAACCTGGTTTATTGAAGCTTAGTCCTATCTCCGCTATTTTTAGTCTTGTTTGGAATACATAGGTATTATTGGTATTATAAGGGCTTAATCTTTTTAAAGTGTTGCCTCTAATAGAGGTTGAAGATGACTTTTGTGAATTCATCTGTATTTTTGGATTTATTATTAAGGTTTGGAAGTCTAGTCCTATCCATTCCTTGGTGTTATGCAACCATGACATTTTTCGTCTACATAGACCGCGTTTTTTATCCATTTTTTTATCTATTATTAATTGAAGAAAGTTATATCTCTCGTGTCTGAATATATGTATAAGATAAGATTTTTTATTTTTAATAATACTACAATTTCACGATCTCTTTTTAAGGCTTCTAAAGTTTGGATTTTTCCGAAATAGGCATTCCATAGCATGCATACGTTTCAAAGCATTGAAATATGAATTTTAAAGATGAATTTTAAGGAGTCAATTATTGGCATTGTTATAATTAATGTATCACATTCTGTACAATAAACTGTGGTATTTTTTCTTCGCACATTTTCCTTGTTCTATAACCGTTTCTTATATCTTCCAAGGATGAAAAACGGACGATGTTGCATGATAATTGTGATAAAGGCTTATAAGGACCTGAAAGCAATCAACCGAATTTTGATTTTTATAAGATTGGAGAATTAGTTTGCAACGAGAATATTTTGCTTACCTCAGGGTAAGAACATGGGGGTCGAAAATTGGGGACCGAAACTAAGGAGGTGGAGATAAGGCAAGCAAAATAATCTCTACTTGTGCGAACGGCACTCAGAGTTTGTTAGGAGAGCTGGGGTCGTGGATAAGTAAAAGATAAGGGGGTTGGATTGGGGCAACTACAAAAAAATGAAATAAGAAGTCATGAATTTCTTGGGAAAAATAAAGTAAAAAGAAACAGGAAACACCTCTAGTAATTTAGTATAGGGCGCCACTTTGGGGTGCCTAATTATACCTATTTTAACCATTCGTAACTAGGGAAATAATTATTAAACATAGAAACATATCTTTTTTAAATAAAACTCAAAAAAGGGTTAGTTAAGAAAATAAACAGAATGTTAAGAAAACAAAATTTAACATTTATTGTGTCTTATCACAAACAGTTACAAAACATAGAGAATACAAGAATACTCAAAAAAGACAATACAAAAATATTGTCCACTATGAAACTAAGTTCCTGTAGCTTATTATATATCTTTTATAAAGGATTTGAAATAAAATTTTTACAAAAATGTTACTTCAATAGTCGCAAAATACAAAAATACAAAAAAACTTACATGTCATCCATTTACAAACTCTAGGAGTTGAAGATACTACAAAAAACTTACAAATGTTACCGCATAGAGATTAATCTTTTTTTTAAACAAACAAAACAAATAAATATCGAAAATAATACAGCTAGCTGTCATATGTTAACATTAAATTTTAAAAACTGAAAACAAATAAAATAACAGCTAAAGTCAAAACCCAAAATTTACGATATTAAATATTTCTATTTTTAAATTTTAACGAAAGCAATTATTTATTTAAAAACATTGTCTGTCTTTATTTTAAAATGTGATCAAAAAGTTACCTGGATTTTTCACTAACAAACTGCACTAAAATTTGTGGAACCAGACGCCACTGGAACCTCCGAAACCATAACTGGAACTGGGGGCTTTACTCTCTCTGCGTAACGAACAACTCCATCTCCAAACTGCCAAAAAACCTTGGATGACAAACAGGGAGAAACAAAACGAGGATGGAAACGACGATTCTTCCAATCCTCACTCAAAACATTAACTGAAGCATTAACTGCCACAAAATACTTTTCACTGCTACATATTTCCATAAAGAGAAAAACAGAAAACCACAAATTCGACGGATGAATTTGGATCCATAATTGAGCCTACAACGACCTAAGTAAGAATGACGAAATTATCTTAAATATTCGTTTACATTACTTGAAATCACAAACACTTGACAGATTTAAAACGCAGAAGATTCCATTTCTACGACGTACAAAAATTATAAGACGACTTCGAACAAAACATTAAAAGAAAATGCCGAGAAAGTACACATCTTTAAAATAATAAACAACTCTAAAATGGTGTTTATTATTTGGCAACGCTAAAATGAATTGAAAGAATTCGGTGTTTCAATACGTACGAATCGGAAATTGAAACACATAAAAAAATATTCTGCGATTTTTCAAACATATATGAGGGGATTTCAATATATTACATATACGGGGGGATTTCATCCACCAAAAAAATCAATGAATTGCAAATGCTACAAGTTTCTAGGTGAATAGTTTCTATTTCAAGTAATAAGTAGAAGATTTCTGCACCGATTAATATGTGAATATCTTTAGAGATATTCAAATCTGGATCCGCTATAAATATGTTATTTGGGAAATCAATAGAATTTTTGGAAAAAGAAAAACTGGGTAGCTTTGTTGCTAGACATCCAATTAGCTTGGGCAACTAGGACAATCCAAAGCTTAAGCTAGTTTTAAATATAGGCACGTTAATGTTAATAGATGTAGCACTAACAAACATTGTTAGTATAGTTATTTATTCGGAATTTAGTCAATTTACCGAATAAATTTTTACTGATGATGTTCGATCGAGCGCCTCTCATCAAAAAGATCTTCTTTACTGCACCCAATCTGTTGCCAATACAATAGCCGTAGATAAAACATTTGCCATTTTTTTTTTGGTAAAGTTCGTATGGTAATGTCATCATTAACAGAAGCTTATATATGCAGTAGTGTATTATGATGCTTTGATAGAACATGCCCTACATTCTTTTACAGTGCAATCATCTTAATTATCATCAGCGCATAAAAAAATTCTGACATAATTTTAATTTCGTTATTTTATCCAACCGTGGAGATACGGATCAATATTGAAAGGTTTTATATCGATCAAATAAATGAGAATCGCTACAATACTGACATTTGATTTCATACGTTAGAAATGTTTGCGTTATGTGAATTGCGAAATGTTGTTAAATCATTTAATTTTGGTTCTTTAGTATGTTTTGTTATGAAAAGCTGATTCCAAAGTTCCAATCCAATTTTTAAGTTAATAAATGAATCAATACAGAATTTCCCTGCCTCTACAAATTCACCTAGTGATTGTATAGCACTAAACTAAAAATTGTCGTTTAATTTTCGCAAACTATGTTTCTTAAAAAACATTGGTAGTGGGAATAATGCTTTTATACGATTTCTCCAATTCCTCAGTATCTGCTTCTAAATCGTCTAAATCTTCGATTTGCGTTTATATTTCGATAAATTTAGATAATAGACTATTTGAATCTTCAACAAGTTTTTGAAATTGCGTTACATTATCATTAGTAAATGTAACTAAAAACGTTTGAAACCTAGTTGCTTACGTGCATCTTTTTAAATCTTTTAATTTTATTTCTACTGATGTTTACATTGTAATAATCGATGAACGACAATGTGCTGGAAATGTTACTATATTTGTGTTTGTCCCAAGAAAATCTCTATGATTTTCTGCATAAATCTACACATGCGAAGACAAAAGAAAGAGTCACCCGTTCTTGCTTGCGCCGCTTGTTGCTTTCCGTCTGGAAGGACCATGAAAAAAACCGTATAGTGTATCCACAACAAGATACAAATCGCTTTATTTAACCCGAAAATAATTAAGAAACCAAATGCGGTATATAACTTAAAAAGGATCAATTAACTTGTTTAAATTGTCTTTTTATTTTTTACTAAGGCCATTCCTAATAGTTCACAGGCGTTTGTTCGTAATTTTCATTTATAATGCAAAGTGATATTAGTTTATCCAAATAAGGTGTTCTACATTGTTATTAAATGTTCCTTCTACATAATTTACTATTTTTACTGGGAGTTAACCATGATTTTAATCTAAAATATGTTTATTTTGACACTTAGATTTCCACCTCAGAAAAATTGTGGCTAATTTTAGGGATTATTTAATAATTCTAAAAAATTAATGCCATCTCTGGTATAGTCTTTCCTCCGTGAATAAATTTTAAAAACGTTAATCAACAAGTGGACAGACTACAGACATCTCAGCCTTAATGAATCACATTCCAAATAAAAGATTCAAATCCGACCCGTATACCAGTATCCACATATAAATTCTAAGTCTTAATAAAGATTTGTGGAAGGTGTAAAATTTATCGACGTAAGTAACACTCAACACGCCTCTTATAAACTTTACGATGCCCAGAAAAATTATCGTAGATTTATAACATTCACCAAAACAAACTGAGAGGTACACTTTTACTCTCAGAAAAACGACCAATATTATGGACCCCAAACAGAGAAGACACATATCTGGAACCCGTACAAGATGTTAAACTGATTTTAAATCGATTGCATTTGAATATTTAATGAATAAGTCGACACAAGGTAGATATACAAGGTGACTTTCTTTAAAAACAGTATTAATATACTGTTCTTCTTTCGTAAATAAAATTATTAATATACAGGGAAGTCTCTGACGTCTCTGTTTTAAGATATACTGGTGTATATTGTTAGTTCGGTTTTTGTATATAAATCCGTTTTCAAAATCCACAGAATTTTTATGTATCTATTCTATTTTGTGATGAACAGTACGCCGTATTCAAATTGGCTTTATTAATAAGAAATACAAAAAAAAATAAAAATAGATAAAAAAAATAAATTATTTAAGGTGAAAGTATACTTTCAGTACTTTACGGAAATCGATATACGAATACTCCGTATATTGCCGAATAAGCCGTGATTTATTATAATGTAGAAGGAAACAAAAAAACACAAAATAGATTAAAGGTGAATATGCTAGTCGCGAAAAAAATAGAAATCAAATATAAATAAAGTAAGCAAAGAAAAATAACGAATTGAATATTAAGAAAGAAAAAATAATACTATAATCAAAAGCTTTGGAAACAGATATAAGGAGTAGATGGGTGTGTATACCAAGGAGTAAAAAATTAAAAAGATGTTAAAACATGTTCTCATAAAAAATAAAAATAGTAAATTGCCTTTACTGCAAGGTACTCCACTCCCAATTTTGGAAAACATATTTTGGTCAACTACATGTAGATGAACTAGCGACAGATTAAGAAGACATTATATGAAAAAATTAAGACCTACAAATAGACGAATCCTTACTTGCACAAACGAAATAAACAGTGTTATAATAATAATAATAAAAGTCTGGGAAGTAATAATCTAATCGCTGAAAGGTTCAACTATGCAATGACGAAAATAAGTGTTAAAATTTATAAATAAATTAAGGAGAAACAGAAAGAAAAGAAAATGCCAAAAAGGTTAAATTGAGATGGTTATATATCCTACTTTATTCAAATTATAGGGGTATGATGTTGCAGTGTTTTGAAAAATTTAATTGTTTGATAAAGATTAAATGGTTACCTATAGTACGTTCGGGTCAATATGACTCACGTATTTAAATTGTTAAAAATTACCTGTGTACGTATGTTTAGTTGGCAGTATTTTATATATTTTCTAATAGTTTGTCAGTCAGGTACGTCTATAAATAGAAACAAGTTTCTGCAAGCTAGAACTTTTAAAAAATGTGTAGTGTAGCTGGACGATGTCATTTAGAAGGGCATGTCACGTAGAAGGAAGTGGGGGAGATAGACAAGTGGTAGGCTGATAGGATACCGATATGCCAAGCGCATTCATTTAAATTTTAAAGTTCAGTAATTCAGTCTATGTTTGCATGTTGATAATGTCGCATTGAAAAACACTAACCGAAGATGAGCTTCGCGAGCTCGCGAACGTATCAGACAGTGATGAGTGTATATCAGAAACAGAAAACAATACAAGTAGTGAGAGTGAGGAAGAAAGTAGTGATAATTCTGCTGTTCCATTCTACGTACAACATCCTGTAGAACCTTCTGTAACAGTTCCTTCAAAAGACGGTAATATCCAGTGGTCTCTCGATTCTCCTTATTAACGCGGTCGTTTTTCCACGGCCAATGCTATAAATAATGCTCCGGGAGTTACAAGCTACACATATGCACGAATCTTCGATATCAAAAATTCATTTGACGAACTCTTTTCTGATATAGTTGCAAACCAAATATGACCAACATGGAAGGACAGCGTGTTTTTGGACCCCACTGGAAAGACTTGGATAAAATTGGTTTTCAAGCTTACATTGGTCTTTTAAGCTGAAGTTTTCAAGTTCCATGGCGAATCAACTAAAAGTTTGTGGAATGAAGAAACGGATCGTAGTGTATTTCGAGCAACAATGTCTCTGAAAGTATTTACAAAAATTTCGCAAGTAATGCGTTTTGATAACAATACTATTGGACAGGATAGAAGATGTACTGATAAACTTGCTGCAATACATAAAATTTGTAAAAAATGGGTAGAAAATCTACCAAATTTTTTTAACCCTGATGAAAATGTTACTGTCGACGAGCAATTAGTTGCCTTTAGAGGGCGCTGTGACTTCCAACAATACATTCCAAGCAAACCAGCGAAATATGTCATAAAAATTTGGGCTTTATGTGACAGTAAACGTTCGTATGCTCTAAAGTTGCAGTTCTATACAGGAAAGGAAGCAGGTGCCGCGTCGGAACGAAATCAGGGAATGCGTGTGGTGTGCGACTTGTGTAGTGATTTGAAAGGCCACAATATTACTTGTGATAACTTTTGTACATCATACAATTTAGGACAACTTCTTCTAAAAAGGAAAAATTCAATGCTGGGGACTATAAGAAAAAATAAGCCAGAGATTCCAGCACAAATTGGCAATAAAGAAGTTCATAGTTCGTCTTTTTACTTCACGCAAGATACCACTGTTGTTAACTATATTCCTAAAAATGATAAAAATGTTATTCTTATTAGTACTGTGTATCTTGATAAGGCTATTAGTGACAGAAATGACAAAAAGCCCCAAATTATTTATGATTACTATTCCAGTAAGGGATCAGTGGATACTCTAGATCAGCTTGTTGGTACATATACATATAAGAGGAAGACTATAATTGTTTTTATAATGTGCTGGACATTTCTGCCTACAACATGTTCGTTTTATGGACATCAATAAATCTCCAATGGAACACAAACAAACTTGCAAAAAGGCGAATTTTTCTTGAGAAATAGGGAAAAATACTGGTGAAACCACTTATCCTTTCCAGGAGAAATTTACCAAAAACTAAAGACTCACAAGAACTGGTAAAAAGAACATGAACAGAAGCGAGTAACGAATATGGAAATTCTAGTGAACCGTTTATGGACAATCCAACTCCGCCTGCCAAACGAGCACGCTAAAAATTTTGCTCTAAAAACGATAACAAGACTAAAATATTATATTGTATAATATGTCACAAACATATTTGTAAAACCCATTCTTTTCATTACTGTCGCAGTTGTAAACTAAATTAAATTTTGTAGGTATTTGTTCGTAGGCTTTTCTGGGAAAGAAAAAAATGCCTTTTATTTTTGTTGATAAGGTTTAATTTACATCAGCAACATAATTTTTGTTTAATTAACTACAATTTTTTATTAATAACGTTTTGCTTAGTACCATTAGCTTATTTTATTTCGATTATGGACCGTAAACCATAGTTGGGTCATATTGACCCGAACAGTATTTGCCTAGTTCACTCGAATGGTACAGCAGGGTTAATTAAACTCTAATTACAGAATATCAATGTGAGTGCATGAAGAGAAGATACGCGATAGTGCAATTTTTTGCTAAGAGCTGTACACGCCAAGAATTACCAGTGTGTAAACCAACTGATTCTATTTGACAACTTAAAGCAAGTTTTACAGCATAAGGAGCAAGAAATTTGCAATTTTGAAGAAATTTGTGATTTAAAAAAAATAGAGGATTTATAAATTCGTAAACAATGATCCGTTGATTCCTACCAGACGGCTTAAGAAGCTAGTAAAACCGGAATAAAGTTAATAGGTATTTATGTACAAAAGACATTAAGTAGATGTTTATGCCTGAGGGCCACTATCACCATATAAACAAGAGGGCCTCTGGTCCGAGTATTTGTAAGTCGCCCGAGGGTACCTATACACATCTATTAATGCCCACGGTACATCATTAGTACAAACTTTTCTGTCATACTTATTTGTTATATTTACAATCTAAATATTTTTAAAAATTCATAAAATGTATGATAGTATAGTAGGCAATATTATCGTTAGGTAATGATTTAAAACATAAATATGCTGCTTTCAGACCTAAAAAGTGAAAATACGGGAAAGTTTTGAAATTCACGACGAAATCGCAAAAAAGCGGGAAAGGCAATACAAATCTTGCTACCGAAGAAATCGAGAGACGCATACGAAGGAAAGTACGACAAATTACTAATTTCAAGGGCAGATAACTGTGTAGAATATATTACTGAAACTGTGTTGCTTGGAACTACGGCGATCTCGCTGACACGTTTTCTTCGAGTTCCTTATGGTATAAATATTCAATGGTAAAGAAGATTTTAATGGTAAATAAGAATATTAACATCGTTGAATACCATTCACCAAGATAGGCGAATATTTGAAGCAAGGGTAAAAAAGATACCATCCGAAAAAACGTAAAGTTATCTCGGGAGAGGATGTTTTAAAATTGATCCATGAAGCACCAAATGAGATGTTTTTAATGAACAAAGATGCAATAACATTTGGTATATTTGGAGGATATCACTGGCAAGAACTGGTGAATATGCTAATTACTCACGTAGAAGATAGTAAGGTCACGTAGAAGGTAATAAGAAATTATATGTCTTTATAGCCACGTGGTTGTTTAGAAAAAATATTTTTTCTGACCTAAAGACAAGGTACCATGGTATATTTTGAAGATACCATGGACAGACAATGTCTCCAATGAAGAAGTACTGCGGAGAATGAACACAACTGCGGATTTGGTCAACATTGTGAAGGGCCGTAAGCTGCAGTACTTGGGCCATCAATCACATCAACATCAACCAAATCAAGACAGATACAAGCTACACTATGCATTTTACAAGGTAAAATTGAAGGATAATGGACCCTAGGACGAAGAAGAATATCCTGGCTTGCTAACTGAGGGCATGGTATAGAAGACCTCAACACAGCTATTTCGTATAGCAACCAATAAAGTCATCATAGCCAGAATGATCGCCAACGTTCGGAACGGACATGCACCCTAAAAAGAAGAAGAAACACAAAGTCACTTTACTGTATGACTAGTTAAAAAAAATATTTTTGGAAAAATCCCCTTCATCAATACAAAATAACTGGGTTTGAGCGATCCTGATAAGTATATAGGTCACTGTCTGCTTCGAACATCCGCAAGTCTTCTGGCAGATGCTGGAGCCAGTATGATAATGTTAAAGTGGCATGGTAGATGGAAGAGTACGTCACTTGCTAAAGGATATATGGAGAGTAGTATATCTTCAAATGAGGTTTTAGGGACGCTGGCAGGGATACTTTCTGGATGTGGCTTTTCCTTGCACAAAGAGATGCTGACAGGCATACCTTCTGGATCTGGCGTTTCCTTACATAAAGTTTGAAACGCAGACAATGAAACATAATTCAACATTTCCTGCTTGCAATCTGTCTATCACAGAATCTTTCCAGAATTGCCAGTTTTATGTGAATTCCACTAAATAATTTTTGAAATCTATGAATTACTTTAGTCCGAAAAGCATTCTCCAAATTCCTTGGGGACTCAATATTTCATTTTGAAATCCACATTAATTGTTAACGAAAATGTAACTAATATTTCCCATTTTTAAGATTAAAAAAATGTTAGCTCTATAATATTTACTCCTCTGAAAATTGTTTAAAATAAAAAACATTTGCTTTTTTTCTTATATAACTGGGCCGCTCATTATGCCCTAGGATATAACAAGTAAACAAGTGTGTCTATGGTAACCATATCCAAGGTAAAATAAACAAATAATATCTAAATGAAAAATAAAAATACAATTATGAACTAGTATGACATAGAAAAAAAGATAAGCTGGTCTCCACTTATTTTCGTAATCATTTATTTTGTTTTTTCTGTTTATTCTAATCATTTAATTCATATATATCTACTGTTTAGTCGCTAAAACATTCTCAACATTTAATTAAACGTTGTCTCGAGTGTAACTGTTTTATAATTGCGATTAAAATTTATGGACTATATGCTATATTTAAAAAACATTTAAAAGGTAAAAGAGAAACAGAAAAAGACTTTCTCCTAATTTGTTTTATTACAATATACAGGACCGGTTTTGCCCTTTACAGTCCATCATCAAGTCCACTATAAAAAGGATTACTTAACCAATAACGGTACAAGGTTTAGTACTAGGTCCCACCCTGTGGAATGTCCTGTGGGAGAGAGTGTTATAGCTACAGGTGCCAAGAGGATGCACTCTTGTAGCTTATGCTGATGTTCTCGAACTTATTGCGAAGGCGGAAAACGGACATGGCTAATGCGGCTACGATCTACAGCTAGCATCTCAGAAGACTTCGAGAGGCGAATGGGTTTTTATTCTGGATGAAAGAAACAAGGTAAACGTAATGATGAGAGGAGAGAAAGAATGGAGAGAAGTACAGTGTCCGATTTTTGGGGTAATGAAGAAGGAGCAGGAGGACAGAGGAGGAAATTGAACCAGAGATTTGAAATCTTGTTTCTTTTTCTTGAGAGCCAATAACCGGTAACTACCAAAATTAGTTCATGGTCTTCCGGAAGTATTTTCGTTCTTTTGATTTCTTTTGCTAATAGGCAATTATGAAACCATTTTTTTTCTGATTTACGGTGATAGGTATGGATATTTGTAAGTTTTTCCTTAATAAAATATAGTTATTCTTCTTTTAAAATAAAGGTAAATATAAGAATTTTAGTTGTTTATTGAATGGTAAGACCACTACTCTGGAACGATGGTTAAGGCTTTAGCCGAAACACAATTAATCCGACACTATCCTGGGGTCTTCTGGTTTAGTATCCTACTCGGCCGAAATATGACAAGATGTCTTCTTCCGTGGCGGTAGATGTCTAAAAACTGTTTCTTATCCAACTGCCTGTCAGAATTTAATGAATGCCCTCTTAGGGCTCTTACTGGAATCTGGCAAGACGATAATTAACAAAAAAAAGCTTGATTATTGCCAGGGCGATAGAATAAAACTGCTGTGCAGAAAAGTGAGGACGGAAAAATACAGTGAATATATTCATATACACTGAATTTTTGTGCTCAATTAAAAAACCGAGAAACGAGAAACAAAAATGAAAAACATGACTAATCTACAGGGACAACACACAATAAAATAAAAAAGAATAAAAATGTTTTTTATGCAAGGATAAAGTTTTGATTCTTGATAATGTCCTATTATATTGAGAAGAATATTTGAGACATTCTACAGATCAGTCAAAATTACTCTAGTCATTAACAAAACATCGATTTTACCAATTCTTAGAGATAATACTATATATTTTTTATACTGGTTTACTGGACTATTGCTCTTATGTACTGGTCTACTCTATAGAAACCGTTTTATTATTTCTTTCCTTGTAACCATATGCGTAAGAAAAATTACGATATGCTATGCCTGTCTGGATTGAAATCATTTTAATTACCAATAATTAAAAAAATATGTGGACGTAAATATCTGAAATGAATGACCATTGTAAGTAGTTAAAAATGCCGTGAGCTATCATCAACAACTTTGTTACCTAGCTGAAAGTACATCTCATATTTTAGTGTCTCAGCAGCACTCTCAGTTCTCTGCATAATGAAACAAGAAAGGCTAAATGACGATATTTGTTAGCTTAATGTTTACGACTTCGAACAACACTTTAAAAAGTAATTGAAGAAATTATATTTTTAATAATCCAATAATTTTTTCATCAATGTGTATAATAATTTAATTAAATCTATTATTAAAAATAAACCACAACTTAATAAATAGAAATACTTTCTTGTGATATTTGGTCCCCCGATGAAATCCGTTTTCAAAATATAATGTGGGAATAAATTAAAACTAATTTATATATTTAAAATTATTAATACTAAACTTACAAAATTACACAACAATTTGCTGATATTATCCATCAAAGGCCCTCTGCAGGCTAATATAATAAAACAACAATTTTCGAAATAGATCGAATGGCTCATATTGCAGAATCCATCCGATAATACGAAATTCCAGAAGATTATCGATAAAGAGCTTCTCGAATTAAACTGCGCCAGTTCCGCAAATATATATATATATATATATATATATATATATATATATATATATATATATATATATATATATATATGTATATATATATATATATATATATATATATATATATATATATATATATATGTCCAAGACCATGATGCAGAAGTAAAAACCCACATAGTGAGCTTTGTAGAGAAATGGAAAAATGTCTACTCAATAATGCTAGAACACAAGAAACATACAATCAGAGAGGTGGCACCAATAATCTTACGAGGAGAAGTAGAGAAAGCTCTCAACCAACTAGGAAACAAAAAATCCCAGGGATCCATGGCATACCAGCGGAAACTCTAAAAGCAATGGGCGAGATGTAATACTGAATATGTGCAACGGATCACAGGTAAATGGCCTGATGAGTGGTGCGTATCAACCTCTCACTAACTATATATAGCAATTACAGAAATATTGCCCTTATTCCCCATGCAAGCAAACTTCTGGTACATAAAATCAATGAACGGCTAAAGAATCTTCTACTTCCAGGGATAACTGAAGAACAATGCGGATTCGTACCAGGAAAATGAATGCGGGAGCAGATATTGAACACCAGACAGATAATAAAAAAAGCGAGATAACACAACATACCAATGCTGCTCTGTTTCGAAGATTACGAAACGTTTTCGGTTTAGTAAAATGAGATCCCCTCTGCAGTGTAATGAAAAATATTGGAGTACCTAACCACCTAGTTAACCTAATAAGGAATTTGTATTATAAAAACTCAGCCAAAGTTAAAGAAGAACACGGAATATATTCAGATGCGTTCAAAACAAAGAACGGGACTAGACAGGGCTGGATACTATCACCATTATTGTACAACATATATTCTGAATATTTAATGAGAAAAGTAGGAGGCAGAAAAATTAGCAACCTGCAATATGCAGATGACATACATTCTAGAAGCGAATGAAGTCAAAATTATCACCAACACTGAACGTCTGAGCTGGGTAAGCAAAGAATTTGAACTTCAGATCAATACCGGAAAAATAATGATCTTAGACAGAACAAATACTCTACCGCACATACACCAAGTGTCGAATTTCGAAGTGGTATACAGATTTATATACTTGAGTTTCCTGGTAACCAACGCTGACTATTACCTCTTGAAAATCAAGCGTACACTATCGTACGTAATCAGTAACAAGGAATACTAAGTTCAGTTTGGTCAATTCCCTTATTTTTTCCATTGCTACAAACGCAGCTGAAACATGGACTCAAACAGAAAAATTCATAGGATTAAGATCGGATCTCCTGAAATGTGGGTTTATAAAAGAATTCTGCGCGTGTCCTGGACAAAACATAGAACCAACCTATCAATTCCGGAAGAGATTCATATAAAAGATAGGCTATTAAAAAAAGTAAATCAAGCATACCTAATTTTCTTCGCCCACATAGCTGGAAGACCGGGAACCATGGAACTACTGATAGTAGAAGAAAAGGTATAGGGCCGAAGACCAAAAGGAAGATCCCCAACATGATGGGCAGACCAAATAAAGTCTGTGGTGGGAAAATTTTTACATGGATTTTTACATTTTTACATGGTTTTCCATATGGCACAGAATCGCAGCCACTGGAGACAGCAAGTTAATATTATTTATAAGGGTTCAAGGAATGAGGAGGATATGTATAGATACGAGCGCCCTCCTATATCAGTTGGCCCACATTTAAAACTTGCAGTTTGCCATAAATATACTCTGCATGTTTTTGTAAGTTCCCATATTAATTAATATGGCTTTTTTATTGACATTTGTTAAAAACGTTACCCTTATGGTCTTTTATTTATTTTTAACAATAAACAAGTCACTCTGGCTATGCATTCTATCTTGATTTTTTCATAATTACGTTAAATCCAGAGGTAGCTTTGAAAAAATGACATCAAAACAATAATATTGTCAGTTAGTGTCAGATCTATTTTGTAGTGCTATAAAGTTTTTTTTTCGTTTGTGGATTGTACAATGGATCGAGGTAAAGTTATCAATGAGAAAATATGTTAAATCATTATTAGATTTTTTAATTCTGGAAAATCCAAATCGGAAATCGCGAATATATTGCAATTGTCACGCTATATTGTAAGAATTATAGTCAGAAGATACCAAACTACAGGTTCGGTCGTCAAAAAACCTAGAAATGTACAAAAAAGTAAAATAACCGAAGCAGATCGAAGGACATTAAGACGCATTATAGTGAAAAATCGACGAGGATAAAAAATATGGAGTTAAGCGTTTTATGGAGTGACGTTATTGGAAGACTCGTTTCTAGATCACCATTAGGGTGAAATGAAAATGAACGAAAATAAAAAAAAGGTAAATAGTGTTGTGTCATAGTTGAAAAAATATGCTTCTTACAATCAAAACCAAGTATACAAAAAATAAAACAGGTGACTTTATATCCTGAGGTTCCTCAAGAGGATGACATATTTGAGAATATATGAACTTTCAGCCTCTAAGATAATTTTTATTATTTTTTAAATTTTTGTAAGACATTCATGTCACATATTTTATTATGCTGCTTAAGATTGTAGGAAATAACCTAACAATTATCAAATTGAAATTTTAACATTTAATGCATCCTCAAGTGACCTGAAAAATAGCAAACTGGAACAAAAAGACGGTATTTAGTTAAATAACATTTTTATTACCTTTAAGTTCAGAATAATGAAAAACAAAACAGTAACTCACAAATGATCTAGTAGGTAACTAAAGTGATTAACATTATTCATTTCTATTTTTTAAATATTCAGATTTTTTTTCAAAATATGGCAACATTTGTCTTGACTAAATCTGGTTTTTAATAAACCCATCGCGATTACTCTGACCACACACTGCAGCTGACACTTCAGTTACTAAGCGAACGCAACGTTCTACTGCTTGAGTATTACTAGGTAATAATGAAAAATCAGAAGTATTTATACTAGATATTAAATCAAGATTAATATCCATCGTCATTATCAGTGGTGGTTCAGTAGCGCTTAATTTGTACCAACAATATCATCTCCGAATAATTGTCGGCATCAAAACGTAGCACAGGGATATTAAACTCCCGTATAGTTTGTCTACGTTCCCTTCTCGCCTTTAGAATACGTCGTATGCCAAATTCTTTGTATTTCAGATCTTCATCCGTAAGCATTGACAACAGTATATTCTCCGGATGAGCGAAAAATGCATTACGTTGGATAACGGGATATATAATTTTTTTAACCATTTCAGGTAGTGTGCTACATGATTTGATTAATTAGAATAAGTGTCTTGATCCGTCAGTACATGATGGCCGAAGTTTCACTCTGAACCAAAAGGGGGCATAAGCTTTGGAAATGTAAGTTGCCAACAGAAAAAGACTTTCATGTGGAACTTCGGTTGCTACGTAAAGATGCATAATTCGGTTAGCTGTTTTAAGCCATCTAGCATGTGACAGTTTCCCTGGATTTCTTGAGGCCAAAGAAGCAGATACGTTACCAGTTTCAACTGATTGCACTATGTCCAATAAATACTGTTGATCAGTACTTAAATCAGACCCATTGCGATTTAGCTGTGGTAGATCTGATTCTATTCTTTTATACTGTTTTACTGGAAGATTTTCGCAGGATTCCAGTTTTTTCCCAATTGAACCTTTGTGTCCGCAAGGACCTGAAGTTTCGCCATCAATTTCTTTAAACAGATGCCGCGGGGGAAAATTAAAATGAAATAAGCAAATAAGCCACTGCAGGGGACGCTTTCGTTCTTTCTCTAACAAACGAATTACCCCGTTCTTTGCTCCGGTATTTACTACCGTTCCATCTGATCCGACAGCAACTAAGTCATTTAAATTAAAATTCTGGCGTAAATAAACTATAATTGATGCTTTGATATTTAATGCTGAACTACCTTCTGGAACGACGTGTCCTATATATTGAGAACCTGGTTCACTAACAAGAGATATATGTTCTTCTGTAATACACCGGCGTTTATTTGCAGTTGTTTCATAATTTTGTGTTCGATCCTTTCTGCCGTCAAAGAATAATCCTATAATAGCAGGTGTTTCCGTGGGTTTGGCCATACAAAGTTCTCGTTATGATGTTCGGGCTCTTCTGATTTTCATTCTATCTATTGTCATTGTTGCATTTCCTTTTGATATAACACCCGTGTCTTCCAAACTTAATTTCCAAACATAATTGAAGCTTTATGCCAAATTTCTTCAATTTTTTTTACCGTTTGTTTTAAAATCGCACTAACAGGAGGATCCTTTCCAGCAAATTTTTCGTTTAAGTCATGTTGTACAAACAAATAATGGCACATTACATCGTTAAACGTTGGCAACATTCTATTATTCAATAATTTTGGATGTCCAAAAACAACACACTTGTCTTTACTTCTAGTTGCCATTATTATTTTCTCACCTGCGAGGACGTTAATATTTCACACACAACTAAACCTGACAGTCGTAATAGGCGTAAAACGCTTAAACAAGTTAATACAAGTAAGTTGTGATATGCGCAGCGAAGACGGCGCGATGGCCTGCTACCAGTAGCGGCGTCACTTTAGGAATTAACAAGTAATTTTTGCAAAATTAAATATGTTTGAGGAACCAGAAGCCCTGGTAGTAGAAAACATATGTTTTAATATATTATTTTGAGTGAAAAAATGTATCTTTTTTCCATTATGACAGCTTAAAAATGCTATTTTTTTATTAATATCTCTATTATGACAAGTTAATCGGAAATCGGTGAAATTCCGAAATTTAAGGGTCTTGAGGAACCCCAAAATATTAAAATTGGTCAAAAAAATTTTGCCATATTTTTTTGTTAACACTTACGCATATTTTAACAACTATGTCACACGACTTGGAGAAAAAAAGTTTTTTCGTTCCACCCTAATCACCATGTCACCGAGAGGCCCACAAATTATGATTTGGTATTCACAAAGTAAGTTTTATAGTTGAAAAAATTAGTACGAATTGGTTTTAATAAATTTTATTTTATTTTCGGCTCAGTAAAGCCACTTTTAACATTACAACAAAAAGAAAAATAGGATGGTCAGAAGAGCATAAAAATTGGACTCAGTCGCAATGGGATTCAATACAATGGAGTGATGAGTTTAGATTTGAAGTGTGTGGTGGAGACAGTAAAAGTTTCGTCAGTTGCAGGAAAAATTAAGCTTCCCATCCCGACTGTCTTAAGAGAAAAGTCAAATTTCCTGCATCTGTAATGATCTGGGGCCGCATGTCGTCGAAAGGTGTGGGAAAGTTACATTTTATTGATGGGATTGTAAACACGGACAAATATTTAAATACTTTAGAAGAATCTCCTTTACCGATTATGGAATACTGTTTAACATCAGCGGAAGATTTTGTCTTCCAACAGAACGGCACAGGTTATCATACCTCAAAAAAGAGTTTAAAATCGATTGGAGACTATGCAATACCAATTTTGGAATGGGTTTCTAACAGTCTCAGCTTGTCTCCGATGGAGACTTTGTGGCATGAAAAAATCTTTGAGAAAATATCCTGCCAGGTCCGTCAACGAATTGAAAGAAAAATTGCAAGGTATATGGAATCCGTCGAAATATTGAATTTTGTCAGAACTTGGTTAAAATCATTCCTCGAAGAATTAACATGTACATATATAGTTAATAACAAACCGAAAGGAAGAAGATATGTAAAAGGGCCCTGAAACTGCGTTCTCCTTAGAGAATAGATGGACCGATTTTTTTTTGAACCTATTCTCTATCCTTCCATTGTTGGATATAGGTCTCCCCCAGTTCTCTCCATCTTTCCCTATCTTGAGATGTTCTCTGCCATGTGGGACCTCCTTGTTTCCTGATGTCATCTTTCCACCTCATCTGTGGTCTGTCTCTTGATCTACTTGCATTGCATGGACGCCACTTTCCGATGGAATTGTTCCATCGTCCGTCTTGGAGACGTTCATTGTGTCCAGCCCATTTCCATTTCAGTTTTGCTGCTTGTTCTATCGCGTCTACTGTCTTTGTTCTGGTTCTGATCCACTGGTTACGTTTTCTATCTTTAAGTGATATATCCAACATTTGTCTCTCCATCGCTCTTTGTGCCTTCCTTATCCTATCCAAATTGGCCTGTGTAAATGTCCATGTCTGTGCTCCGTAGGTGAGCACCGGTATTATATAGGAGTTATATACCTTGCTTCGATTGCTTGCTTCGGACCGATTATGTCGCAACTATTTCAAAAACTTCTGCTTAAAAAGTAGAGAATATTAATTTATTGAAGACGACTTATACCCGACCATTAAATTTGGACTCCGAAATCATCACTTCGTTATTGATCATAAATTACATGACGGATAATCTATCAACTTAAAAATATTCTTCCCGTCCAATATCCAAAAACATTAAAATCAGAAGTCAGAACGATATTTCACGATGCACCACAGGGAAGTGTATTGACTTCTTCTTCTTCTTCCAATGGCGCTACAGCTCAAATTGAGCCTTGGCCTCCTGTAACTTCTGCCTCCAACAAAGGCGATCCCGTGCCACTCGTCTCCAAGCCCTGACGTTCAATAAGTTGTGCGCATCTGCTGTGACTTCGTTCTCCCATCTATTACGTGGTCTTCCCTTTGGTCTTCTGCCCTGCATTTTACCATCCAAGGCCTTTCTCGGCAATCTGTCGGCATCCATCCGTACCACATGACCAGCCCATCGAAGCCTTTGTACTCTAGCGAACTCTACAATAGGTGCTTCTTTGAACAGTTGGTAGAGTTCATGGTTATATCTAGATCTCCACATCCCATTTTGAGTGATGGGTCGAAAGATCTTCCTTAGGATTTTTCTCTCGAAAACCTCTAATCTTCGTTTAGTGCTTTCTGTCAAAACCCATGTCTCGCATCCATAGCATACTATCGGTCTGATGATAGTTTTATAGACCTTAAGTTTCGATTTTCGATGTACCGTCTTGGAGCGGAATATGTTAATCAGGGAAAAATAGGCTTTATTTCCCTTCATTATTCTCTTCTGAATTTCGGCCTCTTCTGTTCCCTCCGTATTCATTTCGACTCCCAGATAAGTAAAACTCTTCACTGTTTCAATGTCATCCTCTACTTTGATTTGATTTCTTGTTCGCTTTGTCCGCGTCTGTGTTAGTATTTTTGTCTTCTGTGTATTTATTTCAAGTCCAATCTCCTTGGCCGTTTTTTTCAGCTGCGAATATGTTTCTGCTGCATCATCCACTCTGCGGGACATGAGGTTAATGTCATCCGCATATGCGGCGAGCTGGACAGATTTGTTTATTAGGAGATTGGCTCTTCCGACATTCAGCTTTCTGATGACATATTCAAGGACCAGATTGAACAGTGTTGGAGCTAGTCCATCACCTTGTTTCAGCCCTTGAACTATTTCGAAGCTGTCAGTTAATTCGTACTGTATGCGTACAGTTGCTATTGTGGAGTCCATCGTTGCTTTTACTAGTCGGATATTTTCGTAATATTCGTATCTATAACAAACATATAGAACCAGTACAAAGATTCCAGTATCTTGGTTGCTGGATAACAAACGATCTTGACCACGAGGTCGAAATACGTGCTCGTATAGAATATGCTAGGTCCGCATTTCAGCGAATGAAAAAATTTCTAATAAACTCTACGTTATCGTTGGACATCCGATACCAATTTGTAAAAACGTTTATTTATTCCATATTGCTATACGGAGTGGAAACATGGACTCTCGGAATTACAAGTATGAGGCGTATAGAAGCCTTTGAGATGTGGGTTTTTCGAAGAATGCTGAAGATCTCTTGGACAGAGCACGTGACCAACAACGAGGTGCTAAGAAGAATGGGTACTGACAGAGAACTCCTAAATATTGTAAAAAACCGAAAAACGAGTTATTTAGGACATATCTACAGAGGAGAAAAATACAACTTCCTACGACTTATAATGGAAGGGAAAGTGGAAGGAAGAAGAGGTCCAGGAAGAAGAAAATGCTCCTGGTTGAAGAACATAAGAGACTGGACAGGCATGGACACACATGCGATACTAAGAACAGCTCAAGATAGAGAGCAATTTGCTGTAGTTATAGCCAACCTTCAGTAATGGAGAAGGCACCTTAAGAAGAAGAATATATTTCGAGGGAATATTGAAGCTTTCCATGATGTTATATAACCGGCTTCTATTTATGGAGTCATAAGCCTGTTTGAAGTCGACAAGTATATTGTGAACATCAATATCGTGTTCCCAAGCTTTATTAAGGATTTGCTTTACTGTAAAAAGCTGATCTATTGTCGACCTGCCTTGTCCAAAACCGGTCTGGTATTCGCCGATAATATTTTCACATAATGGTTGAAGTCGCCTATTCAGGATGGATGTAAAAATTTTGTAGGCCGAACATAGGAGGGTTATGCCGCGGTAATTTTTGCATTTAAGTTTGTCCCCTTTTTTGTAGATTGGGCGGATAATCCCATTTTTCCAATCGCTAGGAATTTTTTCTTCCCTCCATACCTTAGATATGAGCCTTTGCGCCTGTATTGCTTGTTTGACTTCTTTAAGAGTCGGGCTGCTTATTTCTTCGTCTCCTTCCTCGATGTGCCGCAAATCCGAAGATCGTGAGCTTCCTTGTGCTCCTAGCAGAGGTTGGAAATAGCTTTTCCAAACTGATTTTATTTGCGTTGGTTCACTAATTATCTTATCTGTTTGGTTTCTGCACAGACTTGTTCGGGGTTTGTATCCTTCTCTTAGTTGTCGAAGATATTTATATGCCTCCCTTAGATCGTTGCTTTGAAGGTTTTGTTCCATTTTCTGTATCTTATTATTTTCCCATTTTCTTTTTTCTCCTAAACATATTTTATCCGCCCTGCGTCGTAGCTCCTCGAAAAATGTTCTTCTTTCTCTGGTTCGCCTTTCCATATATTTCTTGTGAGCTTCATTTCGTTCGTGTATGGCCCGTCTACACTCTTCGTTGAACCATTCTGCCCTTTGCTTCTTTACCTTTTTACCGATGGTCTTTGTTGCTGCATTTAATACTTTTGTCTTCATTTGTTTCCAATGTTCTTCAATGTCTAGGTTATCTGTGTTTGTAAGTGTCTGGGTTATTTCTGTCTCGTAGCTCAGTTTAACGTTTTGTTGGCTTAGTTTATCAATGTCCAACTGCTCTTTTATCTGTTCTTTCTTATCTCTGTTTCTTGAGATCCTCCATCTATATTTTGCTTGTACCAGCAAGTGATCAGATCCACAGCATGCTCCTCTTCGACTTTTTACATCTAGGATGTTGGTGGCAGCTCTTTTGTCTATTAAGACATGGTCAATTTGGTTAGTAACCGCTCCACCTGGCATGATCCACGTTGCTTTGTGTACATCCCGATGAGCAAAGAACGTAGAGCTCACGATCATGTTTTTCCTGCTGGCAAAATTAATTAGGAATTCCCCGTTCTCGTTGGTGTTTGGATGGAGTGAGTGTTTGCCGATTATTCCTGCGAACTGTTCTTCTTTGCCTATTTGGGCGTTCATGTCACCCAATATTATCTTGATGTCATTTTTTGGGGCATTGTCGTATATTTCTTCTAATTGATCGTAGAACTCCTCTTTTATTGTTATGTCGTGTTCTTCTGTTGGACTATGGGCATTAATGATTGTGAGGTTAAAAAATTTTGTTTTTAGCCTCAATCTACATAATCTCTCATTTATTGCTTCGAAATCTAAGATATTGTTTTTGATGTTCTTATCTACTACGAAAGCCACTCCAAATTCTTTCTTTCCATTTTCTTTGCCGCTATAGAGTATTGTGTGCGTTTTTGTGTCTTTTATTCCATTGCCTAGCCATTTTGTTTCTTGTATTGCGGCTAATTGTATCTTATATTTTTTAAGTTCGTTAAGCAGCGATGTTTGGGCTCCTGGTTTATTTAGGGTTAAGACGTTCCATGTTCCAAATGAGTAGTCCATATTTCTTTGCTTGAGTCGTCGTCGATAAGACCGTCCTATCCGAGGCTTTTGTATAGGTCTCGTAGTCGGGGTTTGTTCTACAGTAATGGGTGACTAGCCCATTGCCCAACCTTCCTCCTTTATCCGGGCTTAGGACCGGCTGTGACACTGTGATTTCCCACGGTATCCCAGGCGGAGTTGAAGTGTATTGACACTAGTCCTATATCTCTTTGCACTAGTGACCTGCCGACTCATGAGCAAAATGACTTTGAATGAAAAAATTATATTGTTAAACTAAATGGTGGCTAATTTGGTTCTTGCCACTTTCTAGCATATACACCATCAAAAAAAGATGATGACAAACTCCTTTGTTTTTGCAAATATGATATTGTATTGATAGGACTACCAGAAGGCATTCGATTGTGTAAGCTGAATAAATCCTGTTAAATGAATTTGAATAGTGATGGGTACACCAATACATTTGGTGACACTTGTTATAAATTTGTACCAGTCCAATATAGCAACAGTACGATTAGATCAGAAGTTCTTAAGTCAGTTCAGCGCTAAGCGATGGATTATGTCATGATTAGGGCTTTTGTAGGAAGGGTCGGTAGAGTAACGGTTACTGGTAGAAAAATCTGCAATTTATGATTTGCCGATGACCCACTTGTTATTATTGGAAGAGTTCATAATTATCTGAGTTATACTAAATTTATTCGTGTACTTAAATACTACCATAGAAAGTAAATATTGCTGTTTAAGTAAAAAAAAAACAGAAATCATGGCTGAATTGAGAAGATGGTTAGACCGCTCATCCGCAGACATGTTTCGCGCAGCAGTTTATAAAACTACAATTGCCATTTGGATCGCCAACCTTCGAAAGGAGACGGCGCCAGGAGAAGAAGAAGAAAAAGAACCTAAGATGATCTTTTATATCAGATAGCACTTGCCATATCCTCCTTTTTAACATTTCCTTACATACTGGCGCTTCTCTATTATTGTTTATTGATTGCATCACTAACATGTCATAGATAAAGCTTGGATTATAGGCAAAATGCCTTTTTTGCCTATTATAATTGTTTTTTGCACTTTTTGAATTTTTTCGTAAATTCCGCCTATTTGTGTATTTTTTTAAATTTCATGGTACTACCCATGATATTATTCTATTACTAAACCATTCTATAATAAAATTTTGGGTCAATAATAAAATGTCTATTGATTGTTTATATAACAGATTTCTAGGAAAATGTACCTGATCAAGACTTGAGGGTTAACTATTTGGAAATCCCTAAGCTTTATTAGTTTATTATCAGTTGTACAGTCGGTTACTGTATCAGAGTTTAGTCACAAATTGCTATATTCTAGTTTAGTTTTGTTGAGTATACTGAAAAGCAAAGAACACGTTTTAAAACGTTTTAGACATTTGTGTGAAAAGATGACATCTAAATTAAGGCTATGGATCGCACCTTATTCGGAACTTTCTCTAGAAGGAGATGAAGCATTTTGTAAACCATGTGTCAAATCGGTAAGTTTTATTTTTTCTCTTTTTTTCTCGTCCCACAACATAACTAAATTCTAAAGCGGTTTTAGAATTCTAATTATTTTTTTTAATTCTCAGATTTCAAGTAGAAAAAAGTACTTTATTGACCAGCATTGTGGAATCCTACTTCCCAAACAGCACAGTACAATTTTGGTACTGTACGTACATGATGTAAAATGTACGTTTTAAGTACGTACATTGGGGTACATACCAGTATGTACAGAAGTCTTAAATATGTACATATCAGTACGTACAGAAGAGTACGTACTTATTACGTCTTAAGTATGTACATACCAGTACGTACAGAAGAGTACGTACTTATTACGTCTTAAGTATGTACCATGAGAAAGAAGAGTTAAAGCATATTTAAAATGTTAGGTTATGTTAACCTAACCTAATTTATTTAGTTAGGAATTTTACAACTCGAGTACAGTTGTGATGTGATAATTCATTGCAAGACAGTTTCATTTAGATTTTTTTTTGTGTTTGGTGCTTATAGTGTGGTTTCCTGTTATTTTATTCAGTTGGGGGTTTTTGTGTCAAAAATGTAGTGATAAGAAAGTGGCGGAGCATAAAATTGGACGATGGTTGAAGAGAGTTGTGGATGGCTTAAAAACTTTCTTGCTTATTTTTAAAAGAATACAAATTGAATTTATTAAAAAAAAATAAAAATATATTCACCTATATTTACTTTTATTTACATAAATCATCATGTGTGTATAGTATGTACATAATATGTATATATAGTATGTACTAAGTACATACCTTCAATATGTACTAGGTACGTACTTTCAGTACGTACTAGGTACGTACCATAATTTGGAAAATGTACGTTTTATGTACGTATTAAGTACATACTTCGTACAGCAAAGTACTTACATTGTACATACTTTATGTCCCATCAGTACGTACTTAGTATGTCTTATGTACGTACTTGTACTTACTGGGTTCATAAACGTAATTTGGAAAAATTAAATTCCTCTAAGTTAGCCCAAATATCTCTGCGGGGTAGTTTAAGTAGTTAAAAAAAAAGGAGGAAGACGCATTTAAATTTGATTTAAGCCAGTTGGTGATTACATCCAACATTCTTCTATATCAAGTTAATAACCCTAGTTTTAAATGCTTTTTCGAAAAATATCTTAATAAATCCTTACCGGACGAGAAGACATTGAGAAAACATACTGTGGAAAAATGTGGAATGTATTTCAAAAATTAAGCGGGAGTTAGAGGGCAATATTTTGTATATTATCGTGGATGAAACGACAGGTATATAGCTAATTTAATGATTGGAATTTTGAACGAAAACTTTTCAAAAAAACCTTATTTAGTTGCCGTTAAAGAATTGGAAAAAACAAACAATTTAACAATACCTCGATTTATACAAGATAGTTTAACAAACCTCTTTTTACCCAACGCTATACTATTGAATAAAATAGTTTTATTGCTTTCAGATGCTGCGGGATATATGTTAAAAGCTGCTGTTAAATTAAAGATTTTTTATCCTAATTTAATTCATTGCACTTGTGTAGCCCACGGGGTAAATAGAATTGCTGAAGAAATAAGAAATCTGTTTCCGTTAGTAAATAATTTTATGTTTTATGAAAAAAGTTTTTGTAAAGGCTCTGTTGAGGGTGCAAATATATAAAGAAAGACTTCCCGGTGTCCCTTTGCCACCTAAACCAGTAATTACAAGGTGGGGAACCTGGCTCGAAGCAGTTTTTTTACTGTGAATAGTGCAATGAAATAGAATTAGTTATGTCAGAATTTGATGATGATATTTCCGAAGCCATTCGAGAAGCAAAAAAAATTAAAAAATCCCAAATTGAAACAGGAACTCGCTTATATCAATGACAATTATAAATTAATACTTACCACAATTACCTTATTAGAAAAACAAGAGATAAATTGATGTGAGTCAGTAAAATTAATAGATACTTTAAAGACGAAAATTAAATCGGCACCTGGAAGTAACGATCAATTAATTTTAGAAAACATGAAATATGTTTTCGACAAGAATGAAGGTTTTTCGTTTTTATATAATGTTGCTAAAGTTTTGAATGGGACATTTTCCGAGGAATTCCAAATTATGCCAGATTTATTATCCGCTCTCAAATATGCTCCAATTACATCTGTCGATGTCGAACGTTCGTTTTCAATGTACAAATTAATTTTAAGTGATCGAAGACATAGTTTAAGACCGAAAATGTTGAAAAACATTTAGTTGTTTGTATTAATGATAAAATTTTAAGTGGTTACAATGTTTAATTCTTAATTTACAGTTATTTAGTTACTAGTTTATTTATACTAATGTTATGATTATGATGTGTAAATATTACGTTATTAGTTAATATTACGTTAATTCACTTTGTACAATAAATAATAAGTTATATTCCTTTATTCCTATATTTTGCCTAAATGTATTCCTATTCCTGTCTTTTTTAATAAAAATCTTTGCCTATATAGGCGCCTTTTTCTTCAATTTTTGTTGCCTATAAATCCGAACTTTAGTCGTAGATGATAAACGGCTGCCATAGTGGAGTTGTTCGGAGGAGAGACTTTAAACGCACACTGTACATGCTACATTAACACCAGAATAACTGTTGTGAGTTTATTATTAATAAATTGTTTAATAAAAGACGTTTCATGTCGTCTTACTGGGTTACATAAATTATTATAAATATCAACATGTTACCTAAAAAAGACGAAGATTTTGGTCCCAAGGTGAATGAATCCTACTTACTATGTATTGCACTGTATTATTTTTGGAAGAAATGGACAGAAAAAATACAGTACCGTTAATAACAATTCCCATAGTTATGCATGTTATTAATGTAGTTAGACATAATGAAGAAACCGTAGAAAAAGCAGTGTGATATAAATGCATCAAACAAAAAATAGGAAACTTAGTTTTACATGCAGGCATCTAGTGATAACCTACATAGTACAGTCACTGAAGGTTTTCACTCCGATTTCGTTGAACCTTCATCGATTTTCATGAAAATTGGTGAGTAGTTAGAGGATAGCTTAAGAAACAAAAGTCATGGTGTCAACTTGCGCTTTTACCCTGGGGCTGGATGCCACCCCTTCTCGGGAGTGGAAATTATTTTATTAAAAATAACTCCAGGAATGGATACAGGGGCCAAATCTAAATAAAATTTATCTTATAAAGTTATTAAAATAAATCAATACTTTTTGAGTTATTGAAGATCAAAGATTTTGATTTTTCGTGAAAAAACTGCATGTTTTAAAGCGTTTTTTCATAAATAACTCAAAAACTAACTATAAGTTTTTATAAAAAAGTTGTCATTACCAAAATTGAAGCAAATAAAAAATTGAATACTTGACTTGAGCATATGTCACTTTTAAAGTTGAGGGTAAAATATACTCAATCCCAAATTTTCATGCAAATCGATGGAGGTTCACCGAAATCGGAGGTAATAGTTGATTTTTACCTTCATTAACTATACGAACATGTAAGTACATTTGTCATCACGATTAAATAAATTAATGTAAAGTTATATGAAGTCTGCTTCACTTCAAAGAAATGTATGGAAAAAGATTGGAGGGAAAGATTTAAAAAAGGGAACATGTTTATATACCAACACAATAATTGCTAGATTGATCGATTTCGATCTATCTAACTGTTGACAGTAGTAGACAAATGTCACTTTCTTACAGCTTAAAAACTATTTTTTGAGAATAATTTTGAATGTAGTAAAATGTGAAACTAGATTAAACATAGTTTATGCAATACTACTAATAAAATGCTATATTAAAAGTTATACACTTTTTGAATGAAAAACATTAAGCATCCCTGTAGTATTTTAATATACTTATAGAAGTATATCCAACATGCGAGTGCTTTATAGACTGATCTAAGTTATGTGTACTCCAGAAATGGCCAATATTTTTCTAAGGAAATATTTCATGTTGCAAGTAGCGACACAAGTCGACGTTAATAGGTGCAAGGAATGTCACCTCGTCTCGCAATGAGCCTGATGCACATCTCGCGCCAGCAGCACTAGTCGGGCTGTTTAGCCAACAGAAACAGAGGCACACAGGTAAGTGATGGATGGGTCCCGCGAGTCGCCTTCCATCATGCCGATGCCGGTCCAATCAAGCAAATGCAAATTTGCTCCTCAACCCGCCGACTATTCACCCAACCTTCTTCCTTTATTGGGGATAACTGGAGTCCTAGAAGGAGCTTCTTTGCATTCAAAGATAATGCGTCAAATTGAGAGAAATTCACGACTAAAAAAGAATGTCGGTCGTTCGAGCCTACAAAGAAAAAGCTCTAATGAGCCTTAAACTTATTTCTAACAGTAACATTAGTCGACCCATTTCAACTTCTTTCAAATTATGTGGTTTTATTTTACTACGAGGGAATAGAAAAACATTAGATACACTTCATGTATATATGAAGAAGAAGAAATACTCTCACTTTTTAATGTCTACATATACTAAAATTATCATTCAATAAAAGTAATTGTTTTTTGAAAATTATTTGATTTTTATGTTGAAGGATTTAAATGAAAATATTCTTATTTTTGACATTCCGTGAGGTCTTTTACGGCGGAAAATTAATTGCCGCATTATCTCTATTCTGCTTTTCTCTCTCTCTCTCTCTCTCTCTCTCTCGTCAATTATATAGAAACGAGAGATTTTGTAGTATGAATTGTGAATTCAAGATGGATATATTCAGCTAAAAATATTCGAAAGCTCTAAATAGTTATGGCCTACAATAATTATTTTGAACACCTTTGTAGTCCACATTCACGCATGGAATGGACCAATTGTCCCAGACCAATAGAGCTCTCTCTCTCTCTCTCTCTCTATATATATATATATATATATATATATATATATATATATATTTATATATATATATATATATATATATATATATATATATATATATATATATACATTCCCAAGTCATCTTTTTCATTGTAGAGTCCATTGTCCAACTTTCACAGCCATATGGCAAAACAGAGAATACGTAACATCTGATCATTCGAATTCTGAGCTCTAGACTAAGGTCTGATCTTGTTTTTTTATGTTTTTGTTCCGTGGCATACAAATGTACGTTTGTTAGTATCTTTGAAAATACTAGAATTTTAGTTTTGGAAACGTTTGGATTTAAGCCGAACATTTCGCTATCATAAATTTTAATTGTGTCAAGTAACGATTTAATTTTGAGTCTGTTTCTTATTTCTTTATTTTTGAGTCTGTATGGTTCTTCTGAGGTATTTCATCTCTCTGCTGTTTGTATCCTACTCGGATATCTTCTGTTTAAGATCCAGTTTACTGCTCTGTATGTAAGCGTTAGTCTATATTTTGTTTCACATATTGTCATCTTCGTTTTTCTTAATATTTCTTTTTTGTTGAGAAATCCTTTATTTAGTGCCTTGAGTAGTTTTTTGTACTCTCTAGTCTATTGTTGAGATCGTCTTCGATGGTTTTTCTATTATTTTTTACTGTTCTCAGGTATTTGTATATATTTGTTTGCTTTATTTTAAATTACAACGTACATTTTAAGAAGTTTACTTCTATAATAAGACTATTTTGGATAACTAGAAGTAAAGCTATAAAAACTTTTTTAATTTTTGTTTGGCCTGAAATATTTTCATAGGCTTCAGTAGGTTCCTTTTCCCATTTTCAAAAATATTTTTTCATAAAGGTGTTTGTAAACTCTTTTACATAGTTTTGTTCAGACAATTACGGCAATCTCAATGGCTTCTGGTGTAATTCTTGGTTTATAGAAACGGATGGGTGCTAGAGTTCTAGAATTTTAAAAATCAATTTTGTAACCTGTCTGGAGATGATGTTGTGTCTAGATTTGAAACTGAATCGCATTTTGGGAATGGAAATGGGATGTTTATGAATTCTGTTTTGGAGTCTTCGATTGGTTTGGCCTATGTAAGATAGTGGACAGTTTGCGTAACAAGTTTCATTAACACTATGTTGTCCATTGAGGATGTTGTCTATATCTTATAAGAGATGAAAGTTTTTCATGTATTTGGGCATTGATGAGGATAGTGGTCGGGTGGAAACAGCTGGATTGGACGATAAAGATCTACGAATAATTACAAATCTATACTGGCATCAAGTGGCAAGAATCAAGGTTGAACAAGAACTGTCGGATGAAATAAATATAAAAAGAGGAGTGAGACAAGGCTGTATATTGTCGCCTTTACTTTTTAACTTATATTCGGAGGAAATATTTAAGGAAGCCTTAATGGAGACAACCGAAGGTATTATTGTGAGTGGAGTAACCGTCAACAATATTAGATGTGCCGACGATACCTTAGTCCTTGCCAATTGCGGAGAAGACCTTCAAAATCTAATGAACAAAATAAAACAGACTTGTGATCAGTATGGATTAAAACTCAACGTTAAGAAAACTAAATATATGATAGTTAGCAAACAAAATTATATACATGATGACGGTATAAAATTCGGAGATGCCACACTGGACAGAGTAGAGAAACTCGTGTATCTCGGCAGTAATATCAATGAGAGCTGGGATCCAACCGCAGAAATTAAAAGCCGAATAGAACAAGCCCGAGCTGCCTTTGTGAAAATTAGAAACGTACTTTGCAGTCACGATCTTAGCATTGACCTTAGAGTTCGTATGATATCTTGCTACATCTTTCCTGTCCTGCTGTATGGAGTAGAAGCGTGGACCCTAACTGAGGCTATGCTTAAACGCTTGACAGCCTTTGAGATGTGGGTATACAGACGACGACTGAAAATAAGCTGGGTCGACAGAGTTAGAAATGAGGAGGTCCTTAGACGGCTGAACCAAACAACACAACTGGTCAATATAATAAAGAAACGCAAGCTGGAATACTTCGGTCATATTATGAGACACCCTGAAAAATATGATCTTTTACATCTGATCATTCAGGAAAAGATCCAAGGTAATCGTGGTCCTGGTAGAAGAAGAACATCATGGCTGAAAAATCTAAGGCAATGGTATGGAAAATCAACTACATCGTTATTTAGAGCTGCTGTCAATAAAGTCACGATAGCGAATATGGTAGCCAACATGATATCCAACTATCGATAACGGTCATGGAACTAGAAGAAGAAGTGATCGGGTCAGTGACTTCTTTAATATAAGAAAAATTTTTGTATCATGATGGTCTTCTTTGGATTTGATAGAATGGGCGTTAGCTACCATTGGATGCTTCTATTAATATGATTTTCGCGGTAACTGTGTATAGAAGACTATTCTGCGGATCTATGTGAGTCGTCGAAAAGGTGTATTGATATAAAAATTAGCATATCAACGATTTGGTTATCTTGTGAAGACTTTGTATAAGGAAGTTAGCATGTAAGTAGTTAGTATAGGTGAATGTTTAGTAAAGAGAGTAATGGAAACCTCGGAATTGATTTTTCTTTTCCACCTCCACCGTAAACTGGATACTACGATGTATGCCTTTCAGATGGGTTTAAAAAGATACCAAAGCATTTTTGCCATCAGGCCGAATGACGAAAGTATCGTAGCCAACATTTTCATTTGTTAATGATGAGAATAGTGATCGGGTCCCAAAGTCTTTCAAGAGGACATCGGCAATTAGTAGAGAGAGTGGAGAATCCATTGAAGAATTTTCTCTAGAGTTTATTTTGGAATATGAAATAAGTGTTGTGACACAAAATGTTTAATGAGAGATAATTGATCTTGCTGGAAATTGTGTTTAGTTTTCAGAATATTTACAGTTTAAAAGGTAGTAATATTTATATAATATACTGTGATGATTTTGGTTATTTTCTACAGACGAGTTGTTGTATTATAAGGAACAAGTTTTTAGTACGAAGTATTAATGAAATTTGCTTGATGAGCTGATGAATAGAAGAAGTAGTATTTTGGGATGATTGTGGCGTTTTCTTTATCGGTAGGAAGAGTAACTATATTTGGATTTTATTAAAGGTCTTATTGAATGGGTCTCGGATTGATCAATGTTTGGATTAGCTTTTGAATTTCGAAGAAGTTTGAAGAAATAAATTGAAAATGATTTCTTTAGCTTGACAGATAATTTTCTCAAGTAGAATTTAACTCTGAAAATCAAAAGAATTGAAGTATTTTGTTTCAGCTTGAATGGCAGTGGTAGAAAGGGGAATGTGAAAGTGTGTTTAAAGCTGTAGGATTTGGAGTTTGTTCGGCAATTAGCTATACTGATAAACCTTTTTTCAAATTCAGTTTTGTATTCAAATTAAAGTTTTCTGTGTGTTTACACTGTCGAAAGTAGCCTGTAATTTGGGATGTGCATTGAAATATTGAATATATGACCAGGTCTCAAAAATATGGGTATTTGCGACATCTAATTTTCAAACACATTAAATTGCGTCTAGTTGAATGGATATTACATATATATGCATACGAGACGAGCTATTTTAATGGTCTAATAAAATCTTTCTTTTCTTTTAGTGGTACCAGTGTAACCTAGACTCTTTGCCGGCAATAATCTCAACGAAATTTGTTCAACTGGGTCCAGATCAAGATACAATAGAGTTTTTAGAGCAATCTGAGAAAAAATCCGATTGGCTTTTTATGCAATTATGGCATTCATTGGTTAAACTTTTCCTGGGTGTATTTATGACTCAAACTTCAATAAATGGGTAAGTAATTTTCGTTATGTTGTAACTAATTTTTTGCTATTTTTTTCAAATAAAATAATATTAGTTCAATTTAGTTTACTGCATTACAGAAAAACCTTTAGTAAAAGAATATTTTTTAGTGCCCTGTTTTTGACGAAAGTCTTAGATCATCAATATAATTGCACTTTGTCCATCACTTTTCAAAAAAGTTCTTCCCTATAATCACTTTTTAGGTTTTTTCTCAAAAAATACCTATTTTACACATATGTTCGATGTATTTTACATTACGGGGCATTTAGCAATTATTCTTAAATACAATATTGTTTACTCGCTTTGTGTATTTAACATGTCATTTATATTAAAATATTAAGTTTGCCGTCAAAAACATCATTGGATAGTTCTTGCAATGATAACTAAACTCAATTAAGATAACTAAAACATTACCTGAAACAGGTGTCTCTTTAAAACTCAACTTTGGATTTGGAATAACAAAACATAACAACTGACTTGTAAACGAGAATTTAAAATAATAGGCATGGAATAGCAATTTCAAAAACCGAAGAAAAATACTCTATCGAAGACCACTGGAATCAGATCAAAACCATCATGCAGCACACAGAAAACAAGCGGTGCAGTAAGTGATACAGTGGACTAGCGCAAATCATACTATGTTTACTGTATTTTTAAAACTGAATAAAGTTATTTTATTCTATTTTTATAGATTTTATTAAAATAGAAAAGGTTTACTTGTTGAATAATGCACTTTCTTTATCGCGTCGATGGACTCTTCCAACTGTTTACTGTGACTGCAAACCACGAACCGCTATTTCGTGGCGCTACTTCCGTAAGGGTCGCCTCAGACTTTTACTATAGAGAAAAAGTAATACAATACCAGTCAAGAAGCATGGCTTTAAAATATATAAAACTCAGAATAATCGGAAACGTCAATATATGACTTACGAAATCTTAAGACTGCTGGACAACAAGCGAAAACAGCAAAATAAAACATCAAACAATACAATGAAATCCGTGTAATAAAAAAGTCTAAAAATATGTACCGAGTTTAATATATGTGCCAAAAGCTGAAATTACATATTTGAGAACTGTGATAACGGACCAACTAGATCCAGGCATAGAAATAAAACGTAGAATAGCAATGACTAAAACTACTTTTATGAAAATGAAGTCATTTCTTTGCAATAACCATCTCAGTTTAGAACTAAGGCAACGAATGGTTAAGTGCTATGTTTGGTCCGTACTTTTGTGTAGTGCAGAAGTGTGGACGCTAAAAGTATCGATCATGAAAAAAATTTAAGCATTGGAAATGATCGTCCACAAAGATAAGAACTGCTAAAGACTGTTAAACGTCGAAAAATGTCTTATCTGGGACATATAATAAGGGGAAGTCGATATAAAATATTACAACTGATCCTTAAAGGCAAAATAGAGGGCCGTAGAGGTGTAGGAAAAAAAGAAGTTTCTTGGTTAAAAAACATTCATGAATGGACGCAGGTACCAAATGCAGGACAATTATTCCATATTGCAGAAGATCGAGAAGCCTTTGCAATGGTGATCGCCAACGTTGGATAATTCTGATATGGCGCCCTAAGAAGAAGAACGAAAGGTGAAATTAATAGACGGTACTTATATGACAGCTGCAAATAAGCAGCTATAAAACCAGCAAAGAAGAGGAGAATAACCGGATCTGATGAAATATCAAGCGGGAGAATCAACATCACTAACAAAAATTTGTCTATATTTATTGTTTTTGCCTGTCATGTATAAGTTTTCTTCTTTCTGTCTGGATGTTAATTCTTTATTGTATTTTTAGCATTCTGTGATCGCTACCTGTGTTTATCGTGTTCACACTAGTGTATTGAATATTACGTTTTTTTCGTTGCATAGAACAGTATATTTCTTTATTTTTTGTCCTATTTGGGCTTTTTGCAAAGTCCATTCTCTTCTCTGGTTTTTTAAAGAACGTATTGGTTATATTTGGAGACAACGAAGTATAGCTGGTGGAAAAATACATATACCTTGGACACAAAATAAAGATCACAAGAGACAACCAAACATGCAAACTACGAAGAAGAATAAACCTAGCATGGGCAGCTTATGGAAAGCTCAAAGACATCTTTAAAAGCGATATACCCATTACTTTAAAACGTAAAACATTTGACCAATGTGTGTTGCCTGTGATGACCTATGGTGCCGAAACTTTGATATTGACAGCTACAAGTTCTAAAACGCTGCAAATAGCTCAGAGGAAAATAGAAAGATCAATGCTCAGTATTGATCTATGTATGCCTCGTGACCGAGTTTCAAATAAAGACTTAAGATGAAGAACAGGAGTTACCGATGTAATTATATATACCTATATATATGTTACCTATATAATAGGCCGAGATTAGACAAAAGAAGTAGAGGAATACCCCCTACACGATGGACTGACGATTTTAAGAAATTTGATGAAAAGTGCTTAAGACAGAGCACAATGGACAAAAATGAAGGAGGCCTGTGTCCAGCAGTGGACGCAAAGGGCTGGATGATGATTGGTTATATATAGGTTGTTTTCTTTTGCTTAGTTTACTAGTATTTCTTCTCTTATATTTCTTTCTCCTAATTTAAAGGTTTTATTAAAATTTCATTCTGGTTTTCTTTACAGTTTACTTCAAGCATTAGCAAGAACCATTTTACCAGACCAGACAATCGCAAGTGCGACCTGGTCGAAACGTTGTCAAAATTATGGTTTTTATTAAAACGAAAATTATTCAATGTCGAGTCAAACCTGGGAACCAGAGAGAGCACATATAGCTTACTATTGAAATGAGAAGAAGCATACATTTGACTTCGACATCATCAAAATTTTAAAAACCGAGCAAAACAAAAAGAAGAAGGAGCTAAGCGAATCAATACAAATAAAAAGAAATACCAACGCAATCAATGTCAAAAAAGAGACTCAGAACCTATTTTCCAATATCAAATCTTCAGAATTCATATCCGAAATTGGACAGTATAATTTTATCACCCAGTAGACCGAATGAATTTATTTGTTAATAAATACACACACGTAGTTTATTAGGTTACATACGGATTTGGTCAATTATGAACAATATAATTTGGACATCAGTCAAAAGTGCTGACAAAGTTAAACAATTTACATAAATTAGACACACATATCACGCGAGGCCCGCGAATATATTGACCCAATTAAAACTTATATAAAACTAATATCTCTTGCCTAGAGAAGCATTCAATCAATATTCACTCAACAAACTTGATAGTCTTCAGCGATCAACTGCAACAGTCTCTACTCAAAGTAATCCCGGGTCAACACCCATAGTGTACGTCTCATCAATAAACTCTGCTACCATTATTTGGTGTTTCCATTACAACTGAACGAACATCTCCACTGAGCCAACGAAGGGAATTTTTTGTTCACCTATATATAATAATGAATTGATTACGGTTGTCGCCGCTTCTCCGCCCCCAATTTCCATCTTTTTCTGTCATACGCAGTTGCCTCTTTTAAGTCTCATGCCGCCATTGCTTCATCATTATCGTTGCGCCAACTTATTCGTGGTCGTCCTCTCTTTCTTTTTTCAGGAGGGATCCATACCAGTACTCATCTAGGCCATCTGTACTCTGGTCTTCTTTTAACATGTCCGAACCAGATTAATTGTTTCTTTTCTATGCCATCATTGATATTTCGCTTCATTTTCATTTCGTTTCTTATTTGTTTTTTTCTCACTCTCTCAAGTCTCGATCTACCGCAGCTTCGTCTCAAATAATCCATTTCTGTCGTCATAAATGTGTTTATATTAGTTTTGGTGACGTCCCATACTTCCGAACCGTAAAGTGTAACACTTTGGACTATACTACCGTACTTGTGTTTCTGGTTTCTCGTCGAACTATTTTTTGTCAGAGAAGAAAGTTCAAGGCGCGGGTCGCTACTCTGTCCTTGTTTATTCTTTTCCTGATTTCATCTGCCCTATTTCCCTTCTTGTTGAAAGTGACCCCCAAATATTTACACGATTACACAGGTGCTTGATTTTGTCGTCTTCCAAGACTAGGTCACATATTTCATCTGTTCCAACTGAGAGATATTCACATTTTGTCATATTCATGTTTAGACCTGCCACCTCATATTCGTCTTGCAGTTTTCTTACCATATAGCTAAAATCGTAGCTGTCTTCGGCAATTACTACCTGGTCATCCGCAAAGAAAAGTGTATATAGCGTGTTTTCTTCCACCGTTATTGCCATGTTTCTACATTTTTTTACCCATTTCACTAAGGATATGTCCAAATAAATTTTAAATAAGGTGGATGACAGACAGCAGCCGTGTCTTACTCCCTTTGTTGTTTAAAAAGAAGACGTGATTTCTTGTCCTATTTTAATTTTTGCAAAGTTTTGTTCGTAGTATTTTTGAGTGGCTGTAATAAGAATTGGGTTTATTTTCAAGTTACACATTTCTATCCATAGTTAGGTCGGTACACTGTCATATGCTTTTTCCAAATCTATTAAAGCTATATGGGTTTCTCTATTTCTCTGCACTCGTTTTTCCATTGCAATTTTTAATGTGAAAATATTATCCATAGTGGAGCGTCTGGCCCTAAATCTTGCTCTTTCTTTGGTTTGTTTGTCTTTAATATCATTTTCTTCGTAAGGTTTCGTAGTACTTTTGGTATAGTAGGCCTATAGTAGCAATCACTGCGATCCCTCCATAGTTTTTAGGATCCGTCTTTGTGCCTTTCTTCTGTATTGGAGAGATATACGATTGTCTCCATTCTTCTGGAACTTCTTCTCCGTTTAAGCATCTTTCGAATAATTTTCGGATTATTTCAAACAGTTTTGATGATCCATACCTAATCAACTCTGGATGTATTCCGCCTGGGTCTGGAGATTTTCTTTTACTCAGAACCTAAATAAAATATATTTCAATCTGATTTAAATAATATTAAATATAACACCACAAAAGACTTTTGAAGTTAGAATATATCTCCACTTTACCTACTTCGAAAACACCAACGATACGCCCGTATAAAATAATTATATATTAATGACATTACGATTAATTGATATCTGATCAATCATTCTGATCAATCAGATATCAATATTTACTTCGGTCAATTCATTAATGTCAGTGTCCCGTTTTACGTTTTGGTAAGTTTTTTTATATATTTTACAATTTACATTACAAAGGGGCATTTCGTCGACGAAATGCCCCTGAAGATGCTCGATATTTGCCTTTCATTTTCAAAGTTCATTTATTCGAGCATTCAACCTTATATCAATATAATTAAAAACCCAATCGGGCTATATCATAAAACGTTTTTGGAATCTATATGCCATTATCAGTGTGTTGTACATGTTTTAAGCCACTAAATATTTGGGTAAAACCCGTTAAATGTTATTAATTTAAATTTAGATTACATCATTCCATCTTATGTTAAGATGTTAAAGTTACAGTTATTATTGTCGATTATTTAATAATAGCAACGAAATATTTGATGATAAATAAACGAAAGATCGATTATGAAGTATCCGTTATTTTAATAAATGCGATATTAAAATGGTACGGAGACAAAAAAATATACTTAGGTCTACGGTAATGCTGTAAAGTAACAGTTGGACCTATATTTTGGATTTTTAAATCATATCGAGAGATATAAATAGTAAATTACACATATGGTGATAGCTTTATATAAAAAAGTTGTCGTTATTTAGTATATTATAAGCTATGAGAACAAAGTTAATACGAACGAAGTATTTAGCGTCATTAACCTAACAACATTAAAGACTTGACATATATGTCATTAAGCTTGTCATAACGGTAAACAAAATTAATTGCTCGACGTAATTGTAATTGTATGTAAAATATTTAAATTAATTATCGGAATATACTTAATAAATTATTACGTTATAAGTTATTGAAGTTAATTATAAATTAACTCTGGAAGAGCAATTTCAATTAAAATCGGCCGTGTACAATTTCCAAGATTATAGGACATCTGGGTATCTGGTAAGAGAACGTAAAAAATAGAGGTTCAAGAAAGAACGCTAATGATACGAAAAACTGATTAAAATAATTTTTCATAATTACAGTTCCTTAGCAGTGTTGTTGAACCAGTGGCGGGACTCAATTTAACTAATACTTCATATTGTCTTGTTCCCGTAAATATTTTCCATAAATATTTCTGTTTTTATATTGACATTTTTGTTACATAATCATTACAAACTCATTTACTTTTTACAATATGCTTTGTTGCGAAAATTGGATGTTTTTTTGCTTATTCTATTTTGTTCTTGCTCTTATGTGACTGTGCCACTTTTGTCTACTTATTTCTCTAACGTAAAGAAGAAATTGTACGCTCTTGACGATCTTTTACTTGGTACTCGGACTCAAAAAGATTAACTATTTCGTTATATTTTGTGAATAAAGCAATAAACAATAATTTGGCTTTCCAACCAAACAATATTAGCAGTTTGTCTACTAGTAGAAACTTTAGGATAAGAAATACATATCCCATGATTTTGATGTAAAACAACTATTTGCTCTAGTACTACTCGCAACTACTCGCTTTTCGCATAATTCTTTCGTTTTTAATCTACAGTTCGACTTCAATCTTATCGGCATTTTTTTATTGTGAAGCATTCTAAGTTATCAAATGTGTGAAATGTTTTAAATTATTATATTTGTGTAATAAACACTAGCAAAAGTGCCAAAGTGTATGGTACGCGAATCAAGGATAATATGTAAGAACTACCATAAGCAAGAAGAAGAAGAAGAACAATAACTACAAATTTTACCCTCAGAAGTAAAGCATGCCCTACATAATGCAAAACAAGGAAAAGCGTCGGGTCCTGATCAAATTCCAGTTGAACTGTTAAAAGCCTTAGTGAGAGCGCCCACCAAAGTGGCGTGACAGTGGGAAGTACTAAGTAGCACACGTCTAGCATAATGTAACCAATGAAAACGAATGATTCAGTTTACACCAAAATGACTGTAACGTCATTCATTCTAATCATTCGTTAGGATTGGTTACATTATGCTAGACGCGTGCTACTTGCTACTTGCCACTGCCACGCCACTTTGGTGGGCGCTCTCACTTAGATGACGGTAATATAAAGAGACTCACCCGAATTCTCAACCACATATATGTAGAGGGCAACATCCCGGAGGAATGGCTTAAATCGATATTTTTTCTCTACCAAAAAATAACAATCCCAAATCATGTAATGACTATAGATTGATAAGCCTAATGTGCCACCCGTTTAAATTGTTCAAAACCGAATTTATAAGAACTGTGAGGAGCAGATAGATGAAACGCAGTTTGGCTTCAGAGGAGGCATGGGTATAAAAGAGGCATTATTTGCGTTGACGGTACTCTTGCAGAAATTTCGGGAATATAACAAGAGTGCATATGTATGCTTCATAGACTTTTGGAAGGCCTTTGACCGAGTGCAGCATATGAAGTTAATAGATGAATTCAAAAACATAAATTTAGCCAAAAAAGACATTGAGTTTATTAAGGCTATATACTGGAACCAGAAAGCAGTAGTAAAGGTGAACGATATAGAAACAAATAATATACCGATTGCGAAAGGAGTCAGGCAAGGATGGTCTTGTCTCCGACGCTTTTCAACGTGTACTCACAGGTCATATTCAGAAAAGCCTTATGGGAAAGAAAAGAGGGAATAAGAATTGGTGGAGAAATCGTAAACACCATGAGATTTGCAGATGACACGGTAATTATGGATGAGAATATAGAAGAACTACAAACTTTACTAGATGCAATAAATAGTGAATGCATTCAAATGGGACTTGACATCAAGACAGATAAGACCAAATTTAAGATAGTATCAAGGAGTCCAATAAATAATGAACAACTAACCCTTGGTGGACAGCAAATAGAGAAAGTGACAAAATATAAATATCTGGGAGCTTACATCAACACAGAATTAGATCCAGACCAAGAGATCAGGGTACGAATAGAAATGGTAAGGGCAGCGTTCTTAAAATTCAAGCAATTGTTCTGTTACAAAAATCTGAATACTGCGCTGAGACTGAGGTTTGTTGAATGTTACGTCTGATCCCAACTATTGTACAGGGTAGAAACATGGACGTTAAAATCGCAAATAGTTAAGAAGCTTGAAGCCTTTGAACTTTGGATATACGGAGAATGCTGAGAATTCCATGGATAGCCAGGGTCACCCATGAGGAAGTTCTAAGAAGATGGGTCGAGACAAAAAAATGTTAAGAATAATAAAAGTACGCAAGACTGCATATCTTGGACACATACAGAGGATGATAAATATAGTCTTCTACAGCTCATCATGCAAGGTAGAGTCGATGGCAAAAAGGGAATAGGTAGAAAGAGGAAGTCATGGCTGCGAAAAATTCGAGACTGGACAAACATGACTGTAGGAGAATAGCTTATAATTTAAATTTTCCATAATCTAGTTTCTAGCTCGCATCATCTTCATTCTTGTACACTATTATTAATACTGGATTTTACAATAATTACATACACGTGTTCTGAAATATTTTTATGTTTGAGTAGTGTTTAATATTCGTTTTGTTTCTTTTTTTTTTTGGTTTTTTTTTAGCCCTTATAGTTCAGGATATGACGGTAAAAATAGCAGAAAACCTCTGAATTTTTTATATGTATATATTAACTTGAAATTTTGACAGTAGTTAAACAATAGTACAAAGATAAAAATCTATCCTATGGCAATTTATGCTTTTCTTCATAGGGTGGTTACCACCCCAGCTTGGCGGTGAAAAACCATGTTAGTCGGTAGAATAATACATTCTAAGACAAATTGTTTTTCAGGGTTTTTTCGAGAAGTCAATATTTTTGCAAAACAAGGTTTGAACTTGAATTTAGGTCCTTGGTGAATTAAAAAATAATATTTTTTAGTTGTGTTTTTGATACTTTCAAATCATGATTTTGATACATTAAACTAATAATGGTCTGGGCGACCTCTTGAACTTCATTTTGGGGTATGTCATGAAAATGAATATGCAAAAAAATTTCATGGGAATATTTTTCCGAAAGAACCCGAGCTTTTCGTCTTGTCTAGTGGTAAAATAATCAAAATAATAAAATAGTTAAAAACGTTTTTAAACATATGAATGCTATATTTACAAATAAAAATAAGTTGCTCTTCTTCCTATCCTGCTTATCCATTCAGGACGTTTGCAATTGTCATGATCATTTTTCCATCGAAAAATTAATTGAAGAAAGCCGTATTTTTTTATCTCTCCTTATGTGTTCCAGATATTCTACCTTTTGAATTTTGCTCATATCATGTCAGTGTCATGTCTTATCGTTATTTTGCATATATCATATTTTGCACAGGACTTCCATATTCGTAACTCTGTCAATCCAGTTTTAATAATTATTACCGACATAACCTGTGCAGGTATTATCATAATAAACTATAACTCCGATAAGGCCAAATCTTATTTACCCTATAGGAAAATATGGTCATCGTACAATTTAGTTTTACAAGTTAGTATTTAGCGTTTGGTATACACGTTAACATTTCAAAAGCACATAGTGCGTTATTTTAATACACATTATTATTATAGATTTAAAGCAGATGCAGTTGTCCACAAAAGGCACCTGAGCGTTGCAGAAAAAAAGACCAATGGATCGTCAGGGTTACTCAGGGGGGTACTCTTAGCCCCCGTTCCTCAATCAGATGACGAATGAATTCGCTAGTAGCTTCACAGTCGCAGTTTGATGATAGTTCCTTTACTTATATATACATTCATCAGCCATCACCACCAACTGTTTAGTAAGGCGCCAGGGTAGATTTCTGAATCGCAGTCGGTTTGTTGTCAGTCGGGGTGCATCTTTATGGATGGACATACTCCATTATGAGTGCTTTCGTTTTGCGCAGAGAGGGTGGAGCTATGTGGCTGAGTCTTAAAAGCCAGAATAGCGGAGTAAATCTGATACAGCCAATAACCATTATCATCGTTCTATGTAATTGCACATCGATAATTTTAGAGTGGAAGCTGTTCAGTTAAACTGGTGCACAGTATTCGTCCATGGAATACATTAGACTCAAAGCTAAGGTTAACTTGGAGGCGGCACTTTTATTATTTTTGAAAGATAAAGTTCTATCTAAAATCAATCCAAAGTATTTGGGCAGTATTAATAAAAGAAATTTTCAATTGGTGGTTTGTTTCCTGTTATTAAGGTGGAATCAGATTGCTTCAGTCTTACTCATGCTTGGTATAAGCCTCCACTTTTTTAAGTATCCACTAACAGTAAACAAATAGTATGTTAGAATTATCTCGTTGGCTTTAAATTTGTTACGTTGAACAGCTAGATCTAGACCATCAGCGTATCCAAATTTCCTTGCAGTAGTGTTAGGAAGGTCTGATACATAGAGGTTGAATAGAGTGGAGGACAAAACAGATCCCTGTAGCAGTTCTTTATTTACCTTTCTCTGTTTGCGCTTATACTTTTACATTGTAGAACGCAGAAAATTGCACTAGTGAGCCATTCGCTAAAAGTGTGTATAAGGATAAACCACAATAGCATTTATAAAAAGTTAAATAGTAAAATTAGTGACAACCAACTAGACTTTAGAAACGGCATGGACACCAGAGAGGCTTTAGTTGGAATAAATATGCTCATGCAAACAAATCAAGATATGAACCAGATTATCTACAAATGCTTCATAAATTCTGAAAAAGCTTTCGATAGGGTCCAACACGATAGTTAATTAACATTCTAAAACAAAGATGTTACACAGGGCAGTACAATAGACTAGCCCGAAGCTTTATACTATGTTTTCTATATTTTTAAAATTTAAATCTTATTTTTAAAATTTAATAAAGTAATTTTATTATTTATTTATTATTTTTATTTGAAACAAATTATATTATATTCAAATAAGTCAATGAATTAGTATGTTTTCTTCTAACGCCACCTGTTGAAGTATTTACAAAGCATACGTTGTTTACTTTTGGCAGAACTGTCAAATTCAAACGAAATATTAAATTAGACTAAAATATAAATAAATCTAAAAATTTTATTTATTATATAAACTAAATAATATGTTTAAAAATAATAATTATATTTATACGAAAGATAACATTAAGAAATTATAAATGGATAAATTATTACCTGAAGTATGTGAATGACGCGGTTGTATTTACTTTACTTTTACAGACCTTTACATTATGACTAATAAACGAAACTGTCCCAAATATGGTACCAGAATGAACTTAAGGAAGACAAAATTCATGGTTATCACAAAAGATGCAGGGGACAACGACGCATTAAAATCGCCAGAGTTAAATTTGTAAATATGTAGAAAGAGGCTTAAGCATAAGGCCGCTTTATTTTTACAACGCTACTCTACTGCTCTGAGGCGTAGAGGCAGAAAAAATCAAATGTCAAAAAATTAGAGGCACTTGAACGCTGGTGCTATCGTAGAATGTTGCGAATATTGTGGATAGACAGAGGTACCAATATTGAAGTCCTAGCAGAATTAATTAAATAAGACAGTCATTCAAACTATTACAAAAGGAAAACTTGAATATTTTGGACATGTCATGAGAGGTTTTAAGAGAGGAGGAACTGCTTTCTTCTGTTTACCACCACTTTATACGTCAGAGTATGGAAGGTAAAATTAATAGTAAAATAGATAGAGGAAGAAGGTGAATCACTTGGTTGCGAAATCCAAGAGAATGATTTAACTGGGGCTCCATCCAACTTTTAGAGCTGCCATAAATAAAATTAAAATTGTTATGTTGATATTGATCCTTCGATAGAAGGCGGACTTTTAAGAAGAGTTTTTTTTATTAACTAACTTTCTGTGAATTCATTTTTTTGTGTCGTATGCTATATTGGTACTATTAAGTATTCCTTGTCAATTACACCACGCCCTTGGGTCCTTTAAATTTTAAATACCAATTTGATAATATATAGTTTTGCTAATTTTATCGGTCTTTACCCATAGTACCTAATTATTACTACCATTAACCGAAATTATAAAGGATGTCAATTGTTTTAATTTCCAATATAATGGATCCGATTCCTGCGCCACTGGATATGATCAAGTCAAGAAAGAGCACATCGTCACTACCTCACAATAATAATTATCGAATAAGTTTTTTTTCGGTAAGCTTCGGCTGCCTAATGACTGTCGAGTTGCTACTAAAAAAATGTAATTATATAATTAGTTATGCTCAAAATGACAGTCAGGTAAAAGATAGACAAGCCAATGTATTATACTTTTTAATGAACAAGCATTTTTCAAACAAGGCCTTTTATCTGTATTCTTACCGTTAAAAAGAAAAACAGGATGCGGCTACTGTTGGTATAAATTGGATTTTAATGAAGTCAAAGCCTTTTTGCAAATGCTAAAATATAAGTCATATGGTAGTATAGATAGACGGTAATTTGTTGTTTATTATAATACTTAATTATATCAATTAATTATATTTTATAGCGAATGAACTACTTCAGAATATGATCATGACATAATATTGCAACCTGTAGCAAAAAAAGCAAACGATCAAAATTTCAATATGATTAAATCAACTTACAAGGTAAATCAATTATTAATGTGTTGATGGTTCTCGGTGGGCAATACATTCTTTTATGCCCTAATTAATTCCTCCCAAAGTTTAAAGAGGTTGTTCTAAGTAGTAGGAGTATACACAGTATTTAAGTGGGGATTCTGGGATCTCAGGGGCCACGACAAAAGATTAACTTCAGTCTGTTCAAAGAACTCCATGGTAACTCTCGCAATGTGTGACATTGCATTATTCTGCTGAAAAATTCAACGTTGGAGAGTCTGAAGCTAGGTTATGAGATAAGGTTCCAGAATTTCTTTTACGCATCGCTGAGCTGTTATTTACTCTGACGAAGATTAGACTTAATCTTGAACTATATGCGATGGCACCTCATTCCATAAACATAACATTGAGGTGCACGTGCTGTTTAACAAAAAGCTGTGAATTTAGTCCTTCATCATGTTGTTTTCTGACCCTGGCATAGCCATCATTCATCCCTAAACAGAATCAAGATTTATCACTTAAGACAACCGTATTATATTCCTGGTCCCTAGCCAATCCAATGTTTAGAGGTAGGAGGTAGCACCAAGTGTGGCCCAAATGAAAAAAGGCCAGAACTGCGAGCTCCACGATAAGTTTTCGCAATTAAATTGGTCTTTGATGTACTGAAAATCATTCATTTGCAATAGACCTGCTAGTGGAATAGCGGTATCTTAAAGCCATCAATGTTAGACGACGATCATTACGCTGTGATATTCTTCGGTGCCTCTCGATTTTCGTGTTGGGCCTTTTCGATACCATGTCCGATAAAATTTAACACAGTATCTAAATTTATGTGAATCATATTCGCAATTTTACTAAAAAGTTCGGCTTTGATTAGACAAAATATTCCCCTATCAAACTGGCTTAGTTTATGGAAATTTGCACGTGTTCGTTCTTTAGACATTGTAAACGACTTTCAAGAAAACCAAGAAACGCAATCCGCTTAGTTTTGATCGATACTAATCTTAAAAGTTAAAATTTTTAGGGTTCAACAAATTAGAAAAAATAACTGAATAAAAAACTAACACCCAAGCTGATAGGGCTAAAATTTTATTTAGTTGGTTATCTTCAAGGTATTATTATTATTATCAAATTTATACTATAAACAGTGAGCAAAAACACGTGTTAACGAACAGCTGTCAGAAGAAATTGAAATTAGATCTGGAGTGAGACAGCGATGCGTATTTTCGCCAATTCCTTTTAATGTCTACTCCAAAGAGATCCTGAAAAAAGGTTGAGGGTGAAACAGCTGGAATAAATGTAAATGGAGTTCCCATTAACAACATTAGATATGCGGACAACACTGTGATCTTAGCTGAAAACCTTTAAGATCTTCAGAGACCGATGACCAGAATAGCGGAGTATGGAAATGAGTATGGTCTAATTATGAGAATATCGAAAACTCAAAGAAATAACGAGAATCTTTTAATGAACGGAACCAACGTCGAACAAGTGGACAAATATGCATATCTGGGAACAATGATTAACTCCACAAATGATTACATTCAGGGGATCAAAATCAGAATAGAAAAGGCTAGACCAAATTTCAACAAAATGAGAAGAGTGCTATGTAAAGGATTTAAAATTGGAACTAAGATTTAGGTTGGCGAGGTGCTATGTTTTTTCGACTTATTTTTTGGAATGGAATCTTGGATCTTGAATGAGACATTAATGAAAAAACTAGAATCATTCGAGCTGTGGGTGTATAGAAGAATTATGAAAATATCGTGGACAAAACACGTCACAAACAAAGAGTTTCTGAGAAGGATGAATAAAGAAATAGAAATTTTAAATACAATTAAATCAAGGAAATTGGAATATCTCGGACATATTACACGTGGAGAGAAATACACCTTGCTCCAACTGATTATGCAGGGAAAGATCCAAGAAAAGAGAAGCATAGGGAGGCGTAGAATGTCATGGCTACGCAACCTGAGAGAGTGGTACGGATGTACATCAAATAACTTTTCAGAGCAGCCGTCTTAAAAATCCGAATAGATATGATGATTGCCGACCTCCGCTGCGGAAGGTGCCACTTGAAGAAGAAGAAGAAAAAGCTATTATTATAGGCTTACAGTGTATTATGTAGTCATAAATAAAGAAAAATATAAAATATTCAAGATTAGAAAATAAAATTAAACGTGGCAATAATTAACGACAATAGTTTTTCTTTAATTCTACCCCAGTGTGATAGAGGTAGAGCGCTGGGAAAAATATGCTAGAACTGTATTTAGAGTTAGACTTGAATTTTTGGGAAAAACAATGAAAAATTAAGGTGAAACCAATTTACTATACTAAATAACTATGATAAGGTTCTGAAACTATTCTTTGTGGCTTGTGTAAGTTATGTACTATGTTTATATGTGAATAAGCCACAATTCATTGTAATAACAATTATCTAAAAAATTGACATTTCAATTTCTACTTCGGAAATAGTTCTTAAACAGATTATTAAATAATTTAATTGAAAAACGGTGTGCATAACCGCCAATATTGTTGAAGGTTATGTCATGTTAAAAAAATTGTAGGTTGATTTACTGTTGCCTATAACACCGTAAACAAAGTACGTTTTAGCGTTAGTATTTTGTCTCTGATCTAGTGTTTTCAGACTTGGAGCCTGTTTGGTTAATTTGCGATCACCCCTTTGTTGTGTCTTTTTAGATGACAAATTAGTTTGATGACAAAAATTGAAGAAGTAGCTCCAGTAACCAATAGTGACGGCCATGTGTATCTCTAACGGACTGCCATTGTATACTATTTACTTCTTCTTCTAAAGTCTAAAGTTTCAAAGTCATCCAGCATTAAATGAGAACTGATATCCACGGTATAGACCATGCCATCTGAGTACTCGATAATTGGGTACATCTTTTGTTATCGTCAACAAATAGTTCAAAGTAGAGTAGTGTATTAAAACCTACTATCAGTAGATTCCTTGGGGCGGGAAAGGGATGCACCATACACCCCTCCATTTTCAGCGGGGTAGCTATAATCTTGAGCATAGTCTATTTCGTCGGCTTACAAGCGAAACACACTACGTCAAAAAATATAGTTTTGAGATAATTGTGTTTTAATTTTTTTTTAAAACCAGTTTGATCAATTTTCACATTTAAAACTTTTATTTGTTCCACGAGGAAACTAAGTTCCTGTAGCTGGCTGTATACCATATATCACAAAAAAATTTTGTTTAAAATCCTTTATAAAAGGTATATAAAAATATATACCTTTTATAAAGGATTTTAAACAAAATTTTTTTATTTGTTGTTTTGTAATTATACGAAAGTTTTCATAAAGTATTAATAATGATTACTGACGAGGAGAAGTAAGTTATATATTACCAAATTATTAATTTTTGTTTAGTTTTCGATTTGAAGATGTTGACTTAATGTTTTTTACATGTAGTATTTAAATTAGTGTGTTTTACTTGTTTAATTTTGCTATGAAAGTATGACTTACGTGTATTTTTTTTATTTACTTACTGTCATACGATTATTGCAGGCTTCGTTTACATTGTAAATAATACAATAATTTTTGCTTATATAAGTTTTTACTTTTTTCATGTATATTTTCACAAAACAAGAACATTATTAAAAAAACAGGTATAACAAAACAAAACGTGTATAACAAAAAAAAAATATGCTTCTAATTTTCAAAGTCTTCTTCGTCAGAGTCCTTTTCAGCTGACTCCGCTGTTTGGTCTCGAACAGAAGAAGAACTTGGTAGATTTTTGAACCAGGTATGGAGCGCTTGCGGAACTATATTTTTTTCACAGTAGCTTTATCAAATCTTTTTTCTTTGCATCCGAAATTGGAAGCTGTTTAGAATATAATTGAGGAATAACCAAATTTTCATTATTATTATCCTCTTTGACTGTTCTGTTAGAAGCACGACGTACAAAACTAACGTTAATATTTTCATATTCGTCGTGAAAATTATACTTGTACTGTAGAATGTTAGGAAACTGTTTCTCATACTTAAAACACTTTACCTTTAACCAGTTGACCGTTTGCCCTTTTTGATCCTCTTTCTTATTAACAATAGTATATTGTACAAGTTTTTTCAAATCTAAGAATTCGTTATAATTAACTTCACGAGTATTATAGGAAGATTTTTTATTCCCATTGTTGCCCATTCTGGCCATTTTAAAGACATTTTCATATTCGTGAACACTAAAAATCTCCACATTTTTTTTTGGCACTTTCAATAGCGCTATGCATGGAATCTACTTCCATATAGGAGTGTCCACTTTCCATGAACTTTTGCTCAATTATCCGAAGACTCGGATGGTTTTTAACAATATGTAAAAGCAGAGCAGATACTTGAATATTTCTGTTCTGTCCTCCACACGTATCTGAAAAAATCGTTAGATGTTCTATATCAGATAATGAATTAATGTACATTCCTAGGCAAGTACCAATTTCACAGCTTCCACTCTTACCATTGACTTCGGTCCAAAAATAACAGAATGCCTCATTTGGTGGAGCAGATTCCTAAATTGTAAAATTATAGAGGTTCAGCTTTCTAAGATAATACAAGAGACTTACTTGCGATGATGGAATTTGTAAAACGCTTTGCATATCACATGTAATTGATTTAAATTTTTTATTCTTTTTCGATACTTCTTTGTCTGAATTTTTTTCTTTCATTGCAGCCTCTTTTCTGTCTAAATGACTCCTAAAATTAAGCTCCATCGCTTCTTTTTCTTGTTGCGATGCTTTTGTGTATTCCTTACAGGTCAAACATTGGTCTTTCTTAGGTTTGAAAAATGATATATTAAATTCCTTGCAAAAGATTCGCCTATAAGTTATCTGACTTAAGCTTGGCAAATTGTCCTCTTTACACTTTTTAACGAACAGGTCGTGCATTTTTTTAATATTAAGATTGCAATCTAAATAAAGTCTTTTCGAAGACTTTCTAGTGTAGTGACTTTCTACAACAGGAAAGCTTTCAATGTGTTTTTTTGCTCTTATTCTTGTTTCCACTGAAGTTTTATTGCCAGGAATCCTACGCCCCTTCTGTCTATTCCACTATATTCGCCGCTTTTATTTTGCTCTTTAAAGACATTAATTATAGGCATATTAGAAATAGACAATGTTTTACAAAAAAATTTCTGACACACTTGACTTTTCTTTCCCATATTTGTGAAAAAATAGGATTTTGCGTTGGATCGCATTTTGCTATTTTCTCCTTTTCTAGGCCTGCGACTCTTTACTTCATTAGAAAGCACATTCAATAATATAAAATCTTTCTGTCTTTGAAATGACAACATCGCATAAGTTTGACATAGCAACTTCTGGTTCTCTTCAGAAAAGTTATTTTGGCACTTAAATCGACATTTAGAGCAATCAACCGCTTTTGGAATTTTAGGAGCTTGCATTCTACCAGTGGTACTTTTGTAGGGTTTTCCTTCAACTCGTTTGTTTTTTTTTAACATTTCTTTTCCACACAGATGGTCTTGGGGTGTTCCATCGGCTTCTTTTAGGTCCTACTTGACTATTTTCATTTGAATTTGTTTTTTCCTCGGCTGCTGTAGAGTTTCCTTCGCTGGTATCTAAATTATCACTTTCATTACCTGAAGGAATATAGTCGCTATCCTCCATACATTTATCAGAATCCTCGTCACTTATTTGAGGAGGACCTGACTGAATATCTTGACAAAAATTATCAGAATTTAGGCTTACGTCTTTGTTTATCGCTGTAGGTAGCTCGACAGAAAATTTTATTTTTCTTACAGAAATTAATTAATAAATACACACAAAATTCAAAACTGTTAACGAACTAATCACGCAAAACACTGGAACAAAACTGACAAAACCTATGCAATATACCCAAACAAATAATTAATTTTTTACAAGATTGGACAAGTTGCTCTGCGTAAGTCAGTTCGGTAGGTTCATTCGTAGTCAAGTGAAATACATTAAGTCACTTAGTGTGTTTTGCCTGAATCATATATAGTTTTTGAGACTTAGTGAGAAACATGATAATTATAAAAATAACCGTTTTTGTTATTGTATGACTTAGTGAGTTTAACCAGTCTAAAGAGTAAAAAAAATACAATAAAATGCTGCAAATAACTCAAAAGTGAAAAAAATTGACTTAGTGTGTTTCGCTTGTAAGCCGACGATTTATTCTGACCCGTTGCCATGAAGCAACCCATAATCGTTATGTATTTGTTGTCAAAACTGACTTCGGTATCTATTATGGGTTGCGGCCGTATTTGTACTTCTTATGGTATACTGTATATTACTACTGTATACATTGAAAATGGGTTAAAAACTTCCGACCTAGATAGAGTAGCTTAAATTAGTGTTACCAACTTTTTTAAAAACAGTGCTACCAACTGTACTATAAAAAAGGAGGTCATTAAAAAAAATAACTTGCAGTAAACAAAATTTTTTAATTCAATTCAATTCAATATTTTTCGCTTTATTTTTTTTTAATTTGCAACTCTGGAAAATGTATTTTACGAATGCACATACATTCTTATGCACAAACACATTTTTTTATTTGTTTATGATCGCATTAGTGTATAAAATTTTCTGACGCTCTCAGGGACCGAATGCACCAAACTGCATATCAATCCGTCTTACTGCTCCGATTTTCGAAGGTTCATTACTTCATATCCTTGACTATAACAGAATGTTTGATTTGAAATTAGCTCAATTATTTAATAAACAAAAGTATTCTGAGCAAAAATAAATAGATCTGGAAATTAAAGTTGGAATTTACAATGTTTAGTAATCATTACTGTATCTAAGATATATATATATATATATATATATATATATATATATATATATATCTTATCTTATATATATAGGTATATATATATATATATATATATATATATATATATATATATATATATATATATATATATATATATATATATATAACTAAGAATGTCTTCCGTAGAACTCTAATGTCCTTGCTTTGAGCAGGGATATGTTTGTTCCCTTAAAAAAAATTCGTCTGACACATGTGACCTCGTGTCACATAATTTTTAAGAATATATATATACTATAAGGGTAATTAGACCTTGTTATGGCTAGTTTACTTACTGTTAAAATGTTTTCATTTCTGATAAGGCTGAAAACCTTCTGGAATGTTGTAGTATCCTTTTGGATACTTTAAATTTTATAATAAATATAATATGCCATTATTCATCAGAAATTTTTACTTTACTATAAGTTTTTTCAAACTATGGCATACAGGCAACCACGGGGGTTGTTGTTTGTTTATGTTTAAATGACTGCGGACACTAAATCCATTCGCCAATCTTACAATTTGAGGTGTAGTGTGTGTGTGTGTAGAGTAATTGTCTTGATACTTAGCAAAGTCGACGTCATTGTCTTTGCTAAGAGACGCTAATTGTATCCGAACGTCTGCGGTCCCTCCGGTGTGTACCGATCACACAAGGATAGAAATTATTTTCATTTATTAATTTTTTTAATAAACGAAAATTTCCACCCAGGTGGGATTCGAACTCACGACCTTTAGGTTTAAAGGCAGGCGCTCTTACCACTGAGCCACAGAGGGGGTAACCACGGGGGTTATCCTTTTATTATTTATAGAACAATGTTTTTTTGTTTTATAACTTTTTTTTATCGCACATTTGAAAAAATATTTATCGAATGTTAATAAGGTTTTCTCTAATCCCATACAATGTGAAATTATCCAAAACAAAATCTTCGGTTTCTATGATTTCCTCTTTTCAATATATTATAATTCATCTTGATGGGTTATCAATCGACCTGATCACCTGAAAACTTGTGCATTATTCCTATTCTTTTTTTTATTTGTTTTTTATCTAAGTCTAATGTAGTTAAATAATTTAATATCTAAATCTTTTATAGCGATACTAAAGATATTACTATAAACTATTTGGTTTCTAACCTATTACATAATCCATATTTTTGTAATCTCTTGATAAAGATATAGATGCTATAAAAATAACAAAATACTTTGACTTAACATAGTACTGAAATTATTAAGCAGCCGAAACAAAGTAGAATAAAGCCCTTTTTATTCAAGGTAATATATTTACATATTTTCAAGTCAGACCTGAAAACATTTCCACAATAAATTCGAGAAATATTTCATATTTTCGTTGAATACACGACGCAAACTAAACAATGGTTTCGTATATATCGAGTATAACCACAAGCAATAATCGTTATTCTCAAAATCAAGCCACTTTTTCAACATAATGGTGTTTAATTTAAATTCCAATCTCAGTTTCTGAACTACATCTGTGGCAATGGCGAGGTCGCTGGTCGATTTAAATTTGAATTAAGGGGATGCCTGCTGCAACGTTACCGGCGATGCATCGCTAGTCTCGTTTAAGACGACAAATGGCTCGACTAAAGCGTTCTCAGTTGTTTTTAGTTGAAGCTTCCGAAATACAAATTGTCTGTCCTAAGCTATTATTTATATTTCCTATCCTTTTCCACATTTTATCTAAATAGTATTAATGTTTTATTTAGATTTAAAAAGATGAGTAGAAGTATTAGCTTATACGGCGCGAAACCATCAATTGGCTGTATATTGTAGAATTAAAGTCGTGACTTTAACACCATTTTTGCTTTTTAACCATAGTCAAAATTTCATAACCACGTTTGTTTTAACTAAATGGTTTATACTTATTTTAGGCGATTTTAAACCTGATGATGGACTGTTTAGTCCGAAAACGTTTGTTTTTTTGATGTAGCCCTTTTAAGGGTTTTTAAATAAATATACCCACTTACGAAGACTAACCTCTTTTTTGTGATACGTGGTATACAGCCAGCTACAGGAATTGTTTTCCTTGTGGATTTTAGATATATAATAGATTTGTCTTCGAAAATTCTTCCTTTTTCTTCTTCAGTTGCTTTTGTTATAGGCTTCATTTAGTGCTCTCCAGTTTTTTATTTTTTATTTCTGGAATAGCCGGTACCAATTTAGTATTCCTTTTCTTTTTAAGACGTCGCATCTTTCTTGTGGTCTTCCTAAGCCTATTCTTTCTCTCCGTGGTATCCATCTAGTCTCATTTTTACTCCAGCTTTCTTGACTTCTAGCCACATGTCCGATCCAGTTTAATTTTAAGGAACATATCTTTGTACTATGTTTTCGACTTTTGTCCGTAGCCTAAATCATTTGTTTCCTATCTCTTTATTTATAGTTATTTCTAAACTATTTTTATAGTTATTCCTAAAAGTTTTTCTTTTATTGCTCTCTATGGTACTTGTAGTTTAGTTCATGTCCAACAGTTCGGTTTTAGAGCCATATGCGATGACTGGTAGGGAACATTCATTATAAGTCTTTGTTATCACCATTAGAGAAGTTGTCATGTTTAGTATGAATTTTATTTTCCCTTATGAGGGAAGTGCTTTCGTCACTAAAACAAATTGTTTTTATGTAATCTGATTGTTGTTTAATTTGATTGGACATCTTTTCACAGATTTCTAGCCCTCGGTCTGGGTCATCATCTGAAAATTGGCGCACAATTTTTAAGTTGTATGGATGAAATTTGAATTTAGACAACACTTGGTGTACTGTCCTTTGACTGATTTCACAGATAGACGTAACTTGGGCTGTAGAAGAAGTAGGGTTCTGTACCATTTCTGCATTTTCTTTTGTCATCACTAACTGTTGGTCGACCAGAACTTTTTTGACAAATAACCAGAGACTAACGTTAGAATCTTTATTAATTAAAGGCGAAACTATAGTTTTATTATTTATTTAATTTATTTATGAAAGTCAAAATAAAAAGAGACAAAGTTAGTGTGGTTGAATAGGTATATTCAATACCTTTCAAACAATATATCACTTGCCATAAGATCCCATTTAAAATTATGGGCCACAGTGGCACTGTAATGTTGTGAAGTGTTCTGTCATTGTTGCTCTACTATCTTTAAGTAATTCGTTTGGTATCCCGTCCCAACCTGCTGCTTTTCTGTTCTTCAGGTTTTCGTAAAAGTATTTTACGAACTTCGTATAAATTTATATTAAGTTCTTCATTTGTGGTAATTTCTGGTGTTTCCGGTTCGACCGTCATTTGTTCTTCCTCTGCATATGGCGTTTCTATGTATTTTGGGTTGTATTAGTTTCTTTTCTTCGTTGTTTGACCTCCTTAAAATCGTCATATTTCCTTTTTGCAGAGCGTAAAAATCATGTTCCATTTCTTTATAAAATCTTTCCCAGTGATCATTTTTTATTTTTCATACAAGTGCATGTGTTTCATTTCTAATTGTCGTGTAATTATGGTATGCCTCTTATGTTTTGATTAAGATGCATTTCAGGTAAACTTTTATCTTTTCTATACATTTTTCCTTCAGTTGTGCATAAGTACATAATTTTCTTTGTCATTTTCTCATGGTTTTTTAAGTTTCAGTTTATTGTTATTTACAAATAAAGCCAAACCGGTAAAAATGTTGAAATTCAATTTTTGAGGTAAAAGGGAATATTTTACCAAAAAACTACTTGTAAAAAGTAGTTTCGAATCGCCTGGGCTGCTTGACAGTATCACTGTAAGTCAGCTACCTCGCTATCGCTGTAAAAGTTATTCACAAACTAAATAATCTCTTCCCCCACAACAAAAGTGTTGTCCATGTGAAACACTTAAAAACGTTGTAAGTCTTTCTGCTCGGTAGTTATACGATGCACGATTAAAAACATTAGTCATTCGCCTCGTACACATGCAATTTTGCGGTTTAGTTTGGAGTCTGTTTTGTTTATGTCCATCTTCAAATAAGTAGTAGTGTATTTTAAAATATTATGTATGAAAAAAAAAGACAGAGAATGTAAATTCTGATAGCTGTGATGAAAGTACTGTGCAGAACCTAAACGTGTGATCTAAGAAGAGAAAAAGAAGTAGTGGAAGGTTTTATGTGATGTTATGAGGTTAAATTCACACGAAATGGGGCAGATTGTAAGTGCTCCCGATACAAATGCTTTCAAAAGATTGGACTTCTGCAAAGAAATAACATTTAAGGAATTTAATAGAATGTCCAGCAGAGATGAGCAGAACAGTTACTTGACTGGTCTTGTATCCATGTCTTCAATAAAGAACCGCAGACCACGAAAAAATGAAAATGTAATGCTTGTGGCATTGTAAATTAATTACTAATAAACTGGGAATAAGCCACAATTAAAGATAAAAATACGTTTATTATAAATATATAATAAACGTATTTTTGAAATTAAATAATGAAACAAATATCATTTCTAAACAAAATTTCAAACCCACAGTATGGTGGAGTTGTTGGACACATTCCTAAATGATATAAACGATAAAGAGGAGACAATAACATTTACCATGGAAAAGGAATGTAATAACACGCTACCTTTTCTGGATGTTTTAATCTCTAAGAACGATACTGGATATGAGACTCAGGTGTATAGAAAACCAACACACACCAATAGATATTTAAATTTTAAATCAAATCACAATATTAATGTAAAAAAGGGAATAATTAAATCCTTATACGATAGAGCCAAAATTACTTGTTCTAACGAAAATTCGTTCTTGGAGGAGAAACATTTGTTAACATCTGTTTTATTAAAAAATGATTATCCTTTACCGTTTATAAATAAGGAATTTTCAACAATCGATCGAATAGAACAGAACAACTTAGAACGAGATCCTACAGCATACACAAGGAATAATATGAGGAAAATAACAATACCGTACATAAAAGGATTATCAGAAAAACTTAAAAGGATAGAAAATAAATTCAAAATTTCAACAACATTCAAAACAACAAACACGTTGAGATCTATTTTGTCCAAAACCAAACCTAACAATGAACAAGAAAGGACAAAGAATTGCATTTATAAAATACCTTGTGAATGCGATCAGTTTTATTTAGGTGAATCATCAAGGCCATTAAATGTTAGAATAAGTGAACATCAATCTTATATTAAAAATAGAGAATTTGATAGATCTCAAATCTGTAAACACGCATGGGATAATGAACATAGGGTTCAATGGAATAATTCAAATGTAGTCCTAAAAGAAACGGATGGTAAAAAAAGAAAAATCAAAGAAGCGGCTCTAATTATGCTAAATGAGGCCAATTGTGTCGCAAATTCCTCGGCAGAATGTAGTAGGATCTGGTTACCAATATTGAAAGAGGAAGTTATTAATAAGAAAATACCAGTATTAGTAAGTCAGTAACATATAGAGGATACATCATTTATGTTTTTTAAATAACGTAACATATAAAATCAGAATTTTGATGTTTGTTGAAGGTAAACTAAATTCACGAACAAATACTTACAATGTCGGGATAGTATTATGAGGTTTTTTTTCCTGGTTTTTCCCTCATAATTTACTATGGAATCACTAACAGGAGAATTTTACTGTCATCATGTCATGTGTTTGTCTTTTTAAAGACGAATTACATGCTATGATTTTTTTCTGACGGATATTCTCAAGTTAAAGTTGATTTCATGTAATCGAATGAACTATCTTATAAGTAAAGTCGTCCCAGGAGCGCAACTCAACAATATTGGCAATATCATTTTAAAGTCGTCTACTTTAAAATGCATAATGTATGTCTGAATTGTCAATATAAATGAGTCAGATCAAATTAAATTATTAGAAGAATTTTTCACTATGTAACAAAAAACAAAATTTGTTTAATTTACTGTTTGTATTTTGAGAACGATTTCCGAAGTGGAAATTGAAACGTCAATAAACGTATTTTTATCTTTAATTGTGGCTTATTCCCAGTTTAATAGTAATTAAATTACATGGCATTGTAAAACTGGTAAGGCACCTACAGATATGAGGCGTAAATATTAACACGTACATTGTGCAAAGCCTTCGAATACATTCGCAGCTGTAAAAGATCATATTAGTTTCTTTAAGGGCCGACAGAATCACTACAGTAGAAAAAAATCTACAGCTGTGTTCTTACCAGACAGTCTAACAATAAGAAAAATGTACAATATGTATGAGGCTTTATCTCTTTCAGATATTTCATATGAGTTTTATCGCAAAATTTTTAAAAATAACTTCAACATTAAATTTAGATATCCACGCAGCGATACCTGCAGTAGTTGCGATAAATATACTGCTGAGAAAACAGCATTATTGAAACATAAAAATGATTTAACGACGCCAGAAAATGACACAAATTTTCTTTAAGAACTAAGAAAGAAGGAAATAGCACATGAATTGCATTTGCGAAAGGCCGAAGTGTTCTATGATCGTAAAGCGAAGCAAGAAAAAGAAGTATGAAAAGTACAAAGTTCAAATCAATAGCGATGGATTTCCAAAAAATCCTTCCTATACCAAACATTACAACCGACGTGCTCTGTTTACTGTGGATTCCTACTTTTATTGTTACCCCGAAAATATAGCAGCTAAGAGATCAGAGGAAGTTATTTCGTTTTTCCATAATTTTATATTTTGCAATTACTCCAGTGTAAGGGATTTACTTATATTCTGCGACTATTGTGGAGGTCAAAATAAAAATTATAACCTCCTTAAATTCATTCATTACGTAGTTATTTCCACAAGACGACTTGACGAAATTCCAGGATCCAGGATATACGAAGAATGCGTCGGTACACCCACATTTCGAATGCTTCTGGTTTTCTCGTGAGCGTCTTTGTCAGCGTCCAGGCCTCCACACCATATAGTAAGTTCGGAAAAATATAGCATTTAACTAGACGTAGTTTTAGGGGAAGAGAAAAATCCTTGCTTATGAGGAGCTTTTTCATATTAATCCACAAGGAGTCTACGTTCCTGTAGTTGGCTGTATACAATATATTCAAAAATTTTTATTAAAATCCTTTGTAAAAGGTATATATTTAAAAACCCAAACGGGCTATGTTAGACAAAACGTTTTCGGAATCCATATTCCATCATCAGTGTCCTAGAAAATATATAACCACTTAATTAAAAAGAACATGAGGTTTTTTACTAAGGTTAATGCAAAGTGTGGTTAATACTTACTAGGAGTACATGAATGTAGCCACTAACTATATGGGTAAAAACCCGTTAACAAATAATTAGTTACATTTGGTTTACAGTATTTCTTATAATATGTTAAGATGTTAAAGTTACCGTTGGATTAGGTAACATGGCGACATATGACTCCACGTTGAAGTTGCTAGTCCTGAGACGGTGTGTCTACTTTTTCATATTGTTAAATGCTGCTCTAGCTCGTTCAATTCCCATTCGTTCTCATTTTGCATTTACGTTGGTGCCAAGATACACATACGATTCTACATGGTCAATTAGTATGTTACTTATCCGTAATTGTCGAGCAGGTTGTTGCTTTTTGTTTATCTGCTTCCAGTTTGTCCTTTTGAAGTTGAGGCTCAGTCCATATTCCTCACTAACTGAATAAACTCTTTCATTACCTGTTGTAATTCGTCTATGGTACTGGCAAGGATCACCGTGTGGTCAGAATATCTTATATTGTTATTTAACTCGCCGTTTATTTTTATGTTCTCATTTGCATTTTCCATACATTTGTTAAATATTTCCTCGGAATAAATATTGAATAGGAGTGGTGATAAGATATACCCCTGACGGACACCTCTTTTGATCTGCACACTTCCAGTGAGTTCGTTGCCAATTTTTGCTCTTGCTGTTTGGCCCCAGTATATGTTTGCCACAATTCGAATGTCCTTGTTGTCAATGCCTGTCTTTCGCAGAATATCTAATAATTGTTCATGATTGACACTGTCGAATGCTTTTCTAAAATCCACAAAGCACAAATACACGTCCTTATCAACGTCTCTACACCGCTGTATAAACACCTGGAGAGCGAAAATTGCTTCTCTAGTTCCAAGTGCTTTCCGAAAACCAAACTGCGATCTATCAATATTTGACTCACATTTATCATATATTCTTCTATTCGTCTATCTTCTATTCTTCTATCTTTAGCCTTTATGTAAGTAATAATAATACTAGGAAAGAACATATTTAAATAAAGACATTATATCGTGAATATCTTTTTCTATTTCCATCCCTCCTTGTGAAGAATTTGACGCTTATGCGTTTCTTGGCCAAAGTGTAAGATTGCTGATCAGCGGACCTTTTTTCTTGTTTATTCTCTGGATAAACTGGGTACTTGTTCCTTTCATTCTATTTGATTTCTGGCTCTGTTTTTAATGTCCAATTTTTTCGTATTCTTTAGTTCTTTTCCAGCTGTTGGTATTCCAACATTTTCCAGATGTTGGTTCCCCTCTTGTTGGTATTCAAGTGTTTGTCTGATTATGTTGCTTCCATTTTTTCTCAAGGTATAGCCAATCCATTTTTTTCCTTGACTGTAGTAAATATGTTAGTTTGCTTTGTTCTTTCCCATATATTTGTATTAGTTAATCTGTTGGTACAGTATATTTTTAGGATTTTTCCAAAGATTTGTTTACAAAAGTTAGCTGTTTTTTAGTTGTGGTTTTGTCCTGTTGCCAAATATCATGAATAGATGCTTTAAAATTATTAATTTTTAATATTATTTAGCGTCAATACATATCGAAAATAAAAATTACGGTTTTTAATTATTCTGTAATTAATTTTAATGATTTCGTTTCTTTCGAACAGTTACATAGGAACAGTAAGTAAAATAATTAACAAAATTTTACGTTGACGTGCTACTAGGCACCACGTTGAATTAATTCAATACGAAACGTCCGTCTCTGAGAGTTCTCCGGTTATTAAGCCGGGCCAGGCAGCTACTGTCTTACGCAAGGAATTATGATATTGATGATATCACGAGTAAAGATTGAAGCAGTTGGCCGAGAAGAGTAGAAGATGAGATGGAGAAAGCTCTGCTTGGCCTTCACTCTAACTCTTTGGATAATGAGAATCATTGTTCCTTAGACGGAGAATTCAGACATTACTGTTGGTAATTGAAGACTTGAAACTTACGGTTATTGTGTCGAATGGTTGAAGACAAAATATTATCTCAGCAAAAAGGGGATTAATTTTATTCATTTTAAAACGTGTACACAGCACTATTGTGAATATAAAGTAGTTTACGCATAGGAATACTATTACGACATTATAATTTATTAATATTTTTAAATAATATTAATATTAATATCAGGATTTAAGTCAAATTTACTTCGTTGTTTGGCACATCTACGATATTTTAAATATTATATTTTTGTGGGAATTGTGTGTGTGTGTGTTTAGATTTATGATCTGGGTTTAGACAAATTGGCCAGCTCAAAATTTTATTAAAATTATCATTTCCATAAATACAATTTCTTAGCTTTAGGTGAGATGTATTATATTTTATTATATATCAATAATAACTAATACTAAATGTCAAGACTAAATGCTAATTGAGGGAGCCTTGTAACTGGCTACCTACATAAGAGGGTTGGAAATCTTTGGATTCCAAGCCTTACTTCAAAGGACTTGTGAATGGATGTATCTCCGTAGGTTTGGTTCTTCAGTGACCGTTAAAGGATAAGTATTCTTAATATGAGCTAATATAGCTCCAGAGAAATAAAATCACTTTGAGTTTATCGATTTATAATTAAATCTTTTAAGAGTAGAGAGGCCCGACACGGCCGTAACTTACTATACAATATCAAATGTACTCTTTCTTTATAACACGTAAAAGAAAACACCGGTATGAGAGATTGCCCGATTTCGGCGCAGCGAAGTATTTAATACGTGAATAATGAGTTTTTAACTACTCGATGCCTCGATGGCCATGTGTGAACTTGAACTGATAAAAACTACATGATGCGTGAACGGGAAGATTACCCCTATTTTATTTAGGTGTGAAAAATATTTAACAGGGTCAGACGCCAGTCAGTCGGGTGTCGCGAACAAACTTGATCAAGTGACTGTTCTAGTTATTCTACACTAAGAAAAGTCTAAAGAATTACATTTTTATTTTATATTTTAAAACAATATGTTCATTTCTGGAACAGTAATACTAAATTTAATAATGAAAATATATTTTTTCCACAGCGCTAAGACCTAAAGCCGATTCGATACCTCGGAGGTTTAGGCCCTCTTTGTGTTTTGTTTTTCATTTTTTTTTAATTTGTTTTTGTATGTAGTTTTTTTTTATTTTATTTGTTTTTCTATTTTATATAATTTTTTTAATATCAATTTTCATATTTTTTTAGATGGTTATAAACAATTTTGTAGAAACGTATATTACGTGTATATAGAATGGCATTTAAATTGGTAGGAGAGTAGCTCCTACTGTTTGTAGATTTTAGCATCTGAAAGTTTGCACAATCGAAATTCGAAAATCACATGTTTTAATGTACCCAACTCTCTGAAAGTGCAGTTTTGAGAACTGACCAACCCTAGCTTATTTTTGTTTGATGGATATAAACCATGTTTGTTTCTTGCTCTGTTTAAGGTCTTAATGAAGTGTCGATTTGTAATACCAAAAAATCACGGGTTGTTATGAATTTTTCATTGGATATCATGAAATTTTATTTCTTTTAATGAGATATCAGATTCCTGTTGCCACTTCTATTTGTTTTTTCTTAAACCATTGTCGTAGAAAAGTGACTGGCATTAATGGTTCTTCTATCGTTTTTCTATATATATATATTATATATATATATATATATATATATATATATATATATATATATATATATATATATATATATATTATTATTATTTAGAAATAAAATTCTACCAAAAGTTTATTTTTATTTTTACTAATCATAATACAAACTTATACATGTTATACAGTATGGCGCAAATAAACGAAATAAATTCGTTTTATTGGTAAACCGGCTACTGAAAGAAAAAATCCTGAAACATTATTTGAAAATTATTTTAAATACCTATTCAGCCACATCAATATATCTGAGTAATTGAAGTTTGTATTTTGTTAAAAAATTAATAAAATTTCATTATTACAATAAATGTTTATTATTCATTAAATACAAAGAAACGTAATCTAACTGTTCAAATTGTAACTTCAGCTAAAATACAATTACGTTACGAAAAACGTACCGCAAACTTTTTTTGAACCTTCTCTATAACTGTTTGAGTTATTTGTGCAACCTTAATACGTATCCTTTATTTGAGTTTATTTATATTCTTTGGTCTGTTTTGGTACACTTCACTTTTCAAGTATTCCCATACAAAAATCAAGATGAGTCAAATCAGGTGACCTAAGCAGTCATTCTATTGTTCCTGTTCGACCTATCCACCGATTTGGAAAGACGTTGGTTTAGTAGTTGCGCACCAAGACATCATAGTATGTCTAGCGTCTAGCATAGTGTGTGCCTAAACATCGAGGAACTGTTAAGGTTTCTTCCAACAAGTAATAATTTATTATTCCCAAGCAAATATTACCTTTCTCTGGGTGTTGAATGCTGTACTCTTACATCCAGTGTTGATTTTACGTAGCCCAGTACCAAGTTTGACGATTAACATTTGACAGTTTGACGATTGACCGTCTAGTAGAAATTAGCTTCATCAGAGAAAAGAACCTTTTTTAAAATATCGGATCTCTGTTATTTTGTTCCATTATAATTTCACAGAGTTTAATTCGTGTATCAAAATCATCTTTCGTAAGTTTCAGTACTAAACTTACTTTTTAGGGATGCCACCTTTTCTTCTTCAGCTTTCTAAGAACTGTTGAACGATTTATGTTATTATGTAATTCTGCATGCCGTGAACTGGTATGAGGATTATATTAAAAAGCTAACTCTTGTTGTTTGTTTTCAGATATTGGTTTTATGTTACCTTTAAGGAGGTCTTTGACAAGAACCGTTTCTCTGAATTTCTTCTCAATTTTGTTTACAGTGGATTGTGAATTCGGTTCTTCGTTGGGTTATTTATTATTAAATAACGTACATAATTATTCGGACATGTAAGCTACCCTCAACACTTATATAAAATCGGTGTAGTCAATACTACTCAATTTAATATGGCAGAAATAATTGTTAGAATCTCAATTATTAGCGTTTCACTCAGCTTCATGTTAATATGTATAGATACGTTTTAAATACGTCTGCTACACTAACACTATTAATCACTTGACAGAAAAGATAATTGTGTTTAAATGTTGAGTTATCAATGTTAATGTTGATAAGGTAACTAAATATTTAAAAACGGTAAAAAGATGGTAGCTAACATATTTTATTACCAGTGACGGCCTTTTTAAAATTTATTTTTGGGTGTCAATAAATACATTCTACCAATACTTAATTTTATTTTATTTTATCATTGTATTAAGAAATTGTTTGAAATGTTATCAATAGTATTTGTGACAATACACAAATTAATTACTCTACATATTGATATAGCTGAATAGGTATTTAAAAGACCTTTTAAATAATATATTACAACATCTACATTTCCATTTAAAAATTTTAGCAATGACGTCATCACGGTCACATAGATGACGCCAAAAATAAAAAGTCGTTACAAATAGTCTGTTTAAAACTAAAAATCGCCTTACGAATTAACGAATTTATTCCTTTGCAATAATGGGGGAGAAATAGTAGACGTGGCCACAGAATAATAAACAATTAGAATGTCCACTCTCAGATGCCGCCTTTGAAGTTTTTCAGCACGCGCGCCATTTTTTAGAAGGAAACACATAACACAGACATATGATTTGTGAGGTTATGTAATTGTTTATATTTATGTTTAATTCTATTATATTTATGTTATTATATTTAACAATGTTAATATAATTGTATAGTATGTTTATGATTGCCGTAACTTAAATAAACCGGGTTAATTTTTCTATACACACCACATAAACAACACTTGTTCTCTCTAAAACATGGCGGAACGTCTGCGCAAAGGAGATGCGCGTACTTGAATTTTCCATGGAGAGTGGGTATTCTGATTGTTTATTATTCTGTGACGTGGCCAAGACTCACCTACAGTTGTAGAGCCGATGATGATGATCACGACAATCATGAAGTAGTGATAGCATGCGGTTGTCTTTCATAATTTGTACTAACCTTTTTCTTATTTATGTCATATCCGAATAATTATTCGACGTTGGCGATCACTATGCCAAAAGGTGCATTTAAATGAAAGCGAACATAAATGAACGAACGAATTTGTTCGTTAAAATTATTGTATTTAAACAGCGAATCAAACACTACTGAACGAAGTCGTTCTAATTCGGACATGTTCCAACCGATGTCGGTAAATCAGCGAATCGTCAAAAAAATCGGTGTTTATCGGAACTGTCTACATAACATAGGATGGTCACTGCAAAACTAGAGGATCAAAAAATGGAGGAGGTGAAAAAAAAATACAAGAAAGTTAAGGTTAACAAATTCAAGATAGAAAGTGTGCGAGAACTTTAAAGGAAAGAAACTAACAAAATATTGAGACAAATAGAGGACCAAAAAGAAACATGGGCAATGGAAGAAAGGTGGAATACTTACAGTAAAATGTTAAAGAAAACAGCAACTGAAGTGTGTGGAATTAAAAAATTTAATAAATATTTAAAAAGACAAGATGATGGAGTAAAAAATTGAAGCCAGAAATAAAAAAGAAGAAAATTGCTTGGAAAAAATACATCGAAACGGGATTAGAAGGCAGAAACGGTTAGTATATATTATAGGCATAGACGATTAGTAAAACAGACGGTCACACAAGCAAAAGCAAAATAATAGATATAATTTGGAGAAGAACTACAAGAAGGATATGTTGCAAATAATAGAAACTTTTGGACGACAATACGATACATGAAGGGAGGAAAACGAAAGAAAATAAACGCAATAAGACATACGTCAAAGCAAATCCAAATAAGTCCATAACAAAGAGCTGTGGTATAGAAAGAATATTATGAAAAAAACATTAATACCGAAGTAATAAAGGAAGTCAATGTAATAAGTGAAGGCGAAGAAAACATTGAGTTAGAGCAAATAAGTAGAGAAGAAGTAATGGAAGGATTATCAAACATAAAAATATGCAGGATAGGTGAAGATGATGAAATTGAACTAGAAATTGTATAACACATGGGAGGAAAAAGATTATACTGGCTATGGAAAATATGTAAAGAGGCGTGGGAAAAGGAAACAATCCCTACAGACTGGCAGAAATATATCATCGTGTCAATATACAAAAAAAGAGAACGTGATAACTGCGACAACTAGAGCAATATGTCTGTCATCGGTATGTTTTAAAATATATACGAAAAGAATATAGTTCAGACTAAGACAAGAAGTAGAAATGGAATTTAGAGCAGAACCAAGCAACATTTAGAGTAGGAAAGACTGACAAATGACTACAAATAAATCATTAGAACCTAATGGAAAGAAATATAGACAAAATTATATAATAAACAAAAAAACTGATGTCTGGAACAAAATTTCTACTGATATGAATTGTAATGTCTTTGAAGTAAACAACTGGTTACTTCGCTTTTAGCATCATTTAGACTAGAATGACACAAAAAACTTCAAAAGGTCTTTAAAAAAGTCAGTTAGTAGGTCTAATACAATTTATAATTCTACGTGCTTTTAAAGCTCATTTCAAAATCATCCATAGACATTGTACAGAAATTTGTAACTTAACCCAAATTGTCAGTCGTTAAATCGATTTACAAGGCATTGTCTCCTCTTTTTTTTTTCTATCTTTTGTAACAAATTTGAACAATAACTATAAAACTAGCATCCCTAATGATTATATTTTCATCTCAACCGAGGTGCCGGATGGATAATTGCCGACGGATCATGATCGAATACCAACTTTGTAGAGAACAAATAATCAAGCAACTTTGCTTTGATTTAAATGCACCTTAAGAGTCTACAGTCTTCAGACATATGGGAATGTTGCTCTGCATTTCCTCACTAATATGAGTATTTTCTTTTAAAGTAAATACTTCTTATCGCGCGGTATAATGTTTTTGCACTGAAACAAATTAATATTTAGCTTGACGTAAAACATCGGGATGCGTACAATAACCTTGCAGTATCTATCTATACAAAAGGCTAGGACAACAAGTCACACTGTTTGTCTAGGAGGGTAACCTAAGGGGTACGTTACCTAAGCCACCAAACGTCAACGTTGTACCAAAATAAAATAACATAAAATTAAAATTAAATAAAATTAAACAACAATAAAATTAAGTTAAATTAAATAAAATTATTTAAAATTAAATAAAATAACTAGATTAACTACGCTTAATTTATAGTACTAAAGTTTAAATGCAAGAAGTTTACTACTGGTGTCATATTTGTCAAAACGAGATATACATTATATCGTAACAATTCGTACAAATCGACTTTTGAATTATAAAATTTGGTAGAAGAAAGAAATAAAAAAATTACAAAGGGGAAGCATTCAATAACTCTCAGGCACTTATGAGAATACTGCCATACATACAATCCAGTGGTGTGACAATAAAATTGTGTCTTTATGTCAGATTATTGTGAAACTTAACCAACAGACAAAGTGGAAGGATTCTTTTGCTCCGAAAGAATTAGGAAAAAACTTGATTGCCCTGATATTGTACACCAATATAACAAGCACATGGGCGGTGTGGATCTGCAATATTTCGTATTGGGATTTTAACCAATCAAAATAAAAAGCAAAAACCTTGTAACACCGTATTTTCTATCGTATACTGGATGTTCTTCTTCTTGATGTGCCTATCCGTTACGAATGTTGGCAATCATCATGGCAATCTTAATCTAATCTGCAGCAGAATGGAAAAGATGCACAGATGTTGTATTAAACCAGATTCTGAGGTTCTTTAACCAAGATATTCTTCTTCCTCCTGGACCTCGTTTTCCAAATATTTTTCCTTGCAGAATGGCTTGATGTATGTGTACAAATAGATCAGTTTTCAAACTGGCCAAACTGGTCTGTAAAGAGGGAAACATGTAAGATGATAAGCTGTAACGGAAAATCAAGGGTCAAGTGCGAGACATTTAAGGTGCATTTATGCTTTCATTCTAAAAGTAGTAACTGTTTTACGAAGTTTCACAATTTGGAATACTTTGTTACTGACAATACATCGATCTAATGTATGACAATTGATTCTAATAAGGTATTTTATACATAATGTTCCCAAATGGGCACACTTTTTTTTCATCAACCGGATCACTTAAAAAAATTAAAAAGGTGAATTCTGCATACATCTATTAACAGTAATTTAATTTATTTTTATTTATTTAATTTTATTTTATTTTGTCAAAAAATAAAATAAAATAAATTCATGCAATAGAGGGTTAGGATCATTACTGTGAAATACTTTTGACAACCTCCAAAAGGCTGATCTTATTTTATTTATTCTATATCTGATCTTCAAAGAATGGAGATATAACAAATAAATGGATAAACAAGACTAACTTTTGAAGTAAATTTATTGGTAAGAATGAAAATTGAAGTAAATTTACAGATAGAAACAACAGAACTTGTTAAAAATAACTGGTTTGGGCAAGGAGGCTGATTAGGCTTACTAAAATGAGATCCAGCATTAGATGAGGTGATCAAAGAAATAAAAAATCAAATGACATGCAATGAGAAATAAAGAATTAAATATAGTATGTAATGCAGATCATGCATTTCTAATAGTGGGGGATCACCACGATTTACAAAGAACTTATTTTATTTTTAATTTTAATACTAATGTTAAGGAATTCAACATGAATATATGGCTACGAAAGACAAAAAGTCTAGTAGTATTAAAAAACAAATAAGGTCCACACTTATTTAAAACCAAATAGTAGAATTTCGAATTTGGTTATTTATTATACAAAGATAGTCGATTTTGATTAGATTTCGCATAATTATACACTTTAACTGTTATCCGATCATTGAGGCGAGAAGATGAAGAAACAACGAAAACTGTAATAGCAAATATATAATGAAACGCAGGTCACACACACGTTGCTTGTGGTCATTATAAAATTATTAAAGAATGACAATGACAACAGGAAGACGTATTTTGTTCGGTTTTTAACGTGTAATCATAAGCACATTACCTTATAGTGACATGAGTTCGTAATTATAACCATATGTTCATTGACCCAGAGTTACTATTATCCGTAGGAAATCGACAATTAAACAAGCTGTAAAAAGTTTAGCAGATGATAAGGGCATTAAATATACAACATTTTATACAAAAACTATGTTTTTCGAATATCGTCAGACAGTTTGGGGACTCACAAAATTAAAAACCATGCGTGCTCCGAAACTAATTGCAAAATAATAATCAGGATTAGTAGTAGACAGTACCGTTATATGTGCTCTGAATTATCTGAAACACATCGGTTGGTCTTCTAGTTTTCTTGTAACATACCTGTACCTATTTTACATGTGCGCCTCCAAAATAAGTCATGTAATTTTGATCTGCTTGTGAGCTTGATTCTCTAATTTGTTCAGTCGATATTTTGATCCATATATTTAACAGTAAATATACTTCACTGCTGTAGGTGATTATGCTTTTAATAATTCTGTTAAATATTCTATGATTGTTACTATTTGTTATTGTTTGGTTCCAAAGTATATTATTTAGAAGAGGTTTTACTTTTCTTCTCTGGTCGTTTCTTTTTTCTATCGTATTTTCTATATTTCCTTCTGTAGTGATAATCATATCCAGGTGCTTATATGTGTCGTATTTTGTTGTAACTTCTTCATATTCCTATGCGAGGTCCTGCTGTATACCACCGACACACATATGTTCTGTCTTTCTTATGTTTATTTCAAGCCCCCATTTGTTATATTTCTAGAGTAATTTTCTTGTCATATATTCAATATCTTCATACTCTTGTGCTAAAGTATCTTCACCGAGTCGAGATAGTGCACCAAAACAAATAAATAGGCCTTGTACAGGGATACGAATATTTTAACTGGTTGAAGGTTCTGACCGCTCCACCCTCTTCAGGGGTGTACTCTGACACGATTAATATGTTTTTTACATAACACTTGAAACTACGTCAAATTTTTAGCTTAAGTAATATACTAGGAAAGGCAAGAATTTTTTAGGATGGGTTTTTGGCAGTTTTGAAATGTTTAAAGTTTTAATTATAATGTTGAATTTATTGTTATTTTAAAAATGTCACATAATGTGACATTTAGTTGATTAAACCTTTTAATTGTATGAAAATTATAGATTTTTGATTGTGATTGAGTTTTACACTTTCAGATTAGAAATGAAAGATTAATTTAAATATTCATTAATAAAATAATAATAAACAAGGTATTTATTAATATATTCAAAGAAAATTAAATGATATTAGAAATAGGGATTTGTTTGTAAATGAAAAATATTTAATGAGCGACATTTATGTGACAGAACCCTTACAATATAAAAGAAAATAAGTGAAAAAAAAGAGGTCATTCAGGTTGTCAGAAAAATATGGTAAAATAATAATAAACATTAATATAAAGTATAAAGAGCGTCTATATTATCCATTTTAAAGTTAACAAAATTTGTAAGAGTGTGTGAAATAAATAAAATGTGGTTTGGCATTTAAAAATATTAATTATTCCTAAGCAAGTTTCTAAAGTTATATAGATATTTATCAAAGCTAAACCAAAAATTCAGCCAATACTACTAAGTGATCTCAAATATTTCAATTTCAGAAGAATAAATCAAAATGGCTGCCTAAATTTATATCAGTACTTACTTTATGTGGTTAGTTCCTTGATGTTGATCATCAATCAGCCAATTGCGTCCACTGCTGGACATAGGTACCCCTCAATTCCTTCCAGTGTTCACTTCACTGGGCTACTTGTCCATCTAGTCGGTGGTTGTCCTGGGATTCTTTTATATAATTCTGGGATGTCCTGGGTGGTCGTCCTGGGATTCTTTTATTATAGTTTCTGGGCCTCCATTCCATGATTCGTCATTCCATGATACGTAAGCTTAGTAGTTCTTTCAATGACGTCGTGAACTCCTGATCTTTACCTGATTTGTTGGTTTGTTATGTGGTCTCGAAGGCATTGCACGTTCCATGGCTCGTTGTGTAACTCTGAGTTTATTCGCAAATTTTTATGTCAGTGTTGATGCTGATAAGTTGTTGTAAAAATACAATCAGTATTTTTACTCCGATGAGGAATAACTGCATATGTCACTCTCACTATTAGGACCAACTTCTATAATTACTGGTTCCACTATAACCTCCATAATATTATCCAGCTCCCAGAACTTTTTTTCCACTATATTCTTAACGTGATCCACACAATTTTTCCATTTTTCTGGGGTGATGTTGTTAACAGCTTCATCAAAAAGGTTTTTTACATCTGCGAACTTGAAAGTTTTGTTATTAGCAGCAACAAAATTTTTAGCGTCAGCCCATATGAGCTCAATTGGATTGAGCTCACAATGGTATGGTGGTAAACGTAACACGGTTTTATTTTGTTCTCTTGCCATTTCGTCTACGACACATTTATTGAACTTTGCCTTAAGGGGGGCCACTAATTGTAAAAGTTCCACTTTTAACATATCATCATCGAAATAAATGTCTTTTGACTGTAGCCATTGTTTTATTTTTTGTTTATTCCATGATGTTGTGGGTATCTTTTCAATTTTCCGGGAATGATAAGAGGCATTATCAAGAACTATCACACAATTATCTTCTAACCGAGGCAATGTACTTGCAAACCACCTTTCGAAGCTCTCAGCGTTCATCTCTTCATGATAATCGCCGCTCTTTTTTGAGTCAAACATCCATAAACAATCTTCTACAAATCCTGTTTCACTCCCTATGTGGGTAATAATAAGTCTTTTTCCCTTGCCCGATGGATTTTTAAGACCTGTTGAAAAACCAGACAAAAATGCCTGCATGGAAGATTTCACCGTTTCGTCAACCCAAACATGGGATTTTGTGTGTCCTGAATTTACCCATGTTTCGTCTAAATAGTAAATTTTTCTATTTTGTTCCCGAAATTTTTTTATGGATTTTAAGAAATTTCGTCTCCACAAGATGATGTCGTCTCGATCTAACAAAGCACTATTTCTGCCCCTCCGTACGTATTTAAAATCAAGTGATTTGAGGAGTTTATAAAATGTAGTGCTTTTAAAATTCGGCAAGCTTTCGTCCTCATTAACAACTGAAAGAACTTTGTGTATAGTAGGTATTTCGTTTTTAAAAAAAAATTGATGCACAATTCGTCGTATGGCCGATTTATCGGCATCATCAATTTTGTCCAATATAGTTTTCCTGGGCTTAGTCTTTTTCGGGGAAGAAAATGTTCCGGTATTCTTCTGCTCTTTAAGAATTCTGTACACAGAAGCTTCACCTACGCCACAAGAAATAGCTGTCTGTTTCACTATTTCCGATACCAAAGCTTCTGGATGCGATTCTATTGTCGATGTATAAACATTATAAATAACACTTTTTTCAGTACTACTAAAAGGACGCATTTTTGATCGCTTTTTTGGTGTAACTTCCTCCGCAGAATCGGTAGAACTGGACATTTTAACTTAAAAATTAGAACGCACAAACTTGGACTTAATAAAACTAAAAAACTACTATTTTAAATTAAAAATTAGAACGCACAACTTTGAAAAGTCTTAATAAAACTAAAAAACTACCACATAAACTTTAAATTAGCAAACAAATAATTATTATAAACACAAATAGTTCATTTTTAGATCGAGATACAGAAATAAACGTTAACGCGAAACTACTCGACTGATACTGAATAGGGATGCGCGATGTTCATTGTTAAATGAAGACATTGACCACCAACGATCTTAAGTTTTAGGAAATACCATAAAATTATTATCTATAAAAATTCACAGAATGCTACATAAGAAATATTCAAATTAAAATACTTTTATTATGGTTAAGATATTGCCCTGTTGTTAAAAGATTATAGTTTATTATTATACCTGCAAACCTTTTAAGGTAGGTATTACTTTAATGTTATTCAAATTCGCTAAGACTGGCCGGAACATCTTGTTTAGATTATTTCTATAGTATAGCATACTAAGAATTTCAAAAATAATCATTTTCCCTATCTTTTTGAAAGCCGTTTTTAAACAATACAAAATTGGGAAGTATTAAAGAATTACAAACGTATTAAAAATGATATTCAAACTTATTCATAGTAACAGAAATACAAGATAAATTGCGTTATCGAATTTATTTTTAGGTAAAGTGCATTTTGATATTTTTTTTAAATCAGACACTAACGTAGACAGAACATCACCGAAAACAAGTCCAGTCCTGAAACAATAGACCACGCCTACTTGTTTACGCTGGCTATCACGACTGAACGGATAGTCTATAGTACTAGCTGCTTATCTCCAAATAATAATGTGTATATAGTGTTGTTGTTTAATGGCAATCGCATATTTTGGCTTTTGCGTTTTCACTTTAAGACTATTTAAGATCCTTACTGGTTTGGAATCCCTTGGATATGTTGGTAACTGTTCAGTGGAAAACGGGAATCTTGAGTTCTTCCAGTTACTTGTATTAAATATTATTTGGACTTCCCGTGGTTTTAGTAAAGAACACAAGACCGTACACGAAACTATTTAATACTTCTATGTGACTGTTATAATATAGAAAAAAGAAAACTTAATTGTTTGTAATAATACAACTAAAAAATATTACAAATATAAATTAATACTACATGTTGTTACATCGATGACTGGAAACAGAATAATGCTGAATGAGGGTTGCTAGTAGGTAGCCTCCAAAGGTAGGTACTTTCCAAAATATATCGTAACGGGAATTTTTAATCTTTCTTAGCGACAAGCAGTCCTCAAGCTAAGCTATGTTTGCGTCGTTCTAAAGACGACAGGGCTGTCTTCAAATCATTTAAAGTTTTAACAGGATAGACTTTTTTCAATTTTCACCGTTGCATAAGAATTAGCATACATTTAATTCGTTGCTCGTATTCTTCTTCTTCTTAGAGTGCCGTCTCCCTACGGAGGTTGGCAATAATAATGGCCATTTTTAATTTTAAACTTGCTGCTTTAAACAAATCAATCGATCTGCATTAATACCAATCACGTAGATTCTTCAACCATGAATTCTGCCGTCGGTCAACAGCTGCTCGTATTAAACTGATATTTATAGTTGTTTTCTCCAATACTTTTAAGAGTTTATATTGTGGGATACTGCCATATGCATTCTAAGTATACGCATAAGTGTGAGGTAGAATAAATGGTCAATAGTTGATTTCCCTCCCCCGAATCACATTTGTTTTTCGGCGTCTATGTCTGACAGAGTTTGTCACTGCGATGCCTCTATAGTTGTCACTGTCATCCCGACTGCCTTTCTTGTATATGGTAGATATTAATGATGTCTTCCATTCTTCTGGAATTTTCGTTGCGTTAATGAAACATTTTGATCTCATACGACTGGTTGAAGATGAAAGTTTCGGAAATATTTGAACTGCGGTTAAATATATCAAAGACACAGATCGTGGTAGTATATAACAATCATCCGCGCATAACCACGATTGACCGGTTTGAGGTTATGAGCTCATACTTAAATCTAAAATGATTAATTAGAAACACAGGGTCACTACAGGAAGAAAGAAAACGTAGATATTATCTAGCAAAAGTCGCCGTAGGAAAGATGGCCAAAATATTGAAGGACTCTTGTATTTTACGAACTCTGACGTATGGATGTGAATCTTGCGAACAAGCGGAATGAAGACAGAAAGACTCCACTGAAATGTTTTGTTAGAGAAGAATGTTATGAATTCCAAGGAATCCAAAATACTTTGGACATGTTACGGGAGCAGACTTAGAAAACATGGAAAGATTTATTATCTAAAGAAAGGTAGAAATAAATCGTCTTTAACGCTGACCAATACATCATCATTCACTGCATGCACTCCTATAATTGTTAATTTATGTCTTCTAATTGTTAGAATAATTTTTATCAGTCTTTCATTGTTAGATTCCAATATAGGTCTACATTTTCAAAGTTAGTTACGTATCAGTATAGCTACTCCCTGCTGGATGATGCATGGTATCCATGGATGACCTATAGATGTCAAACCTGGACCCTAACCAAGGCAAACATGAATAAACTAGCCACAACAGAAAGAACAATGGAAGAAGAGCAATATTAGGTATACGACTGTCAGATAAAAAGAAGAACGACTGGGTAAGATCCAAAACAAAAGTCGAGGACATAACAACAAAAATTGCCAAACTTAAATGGAGCTTCGCGGGCCACACTGCTAGACAGAAAGACCAACGTTGGAATACTACAATACAACATTGGAGACCTTACGAAAGTAAACGACCAAGAGGAAGACCACAGATGAGATGGGTTGATGACATTAAAAGAATAGCCGGAACAAATTGGAAATATGTTGCTCGGATAGAGACCGTCGTAAGAAGTTGGGAGAGGCATATGTCCAAACATGGACGACAGAAGGCTAAGAAGAAGAAGAAGAAGACTCCCTGCTGAGCCAGTTTGTCCTGTGGTACTCCACTCCAGAAGTTATCGAATTCTTCAGTGTTTTCTGGTACTTGACCTTTTTATTTTATTTCGGTGATCACTTATTCAGAAATCCATTCCGAGAGGGTTTTTTAACATTGTAATTTTTTCCGAGTAAATATTTCGTTCTGTTCTATTAGTTCTTATCTAGTATTTTGTTCTATTCAGAGCCTCCTATTATAGGGTTTTAATAACATAGATTATGTGGTTATATGCTTCGCAGCCGACGGTTTCTTCCTTAGCGCATAGATTCTTTGAGCTATGCAACTTGCTTAACACTCTAAAACTTTTGTTGCATCTTTCGTTCTATCGCGAAAATAGTGAGTACGTTCTCCATATGGTTGTATTGTTTTTTGTTATGATGTACTTTTGGACTTATGTTCTTGTTATATGTTATGCTATCAACTTATTTTTCATATATCTCCATCTTATACTTTCCTCTTATGTACATATATTTATATTTTAGTCTTGACCCACTGTAGGGAGTGTATAGTCATCATGATGTCATGTAAGGTCTATTTCCAAAGTTCTCTGTCTCCGGTCAAGTCTTAGAGAACTCTATGTATGTTATTATTGAGAGCATTAAATACTTAATCAGTCTCAGTTTTAGAGACTGCATTGTTGTAGTTATATTCTACAAAATAATGCTAGGATATTAGCATTCATAATTATTTATTTCTAATATTATATCAAATATATCTGATGGTACAGGATTTTCTGATTTAGTCTGGTGTTGATTGGGAACTAGTTAAAACAACTTTATAACGTAATTTAGGTAGTGTTAATGATTAGTTTTATTGAAACTAGTCTTATAAGCTTCTCTGTGGTTCTAGAGATTGCAATTTTCTTTTATACTTTCTAACAGTTTTTCCAGATGTTCTCTTTTTTTATCTAAATATTTCTTTTTTTCTTAATTTTTATTATTATAGTATGCTTAATTTTTGTCTGTATTAATGTTTTGTTCTGTTTTGTTCCAATGATGTAGAACTTGCTATAAAGTTTCTTCAAACGGGTCTTCTCTCTTCTTAACTTTTGTCTTTCTAATAATTTCTTCAATTATGTATGTTTGAATATACGCCCATCCTTCTTCTAATTTCTCGTGTCTGGTCTTTCCAGTCTTTTATGTTTTTCTTCAAGTTCTGCTACGGCTTTATCTTGAACCGTGTGTTACTACCTCAATCCTAAGATATATTCCTTTTTTTTTTGTTTTCTTTGTATGAGCTCTTTGTTTTTGACTGTGATCGCTGCTAACCTCTTTACAATGGGTTATTGATGTATTGTTTATTTTAATTAACATATCATCGTTATTGGTGCTACGGCCCGAGTTGGACCTCGACCATCCTAAGCTAATTTCTCCACTCGTTCCTATCCTGTACAGGTTGATGCCAGTTGACAAGGCCTATCTTTCTGACAACCTCATCTACACCATCCCCCCATCCCAACCTCGGCCTACCCTTTCTTTTCGATCCCTATAGCTTCAACACGTCGTGCAAGGTAAGTTTCATTTGCTCTGTTTAGATATCCTGCCTAACGCAGACATCTAGTTTTTAATGTAGTGACTATATATCTGACTGTGATCTGTGATATAAATCATCTATTTCTCACAAGCGTACAATAAAACTTCTTCTTTTTTTTATTTTTATATAGACTTGACTTTGTCGGTTTTTCAATGTGCCTCAAGTAAGTTGTCGTTTCATCGTTTTCGTGGTCTTCCTACTGATCTTTCTCCTATTGGAGAACTGTCTCTTGCCGTCTTTACTACTCTATTTGTTGTCGTTTGGCTTATCGTTCCATTCTACACTTATATTTTTTACCTACTTCTTGATGTTCTCCAGCTTCCATCTACGTCGTATATCTGTACTTCTAGCTCTGTCTCATAGTGTCCTACCATCAATTTTTCGAAGTGGTTTCATCTCTGCTGTTTCGTACATCATTTTTGTTCTCTCTGTGTCAGGTCTTTTTTCTGCCGCGTATGTCATTATTGGTCTGATAATTGTTTTGTAAATTCTGTCTTTCGTTTCTTTCCGGATATTTTTATTTCTCCATATTGTTTCTTTCATTCAGGCAGTCATTTGATCTTTCGAACTTTTCGTAGCTAGATAATGTGATACCTAGATATTTAAACTATATCACTTGTTCTATTATCTGATCTTCCAGCTTCAGTTTACATCTTGGTAAATTTGCTGTTTAAAACCATGAATTTTGTTTTTTTTTTTTTAGAGAAGTTAACATGTTAAATTTTCTGGCGGTTATATTAAATTGGTGCAGCATACGTTGTAAATCATCTTTACTTTGAGAGAGTAGTAGGGAGTTTTTGTGCAAGCAAATACGTATACGTAACGTATCTTTTTGACATATAAGCATGCGCATTAATGGTTGAACTAACGTATCTAGATACGTCTTACCTAACGTAACGGGCTGATACGTTACGTTCATACGCATCCCTATCGAGCCGAAAGTAACCGAATGCTCAGGGGATCTTACCCGATTACCAAAATATCAACATTTCATCACATTTGTGGTTAAGTATATTTGTTTTGATTTTTATAAATAATGGAAAGCAGTAGAAAACGATTTCACTTCAGCAATGAAAATGATTTGTTTTTGTTGAAGGAAGTCGTAGGCCAGAACCCTTACGATTATCCAGAAAGGTGGAATCTAATCCAAAAGTGAAAAATATTTTTACATACATTATATATATAAGACATGGTATAAATTAAAGTGGCCGTATGGACGTGCAAGATCTGGAGAAGAAGCGCATTTTCTAGGTCCTTGTTTTCTTCATCATCAATAAAAGCACCTAAGTTTATTATTGCATCCACCACCAAAATTAAAAATTGTTAAAAAAATATTTATTATTATTTTGAATATCAAAAATAGGGTTAAGTGACAAGGACAACAGTGGCACTGACAACTTATTAGTTTGTCACTATTTCGATGAGGGCAACACCATCGTTACGTTACGTGCAGAACAAAAACTCTCAATTTAACGTTCATCTTTTTCGATGCGTTAGTTCTTTACGTATAGGGAGATACGTTACGTTAGGTAGTTACAAAAACTCCCTATTAACGCGTCATCTGCATAGCAGATTATTTTAAGTTGTTTTTCTCCCATTTGGTATCCTTTTTAAGTTCTTACTTTTTTATTATTTCATCCATAATCAGGTTGAATAATAGAGAACTCAGGTAATCTCCCTGTCTTATGCCAGGGCCAATTTTAATAGGGTCGGTTAATTCTTCTTCTACTTTTACTGTTGTGTTGGTAGATATTTTCGATCGTTTTGATTATTCCTGGAGCTATCTGTCTTGCGAACAGTAAGTGGATAACTTCTTTTAATTTGACCTGGTCTAATGATTTCTTATGGTCCAGGAAGCATAGATATGTTTCGTTTGTTGTATTACAATGATTTCTCTTGCACTTCCCTCATTATAAATACAGCGTCGGTGCCTGATCTTTCCGACCTAACATCTTGTTGTTCTTCTACTATATAGTGTTATAACTCTACTTAGATTATTTGTTATTACTTTGTTTGTTAATTTTGGTGTTGTATTTATTAAATTTAAAAACCATAAATAACACTGGCGATCTTTTGCATGCCGCAAAAGACAGACGTCTGGCCTTAAGATAATTCGCCAACTCACTATAGGTCTTCTTCTTCTTCTTACGGTACCTATCCGTTCCGGATGTTGGCGATCAACATGGCTATCCTAACTTTGCTTGCTGCTATTCTGAATAGTCCGGTTGTCGATGTATTAAACCACTTTCTCAGGTTGATGGTGTTAATAATCTCGCATTCCTTGCCTTTTCTACGTAGGACCTCAACATTAGTTAGACGATTTACCCATGAAATTCTTAAGATACGTCTGTAACACCACATCTCGAATGCCTCGAGTTTTCTTAAGGCAGCTTCGGAAAGTGTCCAGGCCTCTACTCCGTATAATAAGGTAGAAAATACATAGCATCTAATGAGAGAGATTTTGGTAGCAAGTGGTAAATCATGACTTCTAGAAAGAGACTTTATCATTATGAACGCTGATCTCGCTTTTCCTATGCGTTGTTTTATTTCACTGGAGTGATCCCATTGGCTGTTAATGTTGGTACCAAGGTATGTGTAGCTGTCCACTCTGTCAATTGGATGTTGGTTAACCAAAAGCTGTGTATTTAATATTTCGCGCTTACTGACTACCATGTACTTTGTTTTCTTCGTATTAAGATCAAGTCCGTGTTCTCTACTTATATGTGATATATGCGATATTATTCTTTGCAAACCGTCCAGACTATCTGCAAAAACTACTGCGTCGTCGGCATATCTAATGTTGTTTAGACGCATTCCGTTGACTAATACGCCTTCTTGTAGTTCTCCCAGCGCTTGCTCGAAGATATATTCAGAGTATATATTAAGTAACACCGGGGACACAATGCATCCTTGCCTCACTCCACTATCTATGGAGACTGCCTCTGTCAATTGATCATCCACTTTAATATTGGCTGTTTGGTTGTAATATAAATTATAGGTGCTCGGCACTATAAGAAGAAGAAGATTTATTAAATTAATTTGTCTGTAATTTTCCGTGTCCGATTGGTTTCCCTTTTTGAATAGAGGTATTAGAATGCTTAATCTCCATTCTTGAGGAATTCTGTTTTGTTCTAGTATTTTTTGGATTAGTTTTAATAGTTGTTTGGTCATATGTACATTAGAACTGTAAGTATTAATGTCATGATCTTTGTTTTCCTTGTTAGTCAGGTCGGTGGCTTCTAAATTGTTTAATTAGTCCATAGTAACTTCTATTTGAGAGCTATAGTTTTCTATGCTTTATCTCTTTCCCATATTTTGTTCATAGTGTTTATCATGCTTCCTAGATAAGAGAATTGTTGAACAACTTCAAAATTATAGTCACCGATGTTAAAGGTATGTTGAGTTATGTTAAGTTGATGACTCTGGAAATACCTTTGACAGACAAAGTGACTAACACAGAGGTATTAATGCGAATGGATAAAGCGATTTAATTATTAACAACGGTTAAAATGAATAAAGCGCCTTATCTGGCCCATATGTTCCATAATGATCAGTGCAGTCTGCTACAGCTTATAGTGGAAGGCAATATTGAAGGTAGAAGAGCTTTGGGCAAAAAGAAAAAATCCTGGCTGAGAAACTTAAGCGAATGATTCCAAATACCAGAAGCTGCAAACATATTACATGCGGTACAAAACAGAAAACCTATCGTATGATGGTCACCAATCTTCGGTAGCAACGAAGAAGAAGATTGCCAGACCCATCTCTCCTGTCGCTGCAAAGTCCAGCACACATCTCTATGGATTTGAGTCGTAGGTGCGATGACCACGTCATCTGCGTATGCTATTATTTGGTACTGCATCTTTTATAACTTTTTATGAGAAATATTAAGGTAAGCAAGGCCCCCTGTCTCAGTCCTCTATTTGTACTGATTTTTTTTCTTCGACATTTATTTTACATGTACATTTTGCCATTATCATCGTTACCAATCGTATCATTTTGACAGGAATTCATGCATGTTACTTTATGTATAGACTTATCAAATTGTGGTCTAACTATTTTTGTACAAGCTGTGAACCTGATCTAAATATTTTACTTATTTTTTAAAGAAAGTAGAGAATTGTCTCTTTTTTATTTATGTAAATCTATTGAAAAGTTTGACTTTTTAATTTTAACTATGTTACCCCGATAAAGTTTCGAAATTTATTTTAGATATCCGCTTATAGTTAATCCCCTCTAAGCGTGCTTCATTTTGTTTATATAGTGCTATTTCATATGTTCAAGTTCTATAAAAGCCATGTGAACTTCTTGTATAAATGCAATTAATATTTATTTCATATATGATTATATATATAAGGTTCTTGAACTCCTAAGTGGAGCATAGAGCTTCAGTGAAAACGCGCCATCGGGTTCTATTTTGCGCTAAGGCCTTCACCTCATTCCAAGACTTTCCTTGTTTTCTTATCTCGTCCATGATGGATCTTCTCCAAGTTTGTACTGGGCGACCTTTTTTTCGTTTTCCTTGGGGATTCCACTCTAGGGCAGTCTTTGCAATACTGGAGTTATTTTTTCGGAGTGTGTGACCGATCCAACCCCACTTTCTGGACTTTATTTCATTTACTACCCTCTTTTGTTTGGTCAGGTGTAGTAAGTCTTCGTTTCTGATGATGTTAGGCCAGAAAATACGAACAATTCTTCGTAGACATTTATTAACAAAGACCTGCAGTTTGTCTGTAAGGGTTTTTGTCGCTTTCCAGGTTTCACATCCGTAAAGTAGTACAGACATGACATTTGACTGGAATATGCGGATCTTTGTCCTCGTAGTGTATTCTCCCGACCTCCAAACAGGGTTGAGCATGCTGAAAGCTTGTTGCGCTTTTCGTATCCTCATACGAATATCGTCTTCTGTACCTCCGCTTTCTGTTATGACACTTCCAAGATACGTAAAGTTTTCCACATTTTCAATCTGCATGTTATTAATGGTGAATAGCGTGTTGTTTCTTGCATTTATTCTCATGGATTTGGTTTTACCAATATTGATTTTCAAACCTATTTTATTGGCTTCAGTGGAAAGTGTTTCCAATTGGTCAGCCACATCTTGGAACCTTTGTCCTAACAGGCAGATATCGTCGGCGTATTCTAGATCGCTTAGGCGTGTGGTTAACGTCCATTGTATCCCTCTTGTGTCAGAGTCTAGTTTGGAGAGAACATAGTCTAGAGCTATGTTAAAAAGAAACGGAGAAAGCACGCATCCCTGTCTGACTCCAGTAAGTACGTCAAATTCGTCACTGTTGATCCCATTGTGTGTCACGCTGCATTTCGCTTCAGTGTACAGTAACTTTATAATGGAAATTATTTTATGCGGGATGTTTCTTAGCTCTAAAATAATATAAATCTTAGCTCTAAAATCATATATGATATTAACAAATATTTCTCTTTATATTCCGTATCCAAAGTAACAGAACTGTTTCGATTAATCAGAACAATCAACATAACATATTTAGCGAAATCCGTCATCTGTCCAAATCGCCGCACGTATTTTCTACCACTTGATTAACTAATAACTTAGCAGGATGTGAGCTTATTAAGAATTATCAAATTTTCAACGCATACTTGGACTTACGTTCGGACAAACGAATCCAACCACTTCAATCAACTGTGATGAAGTTTTTAATGCACGGCAGTTTCGTTGTTTTTTGTACACTCTGCTTCTGCTTCTTTCGAGCTATTAACACAATCTGTTTAAGCGTGAAGGTTATGCCGTGCTCCAAATTAAAAATTACCAATTGTAGGATTCTTTGTCGTGTCAGAGGTGGAGAACAGGTAATAAAATTAATGCACTTGATGAATTCAGAAATTTTCGTTACTTTTTTATGTAATAATGACAGCAATTTAATAAATACCATCAACGTGCCTTATAACCTATATAAACCCATATGATATGATAAGCTTGTGTATTTTCTACTGTTTAGTAAAATGTTAAAGAAGCTATTGAAGAGCGAAAGAAATTAATGTTGGTTAATATCCTAATCTTCTTTTTTATTGCTGACTAAACTAATGAAGGTTGGCTATGACTAGTGTTGCCCAAAATCAGTCTTGGTCTTGTTCTTGCGTTTTCGCAAGATCAAGACCGTTTAATTTTAGCAAGACCAAGACCAAGACTGATCGTGCAAGATTTAAGCAAGAACAAGACTAAGCTGCGAGACTCTTGCGTCTTGCAGTTATGACTGAATGTCGTTTTACCGAGTATAGTAGTTCGGGTATATGCTTAAAGACTCTATGAGATGTAAAAAAATATGTAATAAAAATTTGAAAAACTGGACTTATGAGCATTACGACATACTACATACCGAATCAAAATATTCATTAAAAAAACACATTTGACACGTGCTTAGAGGTCATAATTACAATGTAAAAATAAAATATTCTTTTCCAGCAGACGACTTCTTCGCTCTGAAATTAATTGTCCAGATTTTGAGAATATCCGCCCTCTAATCACAAAATAATCTTCTTGCATTGCGACGCCGACAGTAATATCGTATCGAAATTTTTTAAAAATGTGTCAGTATATAACCTTAGCTAATAAAAAATATAACACTTATTGTTACAGACACCCACTTAATAATTCAATTTTTTCCCATTATAATTTAGTTAGGAGGAATCTAAATAAACAAATCTTATCGGCCGACTAAACATTATTTCTGCTTCTACTGAGTGTGCGTGTGCGATGAGATCATTCGGTTAAACGAAATTTGCTGAAAGGGCGCGGCTAATATTAAATAATATAATAATATATTATTTATGGATAATAAAAAGTAACGAGAAAAATTATTAACAGATAATGTCGCCTACCGTGTAAACCAAATACCGAAATATTTAGAATAACGAAATAACAATGTATAATGCTCGGTTTGTTAATAGATACTTAGGGTATGGGATAGTAACGGACATAAAGTAACTAGTAGTAGTTACTTTTTCAACATCACTAAACTTCATTCCCAATTGAAGTTTACAATTGACATGAGGGACAAAGATTCAAATAGTTCTAGTCGGAGTAGTGAGCGTTGGAATTATAGATCTAAAAGACCTAAAAGCAAATTTGATGAGTTTTTGCAAATAATTCATGCTTCCCAAATGGCTTTGTGTAAATTGTGCCTACATAGAGAATTTGAAATGAAAATTAAAAACAGAAACACGTCAGGTTTAAGGAAGCATCTAATATCTTTTACAAAAAGGATTTACAAATATTTCTTTCTGAAAAACCAAAATTCGGTGGAGATACCACAAGCTTTATTTTATAATAACCGCTGGAACAAGTGGACATGTAAAAAAATATACAGTAGTCTCTCTTTATAACGATTCCCTATATAGCGAGTTAAAAGCGAGTTAATAGTTTAAAAAACCATTACAGGAGAAGACTTTTGATGGAATTGGTTGAGAACAATGGCGATCTAAAACTTAATATTCTTGACGCCATTCTAATGATTAGTAAATCCTGAGACGAGGTGACGAACAATACGATAAAACATTCCTTCAAACACGCAGGATGGCTGAACGGTCAAGGATTGACTGAGGATGAAGATGAACTGCCATAATCTGTTTGGGCCAGACAGTTTGTAGTTACTATCATCTACGGACCGAAAGAGCTAACAGATTTCGAAGAAGTTAATAAAAATATAGCTATAATATTTGGACTTTCTGACGAGCACATCCTATAAGCGGTTCGTGTAGAAGAAGAAGAAAAAAGTGACCCAGAATTGGAAGCAGAGCCAGAATCAGCTCCAACTCCTGAGCAGGAATTGGATGCGGCAAAAGTATCTAATCGGTTTTGTAGGTAGAATAATGTGCAGTGTTAATTCATTTATAACCATTTTAATCAATTTTTAAATTGCAATAGGTTATTTAATACAGTATTATTAATGTTACAGTAACGATTTTTGCCTCTCTCTGTATAACGATCTCTCCTTATAACGATGAAAATTCTCGGTCCCTTGCATATCGTTATAGAGAGAGAGGACCTTATTACCTTATTACCAATTACATATATTAGGTACCTACTACTTTATTTTGGTAAATTAATGTATTTAATCTATAGTAGATATCCGTATGGTAAAGTAGATATCTCCTTAATTTAAAATAACTTCTTTTGATTATCATTGCTTTTTTACCTAATCTTTATTTTTTCAAGTTAGTTTTTTATATAAAAGTAAAGGTAGGATTGTTAAAAACATTTATAATGCTTAAATAAGTAAATTATAGTTTGTTATCTTATCACCTAAAGAATCTGTGCTCTTGATATATGTATGTGGATTTTTTGCCACATACCAATCTTTTTTAAGATTTTCATTTCATATATGATGGGGGGTTAATCAATTCCTTTCTAGGCAGATAATGTTCTTTAAAATAAGTTTATGTCATGATTCTGTTTTTTTTTTTGTGTTTTAACCATGTTTCAGCACATGTAAGCTTATTAACAATGCAAACGTTTATTAAGAAACAGATTGACTTTCGTGGGCCATGGTAGATAGCTGAGTTAGTTAGAGCATAGGCACGGATCGCTTAGATCGTGGCTTCAAACCCTACCCGGTGTCAGTTGTTTAGACATTTATTAATTTGGTTGGTCTTTATTATGGCTATGTTAATTCAAGCTTAAAATGTACTTGCTCTGTTACGTTGTTCTAAGATATAAAGTAACGTTTAATAAATAGCAATAGGCTAATGGGTAACTGCAAGATCTGCAAGACTCTTGCTGCAAGACCAAGACCGAGAGTGCAATACCAAGACCAAGACCAGGTGTATTGGCGCAAGACCAAGACTGTCTAAGTCTCGTCTTGGTCTTGCATTTGGGCAACACTAGCTATGACCATTGCAAAGTCTCGATCTTCTGCTTTTTTTTTTTAAAGTGTATGTGCCTTTAACCCGGTTCAGGTCGCGAATATTGTTCAGCCAGACCACCATGATTGAAAATATCATGGACTGATAGAATTACAAATAAAGAAGTACTGGAGAGGGTTGTAAAGAAACAGAACTAATCACCACTATACAAACCAGAATACTGAAATACCTAGGTCACTTGATGAGGGGACCAAAATATGAAATTTTGAGACTGATAATACAGGAAAAGATTCAAGGAAGAAGATCTGTTAGCCAAAGGCAGAACTCATGGTTGAAGAATCTACGTGATTGGTATCAATGCAGATCGATTGATTTGTTTAGAGCAGCAACTTCTAAAATAAAAATAGCCATTATGATTGCCAACCTCCGTAGGGAGACGACACTCTAAGCAGAAGAATCCCGCTTTCTTTCGATTTTACCCTTCATAATCAGCTGCAACAACTCGGACTTAGCATTACTAGTACAAGTATGTAAGCCAGTCTTTGATACAATTCTCATTTCATTTTGATGTTCGATTTTTCAACAATCTTTAATTTTATGAAATCGTATTCTTCCACGGCCAGAGTCAGAATTATAGTTTATTCGTCTTCCGGGTTTGGACCGTGTCATTTGTGAGTGACCCAAAAGTGGGTTCATCTCGACGTTTCGCTACAATTGTATGTAGCTTCTTCAGGAGAACAAAGAAAAAGAAATCAAAAGACATGAAGATGGGTAGTTAGCAACGGTAACTCATTTACTCAACGCAACCAGAGGCGAATACTAACTACCAAGATGGGCATTTGGTCACAGTAACTCAACTACTTAACGCAGCCAGAGGTGAAAACCAAATGCCAGGACAGGGATTCACGTCCAACAGCTCAGAATCGACGCGTTAGTATTCTGAGCTGTTGGGGCTCCGTCCTGCTGAAAGATAAAATCTCCGAATGGATATAACTATGCCGCACTTGGTAGAGGCCAATATTCAAGGATATATTGATATTTAGCTGCGCGTACTATGGCCTCAATAAAATGTAATGTTCTTGACTCTTTTGCCGACATGCAACCCCACTATGATGCCTGAGCGAAGATGTAGGTGTTTGTCCTTATACCTTTGTCCTGATGGCTTTGTTTCGCGCACCAGTAATAGGTTGCTGGTTTTTTTCCTTGGGGAACAAGGTTTTTCCTTAGGGAAATAGGTTCACTTTATATATATATATATATATATATATATATATATATATATATATATATATTTCTTTGAAGGACCACCCAGAAAACTGGGAAAAATGAAGATTCGAAAAGAACGTTTAAACAAAGATATTTAAACAAATACAATGTATTTTAAACGCCGATAACTTGCATATGATACACACTTGTCGGTGATACAATATTGACACGAACTTATTAATTATTCCGAAATCTCCCCCCTGACCCCTCGATGTATTAAAAGATATGTTTATTTTTCAAATACCTTTAACTTTCAAATCATTGATAAAAACTACCTGATAAGGGTATTTGTCTCAACTTGCGGAATTTTGGAATGCGTCAGAGGGTAATTTGGAAAATACTAATCCTTTTATTGTTACGATTCTATGAAGGTTTTAGAAACTTGTGTAGAAAGTTATTTAAATGCAAGATAACGGCGCTTTACAGATTATTAGTTAGTACAAAGAAATTTTATATATCTACACTAATATACAGTATGATACAAAAATAAACTAAATAATATGATACAAAAATAGACTAAAAATATTAAGTATTGTTGTTACGCAACAATGCCCTGTGGACACTTTACAATTCTTTGGAGAAAATCCTTATGAGATACCTCTCGAATTACACTTTTTGCCGAATCACACGCTTTCGATAATCTCCCACACAGACATCAAATTTGCTTTCGTCGCTATAGATAACTTTGTTCCAGTTATGTTTGGTCCACGAAAGTTTTGATTTAGCCCAAATTTAACGATTCCTTTTTTGAGTTTCCGTCAGCAATGGTTTTTCTTTGGCCTACTCGAATAAATCAAAAAACAGAAAATTTATATTGCAAAGAAGAACCTATCAAACATACCTTATAAAAACTAAGACCGCTTTTGTGGATATATTTGCAACAGGATTCTCTGGAAACATTCATCCCAGTTTCTCTATTCCTTCTAACGGTTATTTCTCGTAGTGTATTTCTTCTTCCGACTTACATATTCGAATTAAATGCACTCCTTTGAGAAACAGCTTTTGGAGGGCCTGAGCTTTTTCTGCAAACATCAATACTGGCAGTTTCACCATATTTATTAATTATATTAAACACAGTAGTTGTTGCTACAGTCAATTCACTGGAAATTTCACGCATTGTTTTCCCTTCATGGTAATGATGAATAATAATTTCTCGAACTTTTGGATAAGTAGGGTTTCCACGTTCCCTTTTTATATTTTACTCGTAATAAAACTGACAGTAGTTGTCTTTATTCATACTCAAATGAGCCATGGCAATTATTGTTGACAACGCACTACCTATTTGTATGTTTAATTTCAAAGCCTTCTTTGTGTTAGGCTGATAAAATTTAAGAAACGTGAGGAAAAGCAACAGATGTTCCAACATTTAGTTGTCAGCAGTTTTCGATTATCAAACAATTAAATACATAGTATTCAATATAAAATATATAATTAAGCCGCAAAAATAATTCCATACATTATAAAAAATGTTGTTAATTTCATATTCACAATTAAAAAAAAATAAACAAAAGAATTTCGGTAAATTGGCATTATATTCGCAAAATAACTGCTTGTTCCAACATATAGGTGTTAGGGCTCGTACTCTGACGTCTTTGACTTGTATATGTGTTTCTTGTTTTGCGATAATGTAATCTATAATTGACTTGACTTGGTGATTCTCATCGGTTGGACCCAGGTATACTTACGTATGTTTTGGTGTTGGTAGAATCCGTTTAGGATTTTCAGGTAGTGCTATTCGCAAAATTTGATTAACTGTTCCCCATTTTCATTTTTTTTAGCGTCCCAGTATTTTCCTACGACTTTGTCATTTTTTTTTCATTTCCAAGCGTAAGAATATCCCAACAGCACAATTTTTTGGCGACTATGTTCTGGTAAGGTTTAGTGGAATATTTGTTTATCTATTTTTGATGCACTTTCTGATGGCTCGTATATTCCAAAGATTTCAAGGTTGTGCTCTATCCGCGTAATAGATAGTCTAATATTTCTCCCATTGATTTGCTCCTACCTGTCATCGTGTCATCCATGTGTCTTATGTTAATAATATGTTCTCCAATAATTCGAATTCTGACATCAAGATCCACTAATGATTTCTTTATTTCTATCTCTTTACACTGTGATTTTAATCAATTTTCTATGGGCTTTTGTATTTCGGTTCTTATTTTTTTCTTTCTTCCATGAGTTGCAGTATATTTTCATTTATCTAACTTCTCCTCTTCTCTTTTTTTCTATTAGATGATTTTGTACGATATTGTTAAAGGTTTCATATATATTCTGAATTGATCCTTCTGCATTAATTGTTTGCTCTATGTTACTTATCAAACTTCTCTGAAATAATCAGTGCGCCTTTCGATTTTGTTTCCTTGCCTTTTAGTATTCTGATATCGCATTTTTTTACTATTCTTTTTTGTAACCTTCGTAAGTCTAAACCTAAATTTACCTACAACAGAAACATGATTTGACGATATGTTAGCTCCGGGGTAACTATTAACTGATAAGCATCCATTACGATTACGGAATCTCTTATTCAGATATATTATTGACCTATGTTATCCTCTTTCAAAAAAATCACTACCTCCGTCTATGCAAGAACTACGTGCTTATTTTAATTATTCCGTATATTAAACACGTTCTATCATCAAAGAAAAAAGAAAAAAGTTCTGTTTCTTTGTGTTCTGTGGGTTTAATTTTCTTAAATTGCCCGAGCAGCGATTATCGCAGCCGTGATCGAAAATTTCAATTAAAAATTCATGTTTTTATTGACAACATTATGTGCTGCAGGTAAAATCATCGTATTAAGTTTAATGTAGTTCTTTTGGTGGTAATGTATTGTGGAAATTCATTTACTGCCTGACCACCATATTGTATTACGTCAACAAAATTCAGTAGTGTGCAGAGTAATTAATATCATAAGCCATATTCTAAAGGATATAAAGAAGGATATTATTCAGCAGTCATTTTGGAAATACCACACACTATTCTTTAATAAATTATGGTGTAATATTTGTTTCTTATATTTGAAGATTTAAGTTATATAACTTTTCTGATATAGCGACCAAGTAGCGAAATTTCATCACAAATAAATAATTTCCAAAGTTCTCAGACTGTCTCAGTCTGTTTCATCTTTTAACTCATAAACAGATTGCATAAATGCCCCACATAAAACGTCTTACCTTACAATAAAATAGGAATGGTGAATATACTGCATCTATGTATTTAACCCTATACCGCCGATTTTTTAATTTAATCGAAAATATATATATATATATATATATATATATATATATATATATATATATATATATATATATATTTTTGTTTCAAATTTGGAAAAGTTTTGATTTTTGCTTTTATTTTACACACAAAATAATGCATAGTATCTGTATAAAATACTTAATAAATTTGAAAAATGAAAATTTATTATAAATTCAATGCAAAAATACAAGTTTTTCTTGTAATTTATGCAAAACTATGTTATATGGAAACTTATAACCAGTTCACATCCTTTGTAATGCACAGCTATCCTTTACATTTGCTGCACATGTATATGTATACTGGAAAACTTTTACAACTGACTTTTTTAAACCTATCACTATCTGTGACCATGGGCAAGGGATCAAGCCATCCAACATTGTCTGCTACCGAAATACCTTTAGTGTTGGAACCTTGCTTCTTCTTTTTTGAAAAATCAGCAGTTATGTTGGTTGTTGATTAACGACACCTTTTTGATTGTTGGGATCTTCTCTCTTTCACTAGCAGTGCGTCTGCAATGCTCATTTTCAATTCTTGGAGATTAGTTATGTTTCTTCTAGGTACCTGTAAGAATACAGAGTCTCTTCTGTAAATGAGCCAAGAGTTTACCATAATAACATCTAAAAAGTAAAAAAAATAGTGGTAGAACTTTTTAGATCTAATATCTTCTTCTTCTTTCTATGCTGTACCCACGGAGGTTAGCGACCACATTTCTAAAAGTTTCTCTGTCTTTTGCAACGTGGAATAATTCGTCTACAGTCATGTTTGTCCAGTCTCGAATATTTCGCAGCCATGACTTCCTCTTTCTACCTATTCCCTTTTTTCTATCGACTCTACCCTGCATGATAACCTGCAGAAGACTATATTTATCATTCCTCAGTATGTGTCCAAGGTATGCTGTCTTGCGTACTTTTATTGTTCTCAACAATTTTTTGTCTCGACCTATCTCCACCCATCGAATTCTTAACATTCTCCAGTACATCCAAAGTTCAAAGGCTTCAAGCGTCAAGCTTTAAAGGTTAGTTGTTTGTTATTTATTGGACTCCTTGATATTATCATAAATTTGGTTTTATCTGTGTTGATGTCAAGTCCCATTTGAATGCATTCACTATTTATTGCATCTAGTAAAGTTTGTAGTTCTTTTATACTCTCAGCCACAATTACCGTGTCATCTGCAAATCTCATGGTGTTCTAATATGAATTCTGTAAAGAGCAATTAGTGCGTCCATTAGATCCACCCCACTCATAAATTGGTTATAGGTTTTCACAATAGCTGGACAGGTACCTGTAATATTCTAGTTCTGGTAAGGTTCTGCAGTGGAGACGCAAATGTTGACAGCAAATTTACTACCCGATTGTCAGTGCATTTTACTGCTCTGGCTTCAATATCATCTACTAGAACCGAGACTTCTAAGAAGGATCCTTTAACTTTTTTAGTAAATTTTTGTCCTTGTTTAGAGGAACTCTTGATAAGCGATTTATCCATATGTTCCAAGGCAATAAATTTTCTGTTTTGCTAAATGCACCTTTAGAGCTAGAGAGGTAAGCCATTTATCAAAATATAAGAGACGATTTGGGCCTGTAGGAATATGAGTGGCTAATTGCAGTACCACATTGGAGCTGGCTCCTAAATCTGGTTCTCCGGTTACTTGTTGAATTTTTTCCGAATATTTAAAAAATATACATATTCAAATATACATTCCTTTGTCATCACAAAGAGCTAATAATTTATAACCCCATTTGTGTGGTTTGCTGGGTATATATTGTTTAAATGGCACTATATATTCATCAATATATAAATTTGAGGCATTGGAATTTCTCTAAATTTCAAATGTAAATGATTTATCAACGGTCTTATTTTGAATAGTTTGTCATATATGGCATTATCTTATGGTATTTTAGAATAATCGTTAAAACGGATTTTGAATTTAATTTCTTTCCAGCTATTCCTGGTTATTACTTCTGACACGATTTGGCAGTTAAGCTTAGTTTTCCAATACAGTCTTAAGTTGGATAATTTTACCATATACATTGCCAATAAGGACCCTAAAAATTGTTCTAATTCAGAAATTGACAATGACAGACTTTTATTAGGATTTTTTTAAATGGCATAAGTTTAACTGCTGAACGATGTGAGTCAAAATATCTTCTGAACAAAAAAAAAATTCTAAAATATTCCACAGGTCGCTTTACAACTCCAGACGACTCTAGTTGACCTAACCACATAGACAATGGTTTAGCAGAATCTTCAGTTGACACATATTGCTAAACTGGATGGGTTTTACGATTCTTTAATCTTGATGTTTCTGTTTCAGCTACTGTTTCTTCGCCGGCTTTACTTTCTTCGGTGCTATCGTCAGATTTATCTATTATATAAAAAATTATACATGAATCAATTTAAACTATAATACACAGAGACAAAACAGGCAATAGAGATGACTAATAAAGTATAAAAAAAACTCTATAAATAATTACCCAAATCCTCGAAATTAAAATCAGAACCATCTTTAGTTTCTGTTCTTCTCTCCTCTATCAAGGGAAGACAATTTTTGCCGTAAAACGTAGCCGTAAAAAATAGTTTTGGCAATTTTGCGAAAAAAATAATTAAAACTCTTATAGCAGACACTTAAAAAGGATCTGTAACTACCTGGTAGTGTCTCGGAAAATATTTTGCCAAAAATGATTTTGTCAACCCCTGTAGCTTTGAGACACTGAATTATGTCTAGTTTATTGAAAAGTTCCTCGCTTTCCATTTGCCTTTAATTGACAGGCTTTGCTGACGTGCTTATTTGAGCTGATAACGTCCTTCTATCAAGTTAAGGTTTTTAAGAGTTTCCCTCCACCTGGCGGTTCTTACAGAATTCTATAAGAGACTCTAGAATTCTAGAAGCTGTTTACCTATGTCTAGGTCTCTGGTTTGTCGTATTAATCAACCTAGTCCTTCTTCGCTCCATCATGAAATTAAGGATTTGGTTAGATCACGTGGTATGTTCGGAGTTTTCTATCTTAGGCTTAATATGTCTGATATCGTTTCTCCAATTGTGCCTGATATTATCCCAGTTTGCCAGACGAAAGTTCCATCTAGGCAGAGGAGTGTATGATTTAAATAATAATGCCCATATTTGTTATTACTGGCGTATGCTGCGATTTTTGGAAATTATTAAGAATTCCTCTGGTGGCATGGTATATCAGTCGTCTTTGATGGATATAAATTTTAGATCTAAGATGCAGCCTTTTTGTAATTAAAAGTAGGCTTCTGTTTAGTATCGTGTAAAGTCTAAGATACTTGAGCTCAGCCCATTTAATTACGTGTTCATCTTGAAGGTTGCATTGGTTATAGCCGCATGCATTGTGATGATTATCGAAGACTAATGGATACAATGATCAGTGCGGTAATGGAGGAAGAAAATCTGGTGGCCATATTGATTTTGGTAGTTTTTATATATTAACTATTGAGATTTTGTCCATTACGATTTCCAGTATAAAGAGTTCTTAAGATGAGTAAGAGTGTATGGTGAGTACATTTTCTATGTCTGTTCTACAGTCGGTAGTTATCCCATATTGTAGTTGATTAGGTGAGGCTACTAATTTTTATCCTGTAATTTGACCTCGGTTGTTCAGTTGGAAGTCATCAGTAGTGTGTGTTACGTAAACTATGGCAATGCCAGTATTGTTTTCATGTATACATGTCAACTGTCACCTTCTTTGAGGAATCATCTATAGAGCCGGTATTTGATTCTACTCATTTTTTTGCCACCTCAATTTCAACCAAATGATCGGGTTCTTACAGCCGTACCAAAAACAAAAAATTTTTTAATGTGTTTTTTGTTGAGTTCAATGTTCTGCCTTTTACGTGTTTTTTTTTAAGAAATAAATAGAAAGGATATTTGAATCATTAATGTTTAGAATGAATTAGCAGTAAAATTAGCAGCTTGAGACTCAGTAGGTTAAAATGTCAGTTGGTAGTTCAGATTTCTTTTGTAAGTAGCGCTATTGAGACGAGTTATATTATCGTCCAGGACAAACTGGGTTTCCGCTAGACGTTTCGTCCTAGCCTTTTATTAGATTAGATAATATAATAGATTTTTGTGAAGTTTTTTTGAATATGGCGCCGTAGTTTGGTTTATTTATCAAAATACTATTGATGTAGTAGAATCTGTTTAACCTAGATGCCTAAAATATATATATACTTCAATCCTTGGGTGTTTAGCCTAGAAAAGGATTTGGACACAAAACCTGTTTAGATATCTTTATATTGTTGTTATTATTTATGATGTTATTATATGTTATATTGTTGTACCCAAATTCTAGATAAATCGGCTTCAACATCATCCTTTCATCTTTTTCTCGGTCGGCCTACTGATCTTCTACCATCTGGTCTTTCAAAAAACACTGTCTTTAACACTCTGTCATCCTCTGATTGTACCACGTGACCTTCCCATCTTATTCGGTTTGCCTTGATATGTCTAACTCTCTAGATATATTTTCATTTAATGATTTGGAATTCACACGAAACTAACAATATCTGTGTTCTGTAGAAGATTCTACAGTATACGATTAATTGTTCTGATCTGTTATGTAAAGTTTCTTTTTTGATACCTAAGCTTGAATCACTAAGAAAGTTAACATCACCAGAAAAGAATTCAAGGCAAACACAAATCAATGTAGAAGTTTGAATGGCGATCTATTAACAACAAGAACAGACGTACTAAATCGATGGACGGAATATTTTAACCAAATTCTTAATATACAGGAAGAAGAAAACCCGAAAGACGAAAGCTGTGAGGTAAGCGGAGCAGACCAGAGGGAGGAGAACCCACCAACGATCCTGGAAGTTAAAGACGCTGTTAATAAACTAGCCAGAAACAAATCACTCGGAATAGATAATCTTCCAGCGGAATTATATAAAGAAGGTGGCCACGATATCACAATAGCGCTACAGCAGCTTAGAAAAGAAATATGGATACAGAAGTCCCTCCCCTGTGATTGGAATATTGGAATACTTTGCACCATACACAAAAAGGGAGATATTTTTGAATGCTCTAACTATCGAGGAATTACGCTCCTAAATGCAGCGTATAAAATATTCTCCAATATACTATGCTATCGTATGGCACCGTATGCAGAGCAAATAATAGGACAATACCAGGCTGGTTTTAGAGGTGGTAAATCAACAATTCATCAGATTTCAACCCTGAGACAAATTCTAGAGAAAACACTGGAATATGGTGTAGACACGCACCACATATTTATAGACTACAAGCAGCCTACGACTCTGTAAATAGAAGAGAATTGTTTAGAGCAATGATAGACCTGGGAGTACCAAATCAGTTGGTAAGTTTAACCAAACTAACCCTTGAAAAAGTTGAATGCAGAGTACGAATCCAGGGGGAACTCTCTGAACCTTTTAATACAAATAACGGGCTACGTCAGGGAGACCCACTCTCCTGTATACTATTCAATCTAGCTCTGGAAAAAGTAATACGTACGTCACAAATCACAACTACCGGTTCAATATATAACAAATCTGTGCAAATCCTAGCATATGCTGATGATATCAATATTGTTGGGAGAACGGAAAACGCAGCACGAGAGGCGTATGTAGCACTAAAGGAAGCGGCTACAAAAATGGGTTTAATAATAAACATTAATAAAACGAAATACATGAAAGTAGGTCCGCAACCACAAATACGACGGCCACTTGTTATAGAAAACGACGTCATCGAAGCAGTTAACGAATTTGTATACCTGGGAACGCTCGTCAATACTGAAAATGACATTACCGCAGAGATAAACCGCAGAATTTGCACGGCTAATAGATGCTATTTTGGGCTTAATCTCCTTTTTAAATCTACAGCTATATCAAGAAATACAAAAGTAAAACTCTACAAAACAATAATACGCCCAGTCCTAACATATGGTTCAGAAACCTGGACTTTAACAAAAAGCAATGAAAACATGTTAGGATGTTTCGAAAGAAAAATACTGAGGCGAATCTATGGAGTGGTAAATGAAAATGGTGTCTGGAGAAGACGATACAACTTCGAACTCTATAGAATATACCAGGAACCAGATATCGTAAAACACATTAAGATAGGACGTCTGAGGTGGGTAGGCCATGTAATGTAGATGGAGCAAACCGACCCAGCTAGAAAAACGCTCCTTGATAGACCTATTGGTCAAAGAAAAGAGGAAGACCCAGAACAAGATTCCTAGATAACATAGACCAAGATATGAGAAATATGGAAATACGTGCTTGGCGGAGGAATGCGATGGATAGGGACGACTGGAAGAGAATTCTTGGGAAGGATAGGACCCACACAGGGTTGTAAAGCCAAAATGATGAAAATGAAGCTTGAATCACGCTATGCTTTATTATCTGATACACCTACACCCAGAGCTAATATCCTTGTTTTTTCCCAAATATAAGGATGCGTAACTTAATACACGAAATTCATTCCAATTGCGATATCCATTCCATTCTTCGAAAATGATAAATTAAATAATAGCTATACATTCTGAGCGGCTATGAATTGCCGTTCTGACGAGGTCATGTTAGAGTTGCTTTCTAAGATAGAAGAGATTTATTTTCACGTTCAGAGCGACTATGAATTTGCGTTCTGACGAGGCCTATTAGGCCGAAATACGTATAAGCGGCTACATAGACGCACTATGCCTGAAATTAAATCTTAACGGTCTTTTCCTTTTTAAATAATAGCTGCTTATTTATTTTTGTTATAATGAATGGCTTGTTTTGTTATTATTTACGGTTATTTTAATATTTCCTGTGATTAGGTGTAAGCCTGTTAAAAATAAAGGCATTATTTACAAGGCCCAGTATGAAAGAAAGAGCAGCTTACTGCCTCTAATACATCGATCGTACCAGTTCTCTTTAAACATGTAATTGCCTTGCAGGTTTAGGTACGGTACAATAGGCCTTTTAAGTGCAGTGGCAGCATTCTTCCGGCCTCAAGTCCAATCACCACGTTAAAGTAGACCAGCACATGATCTGAGAAACTTATGAGGCCCTTATACGAGTACTAAAATGTTTATTTATTTTAAAATATTAATTTAAAATATCGAATAAAAATTAGCATGCTATTCTTAAAAAATATCTGTAAAATAATAAACAAATTAATAACATTAAAGGAAATAAGAAATTAACGACATGAAGTGGGAGTCTAATTAGGCGAATGGTATTTTCTAGGAGAATTCTTATTTGTTTAAAAAAATCCGTATTGTTACATATGGCGAATTGCTTGTATTTTACCGAGGCGTGGGAATTCAACTAAATTTTTAATTGGTAATTACGATTGAAAGCAGCCTCTATAATTGCCTCGAGCACCAACTTGTTATTAAAGTGCTCTTTTACATTTTTTTTAAATCCTAATTACAGCGTTACTCCTGTGTAGTTCAGATACAAAAGTATAATTACTCCAATTTTTTGATTAATTAATTAGGGAGTATATTTGATTGAGAAAGAATTATTGCCTTCTAAGTAAAGGTACTAATTAATGAGTGTTTTAATATTACACACCGTTCGATTATGTAAATGCAGAGGTGTACCTTACTGATTTAAAAAAAAAGTGTTTTAAATATAAAATCTCTGATTCCACATTTATCAGAATAAATAATAAACTAACGAGATTTATGTTTCATTTTTCAATATTTTCATCTTTACTATTAGTAGGTGAATAGTTACAGTAAGGGTCGATTATACTTTAAAGGAAAGATTCCTAACAGACCTTCAGGATAAGAACCTAAATGGGAAAAAGTGAAATGACACGAAAGTTTTTAAAGAAATTGCTCCTCATTGGCTAATCAGGACATATTATTGGCAATGTGAGTGAGAGAGTGGAAATTTAATAAAGATAAGCTATCATGACTTATTATGTATAGTATTATCATTTTTCAAAAAATCTTTCACGTTTGCTAAAATGGTCACCCTGTGGAAGTACAACTCACAGTAATAATATATATATATATATATATATATATATATATATATATATATATGTATATATATATATATACATATATAACAATTTATTGTTTTGGAGTATCAGGTATGCGGTCTGTTATTAAAAAAAAAACTCTTTTTTCTTTTATGACTCTATATTTCGCTGATTTTTGTCAGCTTCTTCAGGAGATAAAGATTAAGAGTTAAAATATTTAAAAATCTTGAACATAATATATTCAAAACAGTACTGAGTCCTGTTTTGAATATAGAAAAAAGAGTTTTTTTTTTTTAATAACAGACGGCATACCTGATACTCCAAAACAATAAATTGTTATTTACGTTTCGGTCGATAATCCTACCAGTTTTGCTATATATATATATATATATTATATATATATATATATATATATTATATATATATATATATATATTGTTACGAACACGCATTCAGCGTATCCCCGTATAGCGGCTGCATCTCGAAAGCGACTCGATGTTTCCAGAAACATCAGTCACGTACGCCTAGAGGTGGGAACTTTCTAGAAAATAGTAACTTTGGTATATATAGGTAACGATCTTAGGAGTTAGTTTAGTCTATAAGATAGTAACGAACTGTAAAGTTATAAATAAATATATTTATATAAATTCGAACCGCTCGTATTATTTCATCACGCTACAATATATATATATATATATATATATATATATATATATATACATATATATATATATATATATATATATATATATATATATATATATATATATATATATCTAGCAAAACTGGTAGGATTATCGACCGAAACGTAAATAACAATTTATTGTTTTGGAGTATGAGGTATGCGGTCTGATATTAAAAAGAACTCTTTTTTTTTCTTTTATTACTCTATATTTCGCTGATTTTTGTCAGCTTCTTCAGGAGATAAAGATTATAAAATATTTAAAAATGTTGAATATGATATATTCAAAACAGTACTGTTTGATTTTTCTCTTTTTTTCCATGTTTCTTTTGGGACTATACTTAAATCATTCCATTGGATACTATGTTCATTTTCCCATGCGTGTTACATATTTGAGATCTATCAAATTCTCTATTTTTAATATAAGCTTGATGTTCACTTATTCTAACATTTAATAACCTTGATGTTGCATATAAATAAAACTGATTGCATTCACAAGGTATTTTATACATACAATTCTTTGTTGTTTCTGGTTAATTCTTAGGTTTAGTTTTAGATGAAATAGATCTCAATGTGTTTGTTGTATTGAATGTAAGTTTTCTGATAATCCATTTATGTATGGTATTGTTATTTTCCTCGTATTATTCGTTGTCTATGCTGTAGGATGTCGTTCTATTCGGTCAAAAATTCCTTATTTATAAATGATAAAGGATAATTATTTTTTAATCAAACAGATGTTAACAAATGTTTTTCCTGTAAGAACGAGTTTTCGTTAGAACAAGTAATTTTGGCTCTATCGTATAAGGATTTAATGATTCCCTTTTTTATAGTGATATTGTGATTTGATTTGTAATTTAAATATTTGTTGGTGTGTGTTTGTTATGAGACCTGAGTCTCATATCCAGTATTGTTCTTAGAGATTAAAACATCCAGGAAGGGTAGTGTATTATTAAATTCCTTTTCCATGGTAAATATTATTGTCTCTTTTTTATCATTTATATAATTCGGCAATGTGTTCACCAACTCTGATCCATGAGTGTATATTGAAAATACATAATCTACATTATGTCCTCCATACTGTGTGTTTTAAATTGTATTTAGAAATGATATTTGTTTTTAAATACGATTTTACCATTAATTATAATCGGTTTAATAATGGAGATAAACTAGAGCCCGTTGCTAGACCAAAATTTTTTTATAGAATTTATTATTTAGTTGAAAATAGGTATTATCAGTACAAAATGTCAATACCCCATTACAACTGATATATTCAATCTTGTTATAGTTGCCAATGTATTATCACTCTCTAATTTTGTATTATCACATTGTATTGTATCAATGTATTATCACATTTGTAAATAAACTATTTATGTAAAACTTACTAAAATATTATTTAAATTAAATTCAAATTTGATCATTTATTTAAAAAATGTTGTTTTTTTTTATAAATGTGTCATTTTATTTGCAAATGGTTGTATAATATTTAATAGAAATGTTGACAGTTTACTACAAGGAGAATTTATGGTACTACAAATAGGTCTAAGTGGTATATTCGCTTTATGACCTTTCGATACTCTATAAAAATGAGGGGTACTACTGTAACGAGGTGTAATTAATTTTCTTTGATAATTTGTTAAATAATCTTTAAACTCGAATCATTTGTTAATTTTGTATAAGTTCCGTTTGTTATTAGATCTTAAATTTTGTGTTTAAATTGTATTGTATCCATATTTTTAGCTTCAGATCAATATTATTGCATATTTATTACAAATAATTTTTTTTAAATATAAATGCTATTCTATTAATTTATATGCAGATTTTCTGTGATTCCCGCTACCTCTTTATCCTCTCAGCTTCTATGTGTTTCTTTTTTAAATTAACTTCTCTTGCACGTTCCTTGGAATCACTACGTCCTTGATCACGCTAGTTTTTCGGAACTTCCAAAGAAGTTCGAAGAAGAAGGGAGATACTTACGCGACTGGAAATTGCAAGTAAATACCGCCACGGCCGAAGTAGAATATTTTCACTTAAAAAACAGGATAGTCAACTACCAACTTAACATCGGTTTGAAGGACCGATTACTTAGTTACAATAAACACTCAGGTACACTCAGTTACAATAAACACCTAGTTGTCACATTCGACAGAAACTAAGATTTAAAGAGGATCTGACGAAAGCAACTAAAAAACTTAAAAACCGAAATATAGTTTTGCAAAGGCTTTACTGTCTTCAACGCTCAACTTACAATCAACCAACATAATATCTAAAGAGTCGAGCAATATACATATCTAGGCACCAATTTAAATAGCCAATGGGACCACTCAACAGAAATTAAACAGCGAATAATAAAAGTAAAAGCAGCATTCGTTAGAATGAGAACCATTTTCAACAGTCGAGACATATATTAAAAACAAAATGCCGTCTATTGAACTGCTACATATTCACAGTTCTGCTCTACGGAATGGAAGCGTGGACACTGACTGTTGCATCTATGAGTCGGCTCGAAGCTTTCGAAATGTGGTGTTATAGGCGCATCTTACGTATATCCTGGGTTGACAGAGTTACTAATGTGGAGGTCCTGCGTAGAATGGGGAAAGAATGTAAAATTCTCATGACCGTCAAAACTAAAAAATTGGAATATCTAGGACATGTAATGAGAAATCAAGAACGTTACGGCCTTCTCCAGCTGATTTCCAAGGGAAGGTAAATGATAAGAGAGGACCGGGAAGAAGACGCATTTCCTGGCTTCAAAATTTACGAAAATGGTATAACACGACTACCACTGACCTGTTCCGCGCTACAGTAAACAAAGTAAAGATAGCTGTGATGATCGCCAACATCCGGAACGGATAGGCACTTTAAGAAGAAGATACTATCTTCTTCACTAACATTTATATCAACGGCGCTGGGCCTTGTACACCCCGTCCTGAAGTACTGACCACCGGTGTGGATCAACAGCCCATTCACCAACCGTGTAGATGTCCACCTCACCCAAGCTATGAAAACTGTATGAGGTACAATCAAGACCACGCGCACTTCTTGACTACTTTCACTAACCTACATAACTTCTTAATAAATCCGTCGAAAACATGCCCTTGTTACTTCAGTCGTAAGAAATGAAAATGCAACGGAACCTCTATCGTCGTCTTCCACTTATTGCCTTCTAGATTTTAGTTCATCATCTTGTTGTTGTTGTTCCTTCACTTTTATTTAGCTCGGCTGGTTTCGAATTCCACACTGCTTTCGGAAGTCACTGATCCATTCATTCGGACTACATGTCCATATCATCTTAATTGTGTCACAACATCTTACATTGTTAATCACAATTGTCTTTGTTATTTGTGCAATTCTTTTGACAGGTGTATTAGAGACATTTAGTTTCTTTCCTCTGCTTATACTCTTTTACCACTATATATTACTTATTTTGCTTATAGCTCTTTCATTTCGATTAGTTCTTCTTTAATTTCCTGTTTGTCGGTTCCTTCTTTACTAAATTTTACTTTAAGTTAACTATAGTGCTTTTATCTTCTTATTCTGTATGTCTAAATTTAGATCTATTGTCTCTTCATCTACACTGTGGTATTTTATTTTATTTTGATTTATTGTTAGTTCTATATTTTGGTATTCCTCTCGTAAATTCTTGTCATGTATTCCAAGTTATATTTTTCTCTGTGTCAGTATTATTTGATTATTTGCGAATTTTAAAGTATATAGCTCGTGGTACTTTTTTCAATTTATATTTCTCACCCTACTGCATCGTCGATCTACTATATTTGTTTTAATTTTTTCTTTGAGTTTGGTTGATTTACCTGGCCGGTCATGTTTTGGATAAAAAGCTTTGAAAATATATAAGGATGTATTTTTTGGCGTATAGAACTTCAAATTGTGATTATTGTTTTTTTTCTACATTAGTTGTATGTACTATATGCGTCTGTATGTGTGACTGTTGGCAAAGTCCCGTTCTAATGTCTAGATGTAGAAATATTTTAAGTTAGCTGGTTCTAATAGTAGGAGAAAGTCGTCCTCCTTTCAAGCAGGGAGAATGCATGTTCCCTTTATATTAAATCGTATACCATCGACCTGATTTTAATGCAATTCATGATTTTTGCAATTTTTCCACACATAATTACGTAGCTAGTTTCAGATACTTTAAATGTTTTCACTGATGATGGTCTGATTGGCTCGAAAACGTTTTGAAGAAAGTAATTCTTTTGGATAAATTTTAAATATTTTTTTTTAATAAAATATACCTTTCTACACCAGACGTCTTTATTTCTTTTTTTTTTATTTTTAATTTGTAGAAGTATTTTATTTCGAGTGTGGACTTATGGTTTCCGGTTAGTAATCAATTACATTGGCATTTTGCCGTATAATTTCTTTAATGTAGTCTTCACCACTATTTGGTTTTGAGGTTAGTTACACAAGCACTCCAAAAGATCATAGAACATGGACTGATTAGTCCGATAACGTTAGGAACTTATTAAACGTAGTATAATAAATTTGTATTTTTCTAAATGAAAAAGACAGCAAATATTTGATTTCACGCAAACAGCGCCTATGTATCTGTTGATACGTATTTCGACCTAATAGGTCTCATCAGAACAGTTATTCATAGGTGTTCTCAACGTAAAAAATCAATATTTTCTGTCTTTTAAGAAGCAACACTAAAATGGCTTCAATACGGACGCGATAGCGACATCTAATAATAAAATCCGTAAAATAGTTTCGAAACACAATTCAGATTTCTGCTTATAATCTGAGCCTTCTAAAAATTGCAAGGCAAACAGACGTTGATAAAAGATGTTAAAAGGGACATGGGGAATCTAAAATTTGCATTCCACGACATGTCTTTACAACTAGGCAGAAATCCTTAGCGAATTGTGTTTCTCGTACTCACACAGAGTATATCCGAATAAAATGAAAAAGACAGCAAATATTTGATTTCACGCAAACAGCGCCTATGTATCTGTTGATACGTATTTCGACCTAATAGGTCTCATCAGAACAGTTATTCATAGGTGTTCTCAACGTGAAAAATCAATATTTTCTGTCTTTTAAGAAGCAACACTAAAATGGCTTCAATACGGACGCGATAGCGACATCTAATAATAAAATCCGTAAAATAGTTTCGAAACACAATTCAGATTTCTGCTTATAATCTGAGCCTTCTAAAAATTGCAAGGCAAACAGACGTTGATAAAAGATGTTAAAAGGGACATGGGGAATCTAAAATTTGCATTCCACGACATGTCTTTACAACTAAGCAGAAATCCTTAGCGAATTGTGTTTCTCGTACTCACACAGAGTATATCCGAATAAAATGAAAAAGACAGCAAATATTTGATTTCACGCAAACAGCGCCTATGTATCTGTTGATACGTATTTCGACCTAATAGGTCTCATCAGAACAGTTATTCATAGGTGTTCTCAACGTGAAAAATCAATATTTTCTGTCTTTTAAGAAGCAACACTAAAATGGCTTCAATACGGACGCGATAGCGACATCTAATAATAAAATCCGTAAAATAGTTTCGAAACACAATTCAGATTTCTGCTTATAATCTGAGCCTTCTAAAAATTGCAAGGCAAACAGACGTTGATAAAAGATGTTAAAAGGGACATGGGGAATCTAAAATTTGCATTCCACGACATGTCTTTACAACTAAGCAGAAATCCTTAGCGAATTGTGTTTCTCGTACTCACACAGAGTATATCCGAATAAAATGAAAAAGACAGCAAATATTTGATTTCACGCAAACAACGCCTATGTATCTGTTGATACGTATTTCGACCTAATAGGTCTCATCAGAACAGTTATTCATAGGTGTTCTCAACGTGAAAAATCAATATTTTCTGTCTTTTAAGAAGCAACACTAAAATGGCTTCAATACGGACGCGATAGCGACATCTAATAATAAAATCCGTAAAATAGTTTCGAAACACAATTCAGATTTCTGCTTATAATCTGAGCCTTCTAAAAATTGCAAGGCAAACAGACGTTGATAAAAGATGTTAAAAGGGACATGGGGAATCTAAAATTTGCATTCCACGACATGTCTTTACAACTAAGCAGAAATCCTTAGCGAATTGTGTTTCTCGTACTCACACAGAGTATATCCGAATAAAATGAAAAAGACAGCAAATATTTGATTTCACGCAAACAGCGCCTATGTATCTGTTGATACGTATTTCGACCTAATAGGTCTCATCAGAACAGTTATTCATAGGTGTTCTCAACGTGAAAAATCAATATTTTCTGTCTTTTAAGAAGCAACACTAAAATGGCTTCAATACGGACGCGATAGCGACATCTAATAATAAAATCCGTAAAATAGTTTCGAAACACAATTCAGATTTCTGCTTATAATCTGAGCCTTCTAAAAATTGCAAGGCAAACAGACGTTGATAAAAGATGTTAAAAGGGACATGGGGAATCTAAAATTTGCATTCCACGACATGTCTTTACAACTAAGCAGAAATCCTTAGCGAATTGTGTTTCTCGTACTCACACAGAGTATATCCGAATAAAATGAAAAAGACAGCAAATATTTGATTTCACGCAAACAACGCCTATGTATCTGTTGATACGTATTTCGACCTAATAGGTCTCATCAGAACAGTTATTCATAGGTGTTCTCAACGTGAAAAATCAATATTTTCTGTCTTTTAAGAAGCAACACTAAAATGGCTTCAATACGGACGCAATAGCGACATCTAATAATAAAATCCGTAAAATAGTTTCGAAACACAATTCAGATTTCTGCTTATAATCTGAGCCTTCTAAAAATTGCAAGGCAAACAGACGTTGATAAAAGATGTTAAAAGGGACATGGGGAATCTAAAATTTGCATTCCACGACATGTCTTTACAACTAAGCAGAAATCCTTAGCGAATTGTGTTTCTCGTACTCACACAGAGTATATCCGAATAAAATGAAAAAGACAGCAAATATTTGATTTCACGCAAACAGCGCCTATGTATCTGTTGATACGTATTTCGACCTAATAGGTCTCATCAGAACAGTTATTCATAGGTGTTCTCAACGTGAAAAATCAATATTTTCTGTCTTTTAAGAAGCAACACTAAAATGGCTTCAATACGGACGCGATAGCGACATCTAATAATAAAATCCGTAAAATAGTTTTGAAACACAATTCAGATTTCTGCTTATAATCTGAGCCTTCTAAAAATTGCAAGGCAAACAGACGTTGATAAAAAATGTTAAAAGGGACATGGGGAATCTAAAATTTGCATTCCACGACATGTCTTTACAACTAAGCAGAAATCCTTAGCGAATTGTGTTTCTCGTACTCACACAGAGTATATCCGAATAAAATGAAAAAGACAGCAAATATTTGATTTCACGCAAACAACGCCTATGTATCTGTTGATACGTATTTCGACTTAATAGGTCTCATCAGAACAGTTATTCATAGGTGTTCTTAACGTGAAAAATCAATATTTTCTGTCTTTTAAGAAGCAACACTAAAATGGCTTCAATACGGACGCAATAGCGACATCTAATAATAAAATCCGTAAAATAGTTTCGAAACACAATTCAGATTTCTGCTTATAATCTGAGCCTTCTAAAAATTGCAAGGCAAACAGACGTTGATAAAAGATGTTAAAAGGGACATGGGGAATCTAAAATTTGCATTCCACGACATGTCTTTACAACTAAGCAGAAATCCTTAGCGAATTGTGTTTCTCGTACTCACACAGAGTATATCCGAATAAAATGAAAAAGACAGCAAATATTTGATTTCACGCAAAAAAGCGCCTATGTATCTGTTGATACGTATTTCGACCTAATAGGTCTCATCAGAACAGTTATTCATAGGTGTTCTCAACGTGAAAAATCAATATTTTCTGTCTTTTAAGAAGCAACACTAAAATGGCTTCAATACGGACGCAATAGCGACATCTAATAATAAAATCCGTAAAATAGTTTCGAAACACAATTCAGATTTCTGCTTATAATCTGAGCCTTCTAAAAATTGCAAGGCAAACAGACGTTGATAAAAGATGTTAAAAGGGACATGGGGAATCTAAAATTTGCATTCCACGACATGTCTTTACAACTAAGCAGAAATCCTTAGCGAATTGTGTTTCTCGTACTCACACAGAGTATATCCGAATAAAATGAAAAAGACAGCAAATATTTGATTTCACGCAAACAGCGCCTATGTATCTGTTGATACGTATTTCGACCTAATAGGTCTCATCAGAACAGTTATTCATAGGTGTTCTCAACGTGAAAAATCAATATTTTCTGTCTTTTAAGAAGCAACACTAAAATCGCTTCAATACGGACGCGATAGCGACATCTAATAATAAAATCCGTAAAATAGTTTCGAAACACAATTCAGATTTCTGCTTATAATCTGAGCCTTCTAAAAATTGCAAGGCAAACAGACGTTGATAAAGATGTTAAAAGGGACATGGGAATCTAAAATTTGCATTCCACGACATGTCTTTACAACTAAGCAGAAATCTTAGCGATTTTGGATTTTTTAATTTAATTTTTTTATTAAATATACCACTTACAACAGAGGTTTTTTTATGTTGTAGGAGCTTTTTAACCAATATGGTACACAACCAACTCTTGGGGATTCTCTCATATTAAGCATACATTATTTTAATTCTTTAGGACTTTTGGTACTTTTACGGTTTATATTCAGAACAATCTATGGATTCCATTTGTTTATATCTAGTCTGTAGGTTTTACTGATTCTAACACGATCCTTGATATTTTTAGTTCTTAGATTCTTTAGATCAAGTTTAGATGCTTGACATTTAGAAATTCATACGTTTTCTGTTAGGATAAGTTGTGACTTATTGCCACAATATTAATTTATACATTACTAGAAGTACATGAAATATATTCAAGATTACAATAAACTTTTCGTTGTTGTTTGCTATTCTAAATCTTTCTAAGATGTTTTTACGTTGTTTTCATATATTTCCCTTGATGAAAACAGAAAACTACTACTTTAAACAATATGAGTCCCAGACTAATAAAACACCTGGACCAATTATTTTAAATATTAAAACTCAAGAAAAATTGGGCTATTAACCACAATATTAAACCAAACTTATCCGAAATGTCAAGCTTGACAAATAGAAGCACGGGGCATTTATCATAACTTAATTTAACCCACACCTTTTGAAAACTCAGTCGAACAGTCCCGTACTTATAAAACTTTGAGTTTTGTTCGTATTATTAATAATTTAACTCACAATATTTCCGGTTATTTTCAAGCGCAACAATTCTTTATGTTTTTCATTATTGATATTTGTTTATTTTTTAAATAGTTTATATTTCTAATTAAGTAAAGTTTGGGATTTCTATGCATTAATAAAAATTAACTTGATTGCGGGAAATAACAACCATTAAAACTTAAATTAAAAAACTGTTATAATTATATATTTAGTTTTTACACTTTATTCTATTGCTGAGTTATTTTCTTTATATTTCTATACCCCGTGCATCATTCTTCCAATATTGTACATTAATCCTGTCTATTCCTCTATTCTTTATATTTTTTGTGTGTTCTAGAAGCCTCACTCTTCATGATATATATATATATTATATATATATATATATATATATACTATATATATATATATAAATTTATAATATGTCTTAGTATATAACTGTATCTTTCGTTTGTTTCCATTTATTATTCTGCTCCTATACTAATTCCTCTGTAAATTGTTTTTCTTTTAAGCTTTTCTGTTAGTGCATATTGGTTTTGTTTACATTCGAGGTCGCATAGTAGGCATACCCAGTGTATCTTTGTCAACCATTTTCCATCCACTCCTGAATGTAGGTCTCTCCCGATTGCTTCCATCTTTCTCTGTCTTTCGCAAATCTAATCCACTGTTTGCCTGCCACTGCTCTTATGTCATCTACCCATCTTTTTTGAGGTCTTCCCATGCTCTTGTTATCGTCCTTGGTCTCCATTCTAGAATTCTCCGTGTCTACCTGTTGTCATTATATCGGGCTACGTGACCTGCCCAGCGCTATTTCATTTTTGTAATTTCTTCCACAATATCCCTAATCTTCGTTTTACGTCTTATCTCGGTGTTTCTAATCTTGTCTCTCAGTGATATTCCAAGCATGATTCGTTCCATTGCTCTTTGCGTCTTTTCTAATTTTTTAGCAGATTTTTGGTAAGGGCTACTGTCTCCAAGCCATAGGTACAAACTGGTAGTATGCATGTGTTTTACACCTTTTTCTTTAAGTTTACAGGAATGGAGTTTTTTTGTTTTCTTAATCTAAATGAATATAATGTAGAACAAAGTTCAAAGTTTTGTGGAATTTATGTACCTTCAATAAAAAAAAATATTTTAACTATATACAGGTCGGGTAAGGGTGACTTTGACTTATTTTTGGTGAATTTTGGGAATGCCATAACGTCCTTTATATACTTGCTGATTTTAATATAAATTTTAAAATTAAATCTGACCCTTCTTTTGATATTCAAATCTACTAACATCTTTTGGTCTAAAAATAACTATAAACGATTATGCTAGTCCTAGTCTAGTCCTAGTCCTAGTCCAGTAGTTGTATCGACAATATTATGACAAATTTTTCTGAAAATATCTACAGAGTGGGCGTATTTGAATGTTGTTTTTCTGACCATCGAGCTCAATTTTTATTTATTGACTCTGAGCATAAAGTTGTTGACACTAATCAAGCATTTCAACGGTTTATTACTTCTACTGGTTTACAGAAGCTTAAATGTGCGCTAGCTAGTACAAAATTGAACTTTTTCTATGATATTATTATGGATCCTGGTTTTTTGAGAGTCTTTCTTACCGAAACTTATAAAAACTTAATATTAAAGCATTTTCTACTAAAAAAAGTACGACAAACTGCTAAAAAACACCCGTGCAATGGTTTAATAATGAATTAAGGTCTTACAGATCTAATCTTTCTCTTATTAAACACATTGCAGATGCCACTAAGGATCTCGATTTGTTAAAAGTATATAAACAACAAAAATTTGAGTATAATCGGCAATTACACCTATTATAATTAAAACGTCAGCTTACTGTAATTTCATTACTAATTCCAATAATAAACCTAGAGACTGCTGAAAAATACTAAATTTCGAAAGAAACAACACAAGATCCAGTTCTTTATGACCTTATCTACCTCCAGACGAAATAAATCAATTTTTTACTACAATTGCAGAGAATCTAATTACATATCTTACCACTATTAATATTGATGTCCTCTTCAATTATAGAAATTATCCTTCTCCGAGCAAGTCCTTTTTTTTCGTCCCATTGTGAAACAAGAGGTCTCTCAAATAATTAAGTCTCTTAGTACTTTTAATTGTAGGGACGTTCACGAAATTAATAGGAAAATAAAAAAAATCTTACCAAATAGTTTTAACACCTTTTACTGATCTTATTTATTTAATTCTATTAACTAGAGTATTTCCAGAAGTCGTAAGATACTCAAAAGTACTACCTATCTACAAAAAAGGTGATTCCTCAAAAACTGACAATTACAGACCCGTAAGCATTGTTTCATATTTTAGGAAAGTGATTGAAAAGTTTATCAAACAACAATTATCTTCCTATTTTAAGTAAAATAATTATTTTAGCAACTCACAATATGTTGTTTCTACTACGAACGCGGTATTTAATGTTATGAGCGAGATGATTGAATTGGCTTGAACGAGGCAATCGCATAGCAATTTCTCTTTGCGACTTGTCGAAGACTTTTGATTATGTTTCACACGACATTTTGCTCCACAAATTAAATTACTATGGAATCAGAGGTATCCCTCTTAAACTTATATATTCGATTCATATACCCATACAAATTCATACAATTCGCAGATGATACGACATACGGTATATCAGGACAAAAAAATGATGTTGATTTAACAATGTTCCATTAGGAAGTTTCTACTAAATCTAGCACATGGTTTGCTGCAAAAAAACTAAAACTTAACTATGATGAAACGCAAAAATTAGTTATATCTGCAAGTAATTTACACAATGATCCAGATAACAAAGAAACCTTTTAACTATTGGGAATAACCATAGATAATCGACTGAACTGGTCAGCTCATATCTTACAACTTAAGAAAAAGCTATCAAGTTCATTATTTGTTATACGCCAACTAGCAAGGACTGTTAACATTTTTTTTATTGAGTTTAATGCGTCGACAACTAATGGTCATTGGCATGGTACAGTGAATTTTTACAGTCAGGTACCTAGTGTAGAGTGTAGTGTGTGTGTAGAGTAATTGTCTTGATACTTAGCAAAGTCGACGTCATTGTCTTTGCTAAGAGACGCTAATTGTATCCGAACGTCTGCGGTCCCTCCGGTGAGTACCGATCGCACAAGGATAGAAATTATTTTCATTTATTAATTTTTAATAAACGAAAACTTCTCCACCCAGGTGAGATTCGAACTCACGACCTTTAGGTTCAAAGGTAGGCGCTCTTACCACTGAGCCACAGAGGGGGTTTTATTAACATTAAAAATGACATATCTTTATTCCACTCTCACCTAAACTAAGGTGTAATCATATGGGACAATTCAACAAATGCACTTCAAATTCTTGAGAATGCTAAGGAAAGCTATCAGGATTTTAGCAGGTGTCAGTTATCTAGAATACTGCCGTTCTTTCTTTATCAAATTCAAAATCATGCCGCTACCTAATCTGTTAATATTTCAAGTTCTAACAGAAATTCACAGAAAACGTGCCAATAAAGCAGTCTGATGTCCATGTTTATATACAATACGCGAAACTGTCACTACCTACGATCAAATCGCTGTAGATTACGCCTTTCAGAAAAAAATGGCACTATTTATAACTGTTACAATATTTTACCAAAAAGTATTCAACAGCTAAGCTTTAATAGTTTCGATGAAATTATAAAAAAATATCTTTTGAAACATTGTTTTTACTGCTCAGAAGAATATATTCATTGCTGAACTGCTGCAGCTTACCGTAACTTTGCCATAAATATTTTTCTGTTTAATATGCTTTCTTGTTTGTATATATTTAAGTTACGTTTTATATTCCTTTTTATATACTACTTCCATTTTTTTGGCTTGCTACAAACAATACTTGTCTTTGTTATGTAGTTAAATAAAGAGTATACTCAAACCACGTACTCCATAAAAAAGAGGACCTTTGATAGCAGCAGAAATTAGAGGCAAAGGAGAAAGGTCTTCGACGGATTCAAGGAAGTGGAATATCTGTAAAAAGGTGTAATTTCTTTAATTTGTATAAAAAATCAAAGAAATAACAGGTTGTAAAAATGGCATATGAACGAATATCCTTAAAATGTTAATGGTGATTTAAAGGAAAAATTGCTTCAGTGCAGCAATTTAGCAACCTGGCCTATTTATCCCACTAACCCTAAATTTTTTTAAACTATATTGGATAGCAACGTAGACAATGGGTCTCCTTGGCGAACACTTTTTTTCACTTTGAATTATTTTGAGACTGTACCATTGCATTTCACAGCACAAATGGATTTTCTAAATGTCACTTTTACCAATCTTATTATTTTCTCTGATACTTGAAATTCTTTTAAGCGTTTCTATTAATCCTTTAGCGTTGCTTTCCTTCACACCTAACGGTAGAAGAGGAACGATCATGTGTGTATGATGTTCTATTAATTTGTTTCTGTCTATTGTATCGTAGGAGCAATGAAAAGTACTTGTGCTGATATGTTGTATTCATAGCAGTGCATCAGGATTTGTTTTAACATAAAAATTTTATCGTTATTGATCTTCCCTTGCGAAATCCTCACTAGTATTCTCCTAGATTATTCTCCACGTCCATGTATTTCTACTCGTTTTTTTGTTAGTATGGCGAGCACTTTGTATATTCCATCTAACAAGGATATTCCTCTATAGTTTGCGCATTCAGTTCTATCCCCCTTTTTGTGTATACACATTATAATAAACTTGTTCCAGCCTAGGGGCATTTCTTCGGCGTTCCACACTTCTATTATTAACGCACTAAGTTTTTTTCGTAAAGCCTTTCGTCCATATTTTAATTTCTTTATTACAATGCCTCTCTCCTCGGTAATTTTTTGTTTTTTATATCTTCTATTATTTCTTAAATTTTTTCTCTTGTGGGATTTGGTATTTCTTTTACTACTATTTGAGGTGCAGGGACATTATAATTTTCTTCAGTAATCACTCTGCCGTTTAGCTACTCCTCAAAATATTCTTTTATCTTTCACATATTTGGTCTTCGTCCACTATTAGGTTTCTTTGCTCATCATTTGCGCTCATCGTTGTTCCCTGTTACCCAGTTTTAATTTATTTGACCGCTTTGTAAAAATTTTTTATTTCGTTTTTTGTAATTTTCTTCGATATGCTTTACTTTATCATCGATATACTTTCTTTTCCGCGCCCTTAAGATTTTCTTTACTTTTTTTCCTTGTTCGGCATACCTTTCTAAGTAGTCTTCTTTGCGATGTACTCTCCAATCTGATCCATTTTTAAATCAATGTAACATAGTACATTAAAAAATAATAAATGAAAGGCTGTCTGTCATCATTGAAAATATAATCGAAATATAAAAATATCTTCATTGGAGGTGAAGAAGCTGTAAGAAATATAATAGTTAATATTAAAGCCAAACCTGTCGTCATCCACCATCCGAATTCCAGATCAGGACTCATTTGCATATTCCATAGCTCTTTAATTAAAATGACTAATGTTTATTTAACATAACAAAACATATAATCATAAAAATCAATGCAGCACTCAAGGCGTGTGTGGCCCACACCCGTTGGAAGGTGAGATGATGCAGATACAGCGTTGCCACATGGAACCTCATTAATAAAACAAAAGGAGACAATATCTTGATTCAAATCAGTATTTAATTTACGCCGAGAAATTGTAATTTTATAGGGAATTTCCGGCAACCCAAAGCTAATATGTGTAACGATAAATTTAAAAGGTAAGCCAACTGTTCGATACGCAATAAATTTTAATTAAATATGAAGTGAATATTTTATTAATTAATTATTATTATTATATGATAAATTAAGGCAGTAGATATTAATACAGTAGAGTTTGTAAAGAACATCCTGAGTATAAATAATGCAAAAGTGTGTGTGAGTGTGTATTCTATAAATTAGTAAATGTGTTGAAAAAGATGTTCAATGCTTGTTTGACGAGAGGTGTAACCCCTGCCAGTGGCATAATGCAATAATAACCATAATGCACAAAAAAGGTTACATTTCAGACCTAAAGAACTAAATGCTTGTTTGACGAGAGGTGTAACCCCCTGCCAGTGGCATAATGCAATAATAACCATAATGCACAAAAAAGGTTACATTTCAGACCTAAAGAACTACAGACCTATTAGTTTGCTCTCCCATACATACAAACTGTTCATGAAGATAATAACAAAATAGCTTGTGAATAAACTGAATAGTTACCAACCTTGTGAACAGGCTGGGTTCCGCTCCAGATACGGAACAACGACTGATCGACTGACTAGCTAATGTATTAGCCGACAAACATATACTGAGGTACCAGAATTATTGGATTTCTATATTGTTACTAAAATCCCACAAAATTATATTAAAATAGGAAAAGGGTTAACTATGGCCTTAGTAATAATAATGGTAAACGATAGAATAATTATGAAAGAAGAAAACCTTACACTGTCTAACTAGACTACCGCTTGGATAGGCTCTGTATGTGCTTTAGAAAATAGAATAGAACTGAACCTAGGCAAGTACTTAAGGGATCTTTCATATGAAAAAAAAAATTATTAGTAACTATGAAGAGTCACGACGAGAATCAAAAAACCAATAAGGCAGATCCACTCATTAAAAAAATCTGATAGTACATTGATCAAAAGCATTCAAGGAAAACGAGACATATTTCCTGATCATTTGAAAAATACTTTTCAACCACATAGTATGCAATCTAAGACTACAACAACCCATAAATGAAAATATTGGAGATATAATACAAGTGGTAACACCTTAAGAAATTAAACATAAATTACTAACCAAAATCAATCCAATAATATGGCACCGGAGTATGACCTCATAACAGGAAAAATTTTGCTCAGAAAAGAAACAGTTGCCCAGAAAAGCTTACAAATATATTGACTGCATCTAGTAAACTTAAGTACTTCCCAATATGCGAGTAGCGAAAATAACTATCATAGAGAAACCTGGGAAACCGTCGATTGAAATGTTATCATGTTGGCCAATATCGTTGTTACTAACTATTTCACAATTGTTTGAAAAGCTACTGGTAAAAAGACTAAAACCTATAATAGAACAAAAGTGTATTATCCCACTTTATCAAGTTTAGAAACAATCACGCAACAATTAGTCAGGTCAATAGAATAACTGACCAAATAGAAAAAAACACTAGAAGAAAAAAGGGTTTTTTGGATGCCGCCCAGTCTTTTGATAAAGTCTGGCATGATAGGCTAGAATACAAACTGAATTTACTTTTACCTAAAGAATACAGTCAATTACCAAATATCATATATTAGTAAAAGGCTGTTTAGAGTAAAATATGAAGATTACTATTTAACTTTAAAAACAATAAATGTTGGAGCACCTCAGGGTAGTGTTTTGGGTTCATTACTTTATCTACTGTATACCTACGATCTACCAGTATTAAACACCACCATAACTGCACGTATACTGATTACACAAGTGTATTAGCTGTTGATGATGATAAGACGAAAGCAAAAGAAAACTTGCAAGGAACGCTTAATGAGGTTAATGCATAGACTAAAAAATGTCGTATCGAACTCAATGGGACCAAATCAATATACTTGAACTTTACCAAAAAAAGTGCCTAAATAGCAGTGACTTAAATGTCACTGCTATATCATATGCCAATACAGCAAAATATCTGGACATGAATCTTAATGTCAGACTAAGATGGAAAGAACACATTAAAAAAAAATTAAATGAAAATAAAAAAATATTTTTATTTCTCCATATTGTTTCATTTAGGCAACCTGCGGCTCTCAAACTCGTTTGTGATAATATTAAGTTTGAGTTCAAAATCTTGTTTTGCAGATATAATGTATGTGAGTATCTTCATCGATTTCGTTATTCTAGCCCTTCAAATCTCTCTAGATGCTTAGTTATCTCGCCGAGTTTTAGATGCAGAACCCTTGTTAGCCTAATAAACAGTACCTTTAAAAGCGATCTACACACTATCTTGTACCGACGTCACCAAAACCGTGGTTATCTTCACGTCTATTTACGTTTTTTACGTTACACACGATTTCCCGCCGATGATAACTTTTTTGTATTTTTAAATCTATTTAATTACTATTTATAACTGGGAATAAGCCACAATTAAAGATAAAAATACGTTTATTGACTTTTCAATTTCCAATTCGGAAATCGTTCTCAAAATACAAACAGTAAATTGTTTGTTGAAGGTAAACTAAATTTACGAACAAATACTTACAATGTCGGGATAGTATTATGAGGTTTTTTTCCTGGTTTTTACCTCATAATTTACTATGGAATCACTAACAGGAGAATTTTACTGTCATCATGTCATGTGTTTGTCTTTTTAAAGACGAATTACATGCTATGATTTTTTCTGACGGATATTCTCAAGTTAAAGTTGATTTCATGTAATCGAATGAACTATCTTATAAGTAAAGTCGTCCCAGGAGCGCAACTCAACAATATTGGCAATATCATTTTAAAGTCGTCTACTTTAAAATGCATAATGTATGTCTGAATTGTCAATATAAATGAGTCAGATAAAATTAAATTATTAGAAGAATTTTTTCACTATGTAACAAAAAACAAAATTTGTTTAATTTACTGTTTGTATTTTGAAAACGATTTCCGAATTGGAAATTGAAACGTCAATAAACGTATTTTTATCTTTAAATCTATTATAATGAAATACAGGGTGTCCAGAGACTCTCCTGACAAACTAAAACAGGAGATTCCTCAGATAATTTTGAGACAATTTAACCCAATTCACCTAGTCTGAAAATGGAATTAAGGGAGTTAGAGCTCTTTGAAGATGGCGCCGGGTAGTTACTTTTTTTTTATTATCTCCAGAACGCTTCTGTTTAGAAAAATTTGGAAAAACGAAAACTGATACGATTATTTTTCATCCAAAGTTAATCGATTCCATCATTTGCGAATTCTAGAACCGGACATAGGCGTCCATTTTGGGTAGGTTAACGGTTATTGTACGCGTAACTTTTTAAGCATTCATTTTACCAGATTATTAAATTTTTACGTAGTTAATCTTTTAGTTTTTTACTTTGTGGCATTCAAATATAACAATTTCAATTCAACAATGTTGTTTTTACTAATGAGGAATACGCTGATATGCTTTAGTTTATGGCGAAATGAGTTGTAACGCTCGAGCAGCACAACGCAAATACTCTGAAAATTTCAGAAACAGATTCAGTGGCCTCAAAAAATAATGAAAGAGGGCGACATGATGATGTAACAGCAGCACAGAAGAAGTGAAGAAGGAAAATCCAGAAATTAGCGTTCGAAGACAATCTACCTTGTATCCCACAATTTTAAAATCTTCCATAGGAAATATCTTACACAACGAAAATTTATATCCTTTTCATTTTACAAAATACAAGCACTGCTACAAGGAGATTTTCCTGCTCGTGAAGAATTCGCTAATGGTTACAAAATCAGAAAAATCAAAATGACGATTTTTTCAGATACATTTTGTGTTTGTGACAAATCTACATTCACACAAAAATGGAATTATTAATGTGCATAATGCACAATATTATTCGTACGTTGTTGACAATATCCACGTTGTTTAAGAATTTAAGCATCAATAAAGGTTAGCATTGGCCTGTGGAATTGCCTGCTCGTGGTGGTTTCTACGAATGACTGTTGGCCCACTTTAGCAGAAATGTACGAGATTTACTTAAAAATAAGTATAAAAGCATTTGTTTATTTCGTTTCGATACACAATTGTGCACAACTCTGGCTAAGGATACAAGATGCTTGTAAAGAATTTAGAAATAACTTTGGAATTTTTGCAAGAATTCGGTGCTTTTTAAGCAAAAGGGAAAATTAATGCATAGAGACTAATGGTCATCACATCGAGCATCGTTTGTCGTTGAGCAACTATCTACTTTTATTACTTTTTCTTTCGTGTTAGTTTAGTTCCATCGTAATAAATACTTTGTTTTTAACCTTGAATAAAATTTTGTTTTAATTTGTGTTTTTTAATAAAAATGAAAATGATAAATAAATTCTATCTTATATTTAACAAATTTTGAAAATTACTAAAATCATTGATCAAAATTAAAAAAAATAAGATTTTTAGAATTTTAAAGAACTAAAGAAATTAAATTTATGGTGTCATTATAAAAATAAGATATTAACAATTCAGTAATAAGCAGACACAAAATTTCAGTAATCCACATATGCCAATAATGCGCTATAACAAGTATTTAGTATTTTTTCAGATCAATTTTATTTTTGATCAAATAAATTTATTCAGTTTCATAGTTTTCGTACGGGACAGCGTTGTAAATTTTTCTTTAAAAAAATATTACCAATTATTTTTTTTATTATACTATACTATTTATTTAGTAACTTGTTTATTTAGTAATTAGTAATTATTCTAATAAAGTATATCTCCAGATTAAAATAAAGTTGAAACTTCCAGTTTTAATTGAGACAGGTCTCAACCTGTCTCAACGAAAACAATTTATGATATAAAATGATTTTATCCTATACTCAAAAGTCATTTTAAACGAGCTGCTCGTAGGATATCGCAGCTATGAGGTCTTTAAAAAATTCCTTACCAACTAATTAATCTTAAATTTGTTTTCGTAATAAAGTAATTAAACCTCAAATTAATTTATGCAAAACTGGACCCGAAAACAAATTAATCCTCTCAACTTCTGATTTAAAAAATACCTTACGTCTTTAATGACGGCTTTTCTCGTTTTTAATCATGGGCAAACATAAATATTCATCACAGTAAAAATATGACAGGGAATGTGTCAGCTCCCGCCTCCTGTCTGCACCCTGCTGTCCGTCTTCTTATTCTTCATTTCGGATTTTTAACGGGGTTCTAATGCAGGTAAACCTTGTTGAACGTTGGAATGCGCGCGGTTGCCAAATTGATTAAAAAATAAGTCAATTTGCCTCAGCGTCTAAGTCATTTGGCGTGTTAGATTTTTAGTTCCTTATTTACTTGGTATACATTATGGAAACAAGTTTATTAATGCACTTTATGACGGTAATGATGCTAAACTAAATCTTATAAATATATATATATATATATATATATATATATATATATATACAGGGTGTTTTAAATAGGTATGTTATAAATTAAATCACGCATTCCGGAGATAAAAATATATTGATTGAATACAACTTACCTTAGTACAAAAGTGTACACAAAAAAAAGTTACAGCCCTTTGAAGTTGCAAAATAAAAATTGTTTTTTTGCTTTATCTCCTAAACTACTTGACATTTTGTTATAAAAATGGACACGTTACTTTATTGTTCTGAAAGCATTTTTCATTAAATAGAAAAAACAAAACGCACAGAAAAATTTTAAGGTGTGCAGCCCTAAAAAACCCATAAACTTGTGAGTACGTTCAAATCAAATGAATTTTGTGGCATCATTAGTTTAACACATAATTTTTAAAATATTTTTGCCTCATCACTTTTTTCAAAAAACAGTTTTTATTGAGTTACGGCCCTTTTATTAACCTTTAAAAAATTACGTACAACTAAATAAATGGCTTAAATGAATTAACAAGTACAAAAAATGTCTATAACCTCTATAAATATAATATTACAATAAATGTTCAAAATGACCCACATTTTCTTCAATACACATTCGGTATCGTTTTAATAAGGAAAACCGAATGTGCTGAAAAATTATATTTTTCTGACCAAATTGATTTGCAGCTTCAATTTTTCTAACCCTCAATTTTTGTTCCTCCTCTATTGTTACAGAATACACTTTCTTTTTCATAAAGCCCCAAAAGCAAAAGTCCATGGGTTAAGACGTGGACTTCTGGGTGGCCAACAAATAGGTGCGTCACGACCCCTTCCAATCCACCGACCAGGATACTGCCTGCAAAAGGTATTCCCGGTCCTCCTTACTGTAATGCGATGGAGCGCCATCTTGTAGAAACCACATATTTTGCCTTATTGCAATATTCACTTCTTCCAAATACTCTTGTATATCGTTTGGCAAGAACTGCATATAATTATCACCATTTAAATTGTTGGGAAAAAATACCGGGCCTATTAGATTGTTATCCACAATCCCTGCCCAAACATTAACTTTGAAAGTCCTTTTCAGTTATTCCATTTCTACTGAAGATAGCTTCGTCGATAAACAAAATATTTCCAATAAAATTAACATTTCAAGTGTTTTCCATTAATAATCAATCGCAAAATCCAATCCTTTTAGTAATCTTCAACCAATAACTCTTGAACCAAAAAAGCCTTAATGTTTTAAAAGTAATTAACCGCCACCAATGGGGCGCTGATCCTAAGGTTAATCTAATGTTTTATAGGGCGTATACCAGGTCAGTTCTTGACTATGGTTGCTTTTTATATGGGTCTGCTACAAACACTAGACTTAAAAAATTAGACCGAATCCAGTACAAAGCTCTACGTTTGGTTTTAGGTGCACTTGAATCTACACCTACTGAAAATCTATTCGCCGAATGTATGGAACCTCCATTACATTTAAGACGTCTTTTTTTAGCTGAATAGTTTATCCTTAAATGTCAAAGTAATAACCAATCATACCTATTGCAAAAAATATCCGACATATCTGTGTCTAACTTAGTTGACAAATGGTGGCATAACAAAAATTCTCCAACTTTAGCTATAGCATTTCCTAATGTTTCTTCCTATTTAGAAATCCCAGCTGAAACTAATTTTTTCCAATCTAATTTCAATATTCTTTATTCCCAAACCAAAGTTTATTTCCCTACTTTTGATGATAACAACGCCATTCAACTTCAGAAACAACTTGCCAAATTTGATAAGCCATATAGGATTTTCACAGATGGGTCAAAATCCATTTTGGGAGTTGGTTGTGCGGTATATATCCAAAACAATCAAGAACACATTAAGTTTAAATTAAACCAACAATGTTCCATTTATTCCGCAGAACTGTTTGCAATATATCAAGCTCTAGAATGGACTATTGAGAAAAGAATGTCTGATCAACAAATAGTAATCATGTCGGATTCAAAATCTGCGCTGTCTGCTTTAGATAATTCGCATAAGCATTTATACAAAAACAGTATTATCGTCAAAATATTAGAAAATCAACTAAAGCTACTTGAAAGAAATAATTCAGTCTCTTTCATTTGGGTAAAAGGACATGCTGGTATCTCGGGTAACACCAAAGCAGATTATTTTGCTAAAGAAGCGGCTTCAAACGGATTAGAAATTAGCTGGCTCAATAGAAGTGATTTAGTCTCGCTGCGTAAACAAGAATTACAAGAAAACTGGGAAATTGAATGGAATGCTTTTTGTAACAGAAGTAACAACCTTTACACAAAAATTCACCCTGTTTTACCTACTGCGCCTTTTGCTGCAAGAAGTCATCCCAATAGAAGAGTATATTCAATGTTTGTTAGATGCCTTGTTAATCATGCTACTGTGAAAGCCTATCTTCATAGATTTAATTTAAGTGAAACCGAACTTTGTGATTGTAATGGTAACACTGACGATATCAATCATTGGATGTTCGGGTGCATATATAATGAAGCTGCTATTAAGTATCTATTGGAAAAACTGATAAAAGAACAAATACCTCTCCCTCAGTGTCAATCTTCCATTTTATATATCTGTCGTCATAATATTAGGTTTAACCAAATTTTTTGGGAATATTTAAAAAGGACTAAAAGAAAAATTTAGGATTGAATGTGTAATGTGAATGTGTAAATCTAGCTTTGTTCCCTCTGTCTATCCTTATGTTATATAGTTACCTTCTAACCGTTGCCTGTCTTGTGTTGTAATAAAGTCGCTATGAAAGGCACCTTAGCGTGAAAAGTATCCCTATATTATGTAATCCCTTGTGGGTCCTAAATATTGTTGGCTAGGGCATTGAATGGAACGAATGAATGTATGGTTTTTTATTAAGCTACTGATTCTTGTGATACTGATGTTTACATTATATTTTTAATTTACCTCTAAGCGAAGTACTATTTTGTTAACAAATGCAATACATCATTAACAAATTCAAGTAGTCAAATACATTATCGTGGCTGAATGGATCAAGTATCCAAAGCCATTAGTTAAATAAAAAAAAACTCTTGAACCGTTGTTAAGTGATAGGGTTTAAGCAGCTGATCCTTCAAATGCTTCCAAACCCTTACGCGAGGAACATTTAATTAAGCAGCTATTATCCTTGTACTTGTTTCAGGGATTTCTTCAATGATTTCTAAAATGTCTTCATCCGCTGCATCCATTATTGGACGACCACTATTGCCAGCAACTTGCGGTTGGAATGTACCCGTTTCCCGTAAACGACGATCAATGGTCAGAAATAATCGTCTATCGGGTGTATTTCGATTGGGTTATTTTACTGCATAAGCCTTACTGCTGCTGCACTATTTCCTTGACATTCACCTACGATATTCCCGATAGTTTACTGAAATCATAATTTAATCTGATCCAACTTATCCAAAGTTAAATGCATATCTGTCGTTTCCTGAAATGTGTAGGCCATTGTAATATCAAAATTTTTAATATTAATCTTATTCACACAATAAATAATAGCTTCAAATTATTGACTATTATTGATGGAACTGTTTGTAATTATTGTATCCGTAGAAATGAATTGTAATTTTATGGCCAACTAGGAAAAAAACTAGTTTTTCGAAAAAATGATAAAAGGCAAAAAAGTTTTAAAAAAGTAAACTAATGATGCCACAAAATTCATTTGATTTGAATTTTCAGAGAAAGAGAGAGAGAGAGAGAGAGAGAGAGAGAGAAAGAGAGAGAGAGAGAGTTCTCTCCTGTTGCCGACAAGAATGTAGCTTCGAATAATTTTAAATAATTTTAAACTGTTTGTACTTGTTAGTGTTATGTAGAATTTTTGTTTTTTATTGTCATGTTTATTAGATTCTGCGCTTGTTGGATAACCCAAAATTGACAAAATGCCCCTGATGATGCTTTAGAAAGTGAAAGTACTTGGGCAAGATTTGATTAATAAAATTGTGCTCGATATCTGCCTTTCATTTTATCAAAGTTAAAAATAGAATTTTCATGTACAATTAAAGTAACTAGAGGTAATGAATTTTCTAAAGAAGTATTCACTTGAAGGTAAAAGAAAAAACTGAAAAAGTCCGATATGTTAATGATAATATAAAATTAGCTTGAGACAGCTTGTAGGTATCTGAGAAAAATATTCCAGGCAATTAAAGATCGTTTAGGGTCTAGGACTTATTTTAATTAATATTACATCTGCTATAAACATAAATTAAGACCTATATAAATTTTTACATTCCATATAAACAATTTGTTTTCGTTGAAAAAAGTTTAGTATTATCTACTTGTGTATTATCAGTGTCCTATAGACAAAAATCAAAATGCACTTTAAATGTGAAGAGTGCAGCTTTCGTATGCAACTTTTGTGTTTTGTCGCAAATAAAGTCAGTTTCTTTAAATGTATTAAATAAAAATAAACGTTGGGTAATTTTAGGGCATTTTTTACGATCCCCATAATATCAATTAAATGTATTACTTCCATTGACCAGAATTTCCATCGTTAGAGCCTAATCTTCAAAAGCTTTAACATGAAATTTCGATTTTCATTTTTGGCAACAAATATGAGGCATTTAAAATATGCCTTCTTCTTCTCCCTATTCCGTCACCATTAATGGAAGTTGACGACCACATTTCTAAAAGTTTCTCTGTCTTTTGCAACGTGGAATAATTCTTCTACAGTCATGTTTCTACCTATTTCCTTTTTTCCATCGACTCTACCCTGCATGATGACCTGCAGAAGACTATATTTATCATTCCTCAGTATGTGTAAAACGTATGCAGTCTTGCGTACTTTTATTGTTCTCAACAATTTTTTTGTCACGACCCATCCTTCTCAGCACTTCCTCATTGGTGGCCCTGGCAGTCCATGGAATTCTCAACATTCTCCGGTATATCCAAAGTTCTAAGGATTCAAGCTTTTTAACTATTTGCGCTTTTAACGTCCATGTTTCTACCCCTTGCAATGCTTGGGCCCAGACGTAACATTCAACAAACCTCAGCCTCATCGCAGTATTCAGATTTTTGTTACAGAACAATTGCTTGAATTTTAAGAACGCTGCCATTGTTATTTCTATTCGTACCCAGATCTCTTGATCTGGATCTAATTGAATTTAAACTACTTATTTCAAATACCTTATGTCAAAACTCAAAATCTAAATTTCATGTTATAGGTTTTGGAGATTGGACTCTAACAATAGAAATTCCATAATGACCGGTGGATGGAATATTATCGGTCGATAAATATTATTGGTCTGATAAGAATCGTAAAGAATAGAAAAAATCGCACAACGTTTATTTATTTAACCGCTTTATAGAAAATGATTTCATTTGGGTCAAAATGTAAAAATCGCATACGAAATCTGCACTCTACTTTCAAACGCATTTTGTTGATAGGACATTTCTAATCAAAAGATTGAACTTTTGTTGTCAAGCTGATACAAAATTTATTTAAAAAAACTTTGCGCGTAACTGAAATATTCGGAATCCCCGGCCGCTTCAAGTGTTGCTTTTGAGAGAACGGTTCATTCTACAGAAAAAGTGCTGAGTAAACGGTTATTTTTTTTTTAATTATACCCGCTACATTTATTGTTTGAAAGATTTTCTTCTACGGCGTACAGATTATTGTACCGATATTTTCGGTTTTCTACTTCCCATACGAGCGAGTATTTTAGAAGAACGTCCGGGTAGGAGTGGTAAACATTTTGCTTTTTTTGAGGTTCCAAAATTGATATTCTCGGTAAAATTCAGGTTGTTCGTCTGATTTTTAGATGTTCAGTGGCATTTTCGTCTCTGACGAAAACTGCTGTTTTCACAAACAGCATTATGATATTAGAAAAATGCATTATTTTGTGTAACAGCATAAACAATAACAAAATGTTAGAATAGAACTGCGAGTGAAACATAATAAGCACTTTTAATCTGAATCTTTTATCCCTCAGTACGTTTTCATTCTCTTGTCTAACAACTGATAGGACAGTGTCGGCGAATTAGCATTAATGTGCTGCTATTGTACACAATTCCGACAGAATGCCTTTTGTGTACGTTAGTTATTGCACGGTTTTAAGATTAATGCCATGAATTAATGCAAAACCGCCGTCGTTTGAATCTGTGTTTGTATGTGCCAGGACCTTCGCTTCGTTCCCATTTATGTGTTCAAATTGTTAATGAGAATCGTTCATGATTAGCGATATAAGAAGACCATAGTACATATCATAGAAAGTTGCTTGTTAAGTTTATTGATGTAATATTGACCAAAACAATAAACAATGTATGAAGTAAATATTTAAATGAGTTGCATTTGTAATAAATTAGTATTAACCTTTACAACAGCAATATTTAAGGAAGCTACAAACAATCACATAGAGGCAAATGTTCAATAGACAGAGCTGGATGGAAGTGTGAGTTTTCAAAATATGAGGACTAAATTTTTTGTTATCTATTACATATAATGATTTAGTGTCATTTTTAAAAACAAAAAAATAGATAATTTTGAGTAAAAATAGTTAAAAAAAACGTTGTTACCAATTATTGACTTACAGATTTAGACTACATTAAACATTTCCGTGTTCATTTAAAACAGTATTGTAAATTCCACACTCAGTTTTATATACGTTAAAAGTATATAGCATTGTTAAAATTTTATTGTTTACACCAAGAAATGAATTTGAAATATTAAACACATTACAATAGATATTGCTTCACTGTCCCGTGTCTGATTTGTAATTTATTGCCTCTCTGTATTTATTAATGTGACACGTTTCCAAAAACACTCCTTTTTTATAATTGTTTTCTTGTTTAAATTTAAAAAATTAAGTAATATATACTGTAATATTCTTAATATTAAAAATTATTTTATCTGGGAGGTACTATCTCTCTCATTTTGGCCTATTAATTTATGGATCATTTACTGGATATGGTGATCCCAGAATTTTCCTTCTATATTCCTTTTGTAAAAAAGTATGTGAATCCTTGCTATTCCTAGTAATGGTTCAACAGAAATTCTACAGGTATTTAACAGTTATGACCCTCTACTAACAGTTCACAATCGAACATGAGGATGATCTATGCTCAGTCCTCTTTCTTGATACCCGGTTCATCAGAACCCATAACAACTCCCTGATAATCGACTGGCCTAGAAAACCTCATAGTTCTGGACGTTTTCTTAACTATTGGTCATATCATCGTTATTCAATAAAAATCAATTTGCTGAAGCAAATGAAAGCTAGAATTACATCGATCAGTGATCCTTCTTTCCATCAGAAGAACCTGAGAATTCTTTATAACCTTTTTATTGACAATTCGTACCCAAAACACCTAGTCACCAAGATATTATTCAGTTTGACACCTAACATAGTACGCCAAAATGATGAGTTTCAAATTACTGTCACAAGCGAAGAACCGAATACCAATTGATTATACACTTCTTTAAAATATGTTACAAGACATAATACCCAGACGGACAAGATTGTTCAAAGATATTACCAACTTAAAAATAGCCTTTAAAACCTCATTAACTTCAAGATCTATATTTTCTAAAGTTAAAGATAAGAATGACATTTAGAATTGTTCCAACGTTGTCTACCAAATTCCATGTAACAACTGTAATTTAGTATATGTGGGACAAACCTCACGCAGTTTAAGTAATCGCTTAATTAGTCACCGGAGTGATAGCAGATTATATCCTGAAAGATCTGCTCTAGCAGAACATGTTAACAAAGAACATCATAAAATGAATTATGAATCGGTCAAAGTTTTAGCTATAGAGTCTAACTACACTAAAAGACTTTTCTTAGAAATGGCATTCATTTCTCAGAATTCCAATGCAATGAACAAAAGGAGTGATATAAATCAATTAAGCACTATTTACTCCTACCTATTATATTTGGATAACCATTCTCTATTCCAATGATGTCTCATCAACTTATTCATTGTAATTTTTTAAATTTCATTCTTCTATCTTATAACTAAAAAAAATTTTAGTTTACAATTTTGTTTCAAACAACTTTCTGGTAAATTTTGATTTATATTCTATTAGTAGTAATATAATAAAAGAAGAAGTGGTGTCATTTGCAATGTCCAGTAATTACATTTTCTCTTAATAACAATTTACAGTTGGCCTTTAAAACTGTTTTTAAATTTTGACTTTTTCTTATGTGCCAGTTTGTATAATTTGTCAATTTAAAAAAATTTTTTCACCATTTTATGAGTGGTGCGTAATATTGTCACATGTTAGTTTAACATCCAAGAAATTCTAATCTCAATAACGTATGTAAAAACACAACTTTTACATCTTTTATTTAAAAAAAAATTTTTTTTGAGGATGTTTTACTAACATTAGCACTTTATTTTAATTTTTTCCTGATGATGCTTTCGAAAGCTTAAAACTCAGTTAAAAGAGTATACTTATTTCCCGCTGAGTATCCCAATAATCTTCAAAGCTATATATATATATATATATATATATATATATATATATATATATATATATATATATATATATATATATATATATATAAAGAAGTACTTGTGACTCGTTTGGAAAAAATATAACACTGTTTTTGATGGGTTGGAGTCAATAAAAGGGGCTATTTAATCTCACTCACATTGTATTTATATATATATATATATATGTATATATATATATATATATATATATATATATATATATATATATATATATATATATATATATATATATATAACACTGTTTTTGATGGGTTGGAGTCAATAAAAGGGGCTATTTGTTGACTATTTTTTACTCGAGCTTTCAATTGTGATTACAATTTTTATCAAGAGCTTCTAAAAAATACAAAATGTCTTACAAAGTTGAACTAGAAATAAAAAATTTTTTGTTAACTCACCAAATAAAATTAGTTTTTTATATAAAACTACTGCTTACATAATAAATACAAAAAATATTAATAAAAAAATGCCTTATTCTAATAAATGTTTCTCTGAAAAATTTAGATGAAGTTTCTTAAGAAAAAAAATTGAATTTATAAACAAAAATAGAATAGCTACAACCAGCCTAAAATGACATAAATACTAACTTAAAAATTTTTATTTTTGACATATTGTCAAAAATAAAATTTTGTTTAAAAAATTCTTCTTTGTTAAGTAACAAAAAAGAAGAAGATTTATTCACCATTGATAGATGCCCGAAAAAATGTAACAAATACATGGAAAATTCAAAATGTGATATTTTACTGACTGCATAAATTAAATAGAAATTATATAATTATAAATTTTGCTTAAATTTTGAATTTCTGACCTTTTGTTTAAATTATTATCACTTTTGCTAATACAAACCATTTCCAAAAAAGTTCTTTTAAATTTATTACTTTCATTACATAAAATTTTAATATTATCAAAATCCATAATATGGTCTTTGTCTATTACATGCTCTGCCAAAGCACAAGATGGTTTCTTAATTCTACAATCACTCTTGTGAGAAATAATGCGATTTGAGAGATTTCTTCCAGTCTCACCAATATACTCAGCTTCACACTGAGTACAAACAATGCTGTATACTACATTTGTTTGATCTAATTTGTCTATAGGATATTTAGTTTTGGAATATAAAGATGAAATAGTTTTGATGTTCTTTGTTGCTATTTTTATATTGTCAATAACCTTTAATGTTTGTATTAATTTAGGAGTTAATGATGGTATAAAAGGTAGTGAATGATAATATATGTTTTGATTGTTGGATACAGTGTTTTGAGATTTAGCAAAAAATGGTGTTAAGTTATTTATATTTAATAAATTAGAAAAAAGCATCCTATGTAGCATATCAGGAGGATAAGAGTTTTCAATTAAAATATTTTTTAACAAATGAAGATCTTCTTGTAGGTAGTCTGGATGAGAAAGTTTTAAAACACGTTCCTTTAATCCTGTTATAAGGTTCATTTTCATTTTATTTGGATGATTAGAGTAATAGCTTATAAATCTATTACTACATATGGGTTTTCTGAACCATCTAGTTTTCAACATATTGTCTGTATTTCTTACAATTCTCATGTCAAGGAATGGTAGAGAATTATCTACCTCTTCCTCAACTGTAAATTGTATATGTTGATTATGATTGTTGAAAATGTTGACTGTTTCAAAAATTTTGTGTTTAGGAAGTGCCAAAACTAGATCATCTACATATCTTTTGATAAATGGAATGAAAAAAGTGCAATTATTGATACAATCACTAATAACATCATCCATGACATAGCTACTTAGAATGGGTGAAAGACTACATCCCATAGGGCTACCAAAAATTTGTTTATAAAAAACACCATTAAATATAAAAATATTAGAATCAAAAACAAAGTTGATGAGTGTTTTAAAATGTAATAAGTCAATATTAGTATGTTGCGAAATCTCATTCCAATGTTTTTCAACACTACTTATGATGGTTTTATGCTCTACCTAAAATACATAAACCAACTTTATCTATGAGACCAATTGTTTCATCTCTATGCCCTCCAAATGGACCAATAGCACAGCTCCTCACTGACATCTTAACCAATGCTTATAATTTAAACAACAATTTTTACATAAAAGATTCATTTGATTTTAGTTCTTTCATTAATAATTTCCAATTACCACAAAATTATGTTTTAGTTAGTTTTGATGTAACATCTCTTTTTACTAATTAACCTTTAAATTTAATCATAAGTAGTGTTGAAAAACATTGGAATGAGATTTCGCAACATACTAATATTGACTTATTACATTTTAAAACACTCATCAACTTTGTTTTTGATTCTAATATTTTTATATTTAATGGTGTTTTTTATAAACAAATTTTTGGTAGCCCTATGGGATGTAGTCTTTCACCCATTCTAAGTAGCTATGTCATGGATGATGTTATTAGTGATTGTATCAATAATTGCACTTTTTTCATTCCATTTATCAAAAGATATGTAGATGATCTAGTTTTGGCACTTCCTAAACACAAAATTTTTGAAACAGTCAACATTTTCAACAATCATAATCAACATATACAATTTACAGTTGAGGAAGAGGTAGATAATTCTCTACCATTCCTTGACATGAGAATTGTAAGAAATACAGACAATATGTTGAAAACTAGATGGTTCAGAAAACCCATATGTAGTAATAGATTTATAAGCTATTACTCTAATCATCCAAATAAAATGAAAATGAACCTTATAACAGGATTAAAGGAACGTGTTTTAAAACTTTCTCATCCAGACTACCTACAAGAAGATCTTCATTTGTTAAAAAATATTTTAATTGAAAACTCTTATCCTCCTGATATGCTACATAGGATGCTTTTTTCTAATTTATTAAATATAAATAACTTAACACCATTTTTTGCTAAATCTCAAAACACTGTATCCAACAATCAAAACATATATTATCATTCACTACCTTTTATACCATCATTAACTCCTAAATTAATACAAACATTAAAGGTTATTGACAATATAAAAATAGCAACAAAGAACATCAAAACTATTTCATCTTTATATTCCAAAACTAAATATCCTATAGACAAATTAGATCAAACAAATGTAGTATACAGCATTGTTTGTACTCAGTGTGAAGCTGAGTATATTGGTGAGACTGGAAGAAATCTCTCAAATCGCATTATTTCTCACAAGAGTGATTGTAGAATTAAGAAACCATCTTGTGCTTTGGCAGAGCATGTAATAGACAAAGACCATATTATGGATTTTGATAATATTAAAATTTTATGTAATGAAAGTAATAAATTTAAAAGAACTTTTTTGGAAATGGTTTGTATTAGCAAAAGTGATAATAATTTAAACAAAAGGTCAGAAATTCAAAATTTAAGCAAAATTTATAATTATATAATTTCTATTTAATTTATGCAGTCAGTAAAATATCACATTTTGAATTTTCCATGTATTTGTTACATTTTTTCGGGCATCTATCAATGGTGAATAAATCTTCTTCTTTTTTGTTACTTAACAAAGAAGAATTTTTTAAACAAAATTTTATTTTTGACAATATGTCAAAAATAAAAATTTTTAAGTTAGTATTTATGTCATTTTAGGCTGGTTGTAGCTATTCTATTTTTGTTTATAAATTCAATTTTTTTTCTTAAGAAACTTCATCTAAATTTTTCAGAGAAACATTTATTAGAATAAGGCATTTTTTTATTAATATTTTTTGTATTTATTATGTAAGCAGTAGTTTTATATAAAAAACTAATTTTATTTGGTGAGTTAACAAAAAATTTTTTATTTCTAGTTCAACTTTGTAAGACATTTTGTATTTTTTAGAAGCTCTTGATAAAAATTGTAATCACAATTGAAAGCTCGAGTAAAAAATAGTCAACAAATAGCCCCTTTTATTGACTCCAACCCATCAAAAACAGTGTTATATATATATATATATATATATATATATATATATATATATATATATATATACATATATATATATATATATATATATATATATATAAATACAATGTGAGTGAGATTAAAATCTCACTGTAAATGAGGATATCGGTCAAGGAGAAATAAAAAATGAAAAAACTATTTCATTCTTTTAATAGAAAACGTTTCGTGCAGTATTTCTGCACTTCTTCAGTTCTTATGATTGTAAAGTCATATATAGATGTCAAACAATGTCAAATGCATATGTTGAGATGTTATAAAATACATTAAATAAATACAATATAAGTTATGGTAAAAAAATACATTCAAAATTTTATTTAAAATTTATACAAACATCGAAAAGTTACCAAAATGTCACAATATGTTAACAAGAACAGTATAATATAATACAACACTTTTATTCTATCGCTGATATACAATATCTCGAAACATGAAGCCAGGAGAAAAAGTACCTTGTTTTAATTAGAGCTCAGTGAACAATTTATGAGACATGAGCACCGTTACTCCCTGCTACAGTCTATATTGCAAGGTAAAGTCAAAGGTAAGCGTGGACTTGGTAGAAGGAGAATATCATGGCTGCGGAATTTAAGAACATTGTTTGAGAAAACCTCAACAGAGCTGTTTCGAGCCGCAGCGAGCAAGGTTATGATTGCCAATATGATTTCCAACATCCGAAACGGATAGGAACCAGAAGAAGAAGAAGAACAATTTGAAAAAACTATTTTTATTGAAAATAAAAAAAAAATTAAGTGAAACGACAGCAAATATTTGATTTCACGCAAACAGCGCCTTTGTATCTGTTGATACGTATTTCGACCTAATAGGTCTCATCAGAACAGTTATTCAAAGGTGTTCTCAACGTGAAAGATCAATATTTTCTGTCTTTTAAGAAGCAACACTAAAATGGCTTCAATACGGACGCAATAGCGACATCTGACAATAAAACCGTAAAATAGTTTCGAAACACAATTCAGATTTCCGCTTTAATCTGTGCTTTCTAAAAATTGCAAAGCAAAACAGACGTTGATAAAGGTGTTAAAAGAGACGTGGGGAATCTAAAATTTGCATTCCACGACACATCTTTTCAACTAAGCAGAAATCCTTAGCGAATTGGTTTCTAGTACTCGTACAGAGTAGATCCGAATAAAGTGAAAAGACAGCAAATATTTGATTTCACTTACAAAGGCGCTGTTTCCGCGAAATCAAATATTTGCTGTTTTTTCACTTTATTCGGATCTACTCTGTACGAGTACTAGAAACCAATTCGCTAAGGATTTTGCTTAGTTGAAAAGACGTGTCGTGGAATGCAAATTTTAGATTCCCCACGTCTCTTTTAACACCTTTATCAACGTCTGTTTTGCTTTGCAATTTTTAGAAAGCACAGATTAAAGCGGAAATCTGAATTGTGTTTCGAAACTATTTTACGGTTTAAAAAAAAAATATTTATATATATAACGACGCTAGAATACACTTGTTTGGTATATTACTTTCATTAAATAACTTTCGGGAAATCGTAAGGTAAAGGATTGGCTAAAGATGATATAAGCTAGTTTGGTGAAGAACTTTAGTACAAGTGTTGGAATTTAGCATTTAAAACTTACATTGAAAATGTTCAGTTAGTCCTTGTAGTGAACATTGTCATAAAATATGTCAAAAAATAAGTTATATGATATACCTATGATGAGATATTCACTCCTTATCGCTCGCAATAAACTGATTTTTCCAGGGAAATTGTCCAAATTGCCAAACATTAAAGTACTGTTTTTTCAATTTTCAATTCCCTTTTTAGTTTTTTCGTTATTTTTTTTGTACTTCGATTTCTTGTCTAATTAGCACGTTTGTTGTAATCTAGAAAACCATACATCTCTTTTTTTTATAAGAATTGTCTGTTTTTTTATCACCTTATGTACTAAAGTAATCATTTGAAATTATGTTTATGTTATTTTGTTGTGTTCGTGGGTGCTTGATGTTTTTTAGATCTCTTGAACTCTTCTACTTCTTACATGTTTAGTTTTCTCAGCGGTGTAATCATATGTTAATTTTGTAGAATATTATTTGTCACTTATGTAGTATTACCTTATTTTTGTATGTACTGTTTTGAAGAAGTGAATATTTTATAATTTTTCGAGCAGTATGTTCATGTTTAAATCGATACATAAGCTTCCGGTACTAAAGACCTTTTAATAACAAAAAAAAGAACCAATATATTTAGCTCATTTTTTTATAATACTCCGAACATACATTAAATCTCCTCGACTATATTTTTTAATTTACGACCAGATCTTACCCTTTATCTTCCATTCTGCGATTTCCATTCCAAAACAAATACAATGAAAAACAAATTAACCAAAGTTATGATCTCCATAAATTACAATCATAAGTTTCGTGGATGCGTTTTGAGTTTTTTAATAAGTCATATCACGCTGTTAAAAATAACTCACACTTATTAAGATTCTTCTCATTTCAGCAATAAAATAAGAGTTTTTATCGATGTCGAAAAGTTCTTATTTTATTTGCAGCACCATGTGACGATTACTAATTTATATTTAAATTAGCCCGAGAGGTATAGTAGGGTTGCTTACTTGCTATTTTGGTATACGGTTTGTGGAGAAAATCAGACAGTTGATAATAATTGCAATGGATACAGGCCACAGTAAAAAAGACAAACCGATCAACATGGACTCAAATATCCTAGAGCCATAATTGGAAACATACCTAGAAGAAATTCATATCAACATCATACAACAAGATATATTGAAAAATTCTTAGCATATTGTAGCAGCAAAAAATATTTAAATGTCAAAAAGTTCTATTATTTAATATACATTCAATTAAATTTTTTTATTTTTTCCTCTTTAAACTAGGCCTCCACAGCTTCTATCGTCTCATCGTTTGAAGAAAATATACATTTTGTACTTTTCTTAACAGTAGCTAACAAAAGACATAATAATGGGACGGAGCCACATCTAGTGAATAATGGGGGTAGTCGAGTAATTCGAACTTAGAAATTACGAATTGTTTGCATAGCAATATGCAATTTGTGTGCAGGGATATTGCTCTTGAAAAACAATATAACTTTGGACAGCTTTCCGCTGCTTTTCTCTATATTTTTTCTCTTAGAGTGTCGAATAGTAATTCCGAAATGTTAGTCTACATGTATCGAGTTGGCGGGGAGGGGGTGGAGTGAGCCGTTATAGATAACGGCCTACAGGAAGCTCATGACCGTGACACAAGTGGACAGAACAAGTCTGCTGCGAGTGGCATGCGCCTACATAACTGTGTCTGTTGCAAATTTGTGGACCATAAATGAATGTGTTCCGCTGTATGTATTGGCAGAATGATATTGGTAAAATAGCTGTACGAGAGAAGAGACGTAAACCTTTCTATGGCCGAGAGAAGCCAGAAAAGGTCAATTGAAAGATGGCAAGAAACTGAGGGGAGTGTGGTCACAAGCAACTGGATTATTGCCTAATATGGGTGCTCACAAAACACGGGTGTTTTATGGCATACCTCTCTAGGCTCAGAAAGGCTGGCACAGATGAATGCTTACACTAAGAATATTCGGACACTGTGACACATACGATGTTGTGACGAGTGCAATAAATGGATAGTATAAAGGAACAGAATTGAAAGAAAGGTAGGTGTGAATTTTGTTTCTTTTTTCTTCTTCATGTGCCGTGCTCGATTATCGAGCGTTGGCTATCAAATTGGCTATAGTAATTTTGTTGACGGCAGCTCGAAAAAGAGATGCAGAGGATCTGTTAAACCAATCTCTCAGTTTTCTAAGCCATGACGTTCTTCTTCGACCTGGCCCTCTTCTTCCGTCTACCTTGCCTTGTATTATTAAATGGAGTATATTATATCTCTCTGGGTGGCGCATAACATGGCCAAAATATTCAAGTTTGCGATTTTTAACTGTTTTGACGACTTCCGTAACTTTTCCCATCCGATGCAAAACAACTTCGTTACGAACTCTATCCACCCAACTTATTCGTAGGATTCTCAGATACACCCAGATTTCAAAGGCTTTCAGTTTCTTGAGAAGTGTATCCGTCAAAGTCCAACCTTCGACACCATACAAAAGAGTAGAGAACACATAACATCTCACTAATCTAATTTTCAGACTTAAAGTAATATTGTTTCCACATAACAGTTTCTTCATCTTAAAGAATGCAGCTCTGGCCTTCTCTATCCGTATTCTAATTTCTTTGCTCATGTCCCAGTTCTCATTTAGATTACAACCAAGGTAAGTGATACTGTTAGTTCTCTCCAGTTGTTCACCATAAGCTGTTACCACTTCCGGTTGTATTGGCGTTTTACTGACGACCATCACCTTTGTCTTTGCGGTGTTTAGCTTAAGGCCATATTCATCACACGTTGTGGTAATCCTATTAATTAGATGTTGAAGTTCTTCGTAATTGCTTGCAATTAACACTGTGTCATCCGCATATCTCAAATTATTAATATTGACGCCATTCATTTTTATACCACATTGAACATTATCCACTGCTTTATTGAAAACGAACTCAGAATAGATGTTAAATAGTAGCGGGGACAAAATGCAGCCCTGCCTTACTCCTCTTCGTATTTGAAGCTCTTCAGAAGTGTCCCGGCCAATCCTGATGTTTGCACGTTGATGCCAGTAAAGATTTTTAATAATGCGTAGGTCTTTATCATCAATACCTACCTGCTGAAGAATGGCTATCATTTCAGTATGTTTTACTCGATCAAAGGCCTTCTCAAAGTCAATAAAACACATATAAACTGGATGTCCGACATCTCTGCATCTCTGTACCATAACCTGAATACTAAATAGTGCTTCTCTTGTTCCAAGGTTATTGCGGAATCCAAACTGTGTGTCACCAAGTTGTTCTATTTTTTGGTACATCCTAGAGTGCAAAATTCGTAGAAATATCTTTAAAAACTCATTATGGTGATCGTTCGGTAGTCTCTACATCTTTTTGCATTTGCTTTTTTAGGTATCGTCACAAAAGTCAACAGCCCGCCAATCCGTTGGTATATAGACAGTTTCATAAAGTTTATTAAACAGGTGAAGGAGAGATATTTTACTTGAACTTTCGAAGAGCTTTATTATTTCACTTGGTATTTCATCTGGTCCCGTCGCTTTTCGGGTCTTTGCTAATCGTATTGCTTGTTCAATTTCGTTCATAGTTATGTCAGGTCCTGTAACTACTTCGTTAATTTCAAGCTCGGGCCTTTCATCACTAAACAGTTCCTCAATATACTCTTTCCATCTGTCTATTTTATGCATATTAGTGATAATCAGTTTTCCGTCTCTATCAACGATGTTATTTGCCTGTTTTTTGTTCTGACCTGTCAGTTCTTTTATTTTTTTATACATATTAAATTAATCATGTTTTCCCTGTAACTCTTCAATTTCTAAACATTTGTTTTCGAAGTATGTTTGTTTTGCAGCTCTTATTTTAGTCCTTATCTCTTTATTAATTACTTTATACATTTCGACGTTTTGGTTCTTAAAATTGCGTCTTTTTTCCATCAAATTCAAAATCTCATCGTTCATCCACTGTTGCTTTTTTGACTGCTCTCTTTTAAGTTTGGAGTTGAGTTGCTTATAATCGTTTTGATTTGTTTCCAATGACCCTCAATGGATTCTTGTTGTTCATAATTCTCAAAATTGCTCTCTAAATTGTTTGCAATCATCTGACTATTGTTTCTAATAAAATCCATATCCAGTTTGTTATAGGATCGTTGTTGTTTTATCCGTTTTAATTTTATTTCGGCTAACAACAGATTGTGATCAGATGGAACATCGGCACCAGGAAAAGTTTTTATAAAATTTACTGCATTTCTGTAACGCTCACTGATAGTTATGTAGTCAATTTGGTTTCCAACGATATTACGGGGAGTGCCTGCTAGAGATTTCCATGTATATAATCTCCGTTTAGGTAGTTTGAAAAAGGTGTTCATTATACATCGGTTATGTTCTTTTCAAAAATTTGCGAAATAATCGCCTCTTTCATTTCTATCGCCCAGTCCATAACATCCAATAATGTTACTTTCTCTGCTTTTTTCTATCTTAGCACTAAGGTCACCCATCAGAATGGTAAGATCTCTAGTCTTGAGTTGGTCAGTAACAGTCTTTACATCGGTGTAGAACTTTTCAAGTTTTTCTAGTTCACTTTCCGCTGTCGGTGCATATACTTGTATTAAATTAATATTTCTGGGTTTCGCGTTCAACTGAATCATTATGACACGTTCAGATACCTGGAATATCGCCATGACACATAATTTGCTAACTTCCTTTGAGACTATGAATCCTACACCATTACGATGATAATCACTGTCTTCTCCTGCATAATATACTTCATGATCATCCACATGGTATTGGCCATCGCATTTCACTAATACCCAGAATTGATATTTGCAGTCTTCTCATCACATTTATGACATTGTGTGTTTTTCCGGGTTCATATAAACTCCGCACATTCCATGTGCCTATTCTACAGCTTTTTTCGATATCAAATTTGGCCAAGCGGGAGATTCTTCATACCCCTGCCTCATTTAAGAGGCGCCCGTACTCGGGGCCATCGTTTAATTCCTCAGTCATATTGATAAACCTGGGAAAAATAGTGAAATACTGAATTTTGTGACAGTTAGATAAATGATCGTGAGAATGATTGAAAATAATGCAGGTTGGACTAGTGTATACAACATATCCATATACTGATCAAGAAAAAAGAAGAGGAAGAAAGACAGCTGTACGGCAAAAGTAAACGGAAAAGATGCTGGAAGTTGAAGGTAGAAAAGTGAGTTCGACTCTACGAGTTAGACTGTGAGGAAGGAGGAAATGCCCGTCTGGGAGTAATCCCATACTAGGAGCGATGAGTGGCTTCCACTCGCTACCTGAAACGGGGTTCCTCTAAAAACAGTTTTTATGACAAAAAAATGGGGACACGGGAAAAGGGACACGGAGCCTCCTTGCTTAAAGTCTGTGGATAAATGAAGTTAGTGCTTCCGAAGTGATGCCGACTCCTACATATAGAAGGTGCATTTAGTAATGCTGTACCAAATTCTTTTTATGATGCAGCATCATCAACGGGGATATCCGCTACCGTATGCAATTGGATTAAAGGAACGCTCGAAAATAGGCTAATGCTAACCAACCTGCAAGGAGAGGAAATTTTAACCAAAACTGATAGATAAAGGGTATCGACAGGAGGGAGTGCTTTCTCCCCTTCTGTGGTCACTCTTGGTGGATTGAGGTGGAAGTGCAGGCCCATGCAGATGATCTTTTAATTATGGTAAGAGGAAAATATGAAAATGTTCGATAATGTCGTTGTCGTTATAATAAAATAAATCTCATAATGGTAGATCAATGCTTGTGTACAGACCGCCTCTAAAACCAATGAAGGCGTTGGAACTGGGGTATAAGGAAGAAAATCAAAACTAAGCCTAATAACCTACCGATCATTTTACTATTTTTCAAGCGGAAATTATTCTTTAAAAATGTTCCTACAGGATCCAACCGCAAGTAACTGCGGAGACAAATGTATAAAAAATATTTCTGATAGCCAGGCGACATTAAAGACATTGAAATCGAATCGGATTGACTCGAAATTAATTTGGAACTGTCATTGGAATCTGATTCGGATTGGAAAAAGTTTAGTCTGGGTGCCTGGTCATACTGGTATTGAAGGAAACCGATTTGTGTGCCAGGGGAGGGACAAAAGAAACATTAATTGGGATTCATATTCTTTGTTGTTGACGACCATTTTAGGTGGTAGTGATGTGTATATTTCCAATTGTGTTCAGTATTAATTTAGTTCGTTTTACTTTTATTTTTAGACCAAATTTTACACCTAGCTATTCTGATCAAATATTACTTACACATTATTGGTATATTTTTAACATTTACTACATAATAAAATTTGATCTTAATGGTAAAAGTTCTTCCTTCCTTCTGTTTTTCAACTTCTTTTTTTTTGATAAATTCATTCAGGCTAAGTGAAACAATATTGGAGATATTTGATCGTCCTGATTGAAAATTATGTCTTTACTTTAAATTGTTTCGTTTTATTTTTTATCAGTTGTTACTTATATAAAAGAAAGGACAGTTAAGATTTGATCAACTTTCAAGATTTGTTACTTTTATGTTTAGTATTGGTAGTGGCACACATAGTGATATTCTTTTGCATGACAATGCTCAGCCTCTTGTGGCCATAGTAGTTAAAGAAAATCTATAACGAAAGAAATTAAGGATATGAAAGCATTCACTCTATAGTGAATTTTTCAAAACGCAGCCACAACAATTCTTTAACTAAAGTATACATTGGTGGGTCAAACGATGGGATATATGCCTTAATTGTAGTTGTTATTTATTGATGTATTTGCCAATAAATTTGTTCTCGACCAAAGATATTTTGTACTTAGATTTTGCTTTAAAAGTATGAGATGCGATATAACCCAGTAAATAACAATGTCATAGGCCATTATTACCTTAATGGCCGATAACAACAATTTGCCAAATAGGGGAAGGTGAGGTAAAATGGGATACTTAACGTTTGAGGCCGTGTAACACCGAAACTATGTATTGGAGGCTACTCATATTTTGGCACAGTGAAAACTCATTATTTTTGTATCAAAAGCACAAAAAAAGATTTTTTTTATAAATGTATAAAAAAGTTATATGCAAAAATTTGACACCAATACAATTTCCATTTTACCCCCACTGTGTGGGTAAATCGGATACACCGTGGGGGTAAAATGGGATGGGATTTTTCTATGTTATTTTAATTAATTTTCTCTCTTTTTTTAAGTTTAATTTTTTTTATTTTTATGCAAAATACAACAACTTAAACTCAAAAATTCAAAAGGAACGAAAAAGAGCAATTAACTAAATAAGAAATAACGATGGGTTAAACCCAAAAAACCCAATATTAATGAAGCAAATCTTTAGAAGATTCAATATTTTATCTTTCTGGAGTCACTTGTTCTTCGACAGGCTGGTCATTTTTGGATTGACTTTTTTCGGAGATGGATATGTTTTCTTCAATATTTGGCTCACGATCAGTAGGCTAAGCTGCAGCGAACATCTCTTCGGTAAAAACAGTACGATCCACTGTTTTTTGGAAACCGTTAATGGCATTTCATGGAGTAGATGCTCGTTGGTAAGCTTTTTCAAATAGGTGAGGTACTTCTGAGATAGTTAGACATCGCCCTGCATGATGTCTTAGCCACACTTCTATTTCTTGCGTATAAAATGTACTTAACGGATACATTAAGGAAAAATCCAATGGCTGCATCCTATGGCTCGTATGAGGAGGTAGGCAAATTATTGTCACTCCATTTTCACGTGCTTTATCAATAATAGCAATATTTTGTGTATGGGTTTTATGGCCATCCAAGATTAAGAGAGATGGGTTTTCTTTTGATGATTGAGTGTGATAAAGAAAATGGTCAAACCATTGTTCAAACAAGTTAAGCTGCATCCAACCAGATTTATCAGTAACGACTAAGGTTCCTGGCGGTGCACCCTCTGAGAACTGCGGCTTCATACGAACTCTGGGAATTATGATCATAGGAGGAACAAATATTCCACTGGCACTCATGCAAATTACAGCAGTAGAAAGCTACCTTCGTTCTGCAGATGTTAGGGTGCCGACCTGTTTTCTACCCTTGACATCAATCACTTTTGATGGACGACCTTGAACTGTTGTAATCCCGGTTTCGTCAACGTTAAAAATACGGGAGGGTGGAAAGTTCATTCTTTCTTGAAGAGGCTCCAAAATGTCAAAAAAGATGAAACTGCTTCCTTGTTAAAACCTCGAGCACGTGCAGCTGATGTTGTTTCAGGCAAACGGAGTCGAAAGTTTATTCCGTTTCAAAAAAGCGCGAAGCCATTCCCACCCATCCAAATTGGTGTTTTTGTTGAAATGATGTTTGATGTTGTTTTTCTCTGCCATCTGATGTGTCAAACTACGGATGAACCGAACATCATAGTTTCCATTTTCTTTGTATATTTCCATATTCTATTGTATGTTACCAATTGCTGCTCCAACTCTAGAGGAAATGTAGGCAGTCGCTTCCAAGTAATTTAGAATGACCTGTTGCGGATTTATTTCTTCCTTTGAACCTTCTTTCCAATGTTGATTTTGGAACTCCATATTTTTTGGATGCTTTTAGAAATCCACAAGTTCCTTTTTCTAATGCTTCCAGAGCGCTGGCCATAGATTTTTCAGACCATTTTTGACGCTCAGTCTTTCGTTGGTAATTTCTAGGCATCTGAAACAAAAACAATTCTTCTAAGTTTATTCTTATATTACCCTAAACAAACTTGAATATTTTTTTGCTTTTAAAAGTGTTTTAACTATAGAATTTTCACATAAGGGGTAAAACGGGATATCCCATTTTACCCCACCCGGTTATTTCCTGTTTTACCCCACATGCTGTTTAAAAAAAACTTACCTTGTATGCTCAATATGAGTTGGTTCACTTAAAAAACTTATTCACATTATGCCCAGGCCACTACACATCATCTGAGTTCAAAAATTAATTCAAAAACTTGTTTAAAACAAAAGTTATAGCTTAAAATGTGGGACCTGAAAATTACATCAGGCACTTGTCAATACACATATTTTGGTCTAAGCACGAGGTCGGGTGTTTGAACTACGGCGCGTTCGAACTACAAGCCAAGGTGCATTAGACGAATGTTTTAAGTATTTTTCACCGCTGCTGACGTCATTGGTAGGCCGCTAGAGACACTATCCCGTTTTACCCAAGTATCCCATTTTACCTCACCTTCCCCTACAAACTTTTTTTTTCAACGTTGAAGGCAAATATAAATTCAGCAGCAGGTGCGGATGATATTCATTACTTGATGCTGTCAAATCTTTCAAAAATAGGTAAGACTGCGCTTCTGAATATATACAAGATTTACTACTAGCGTTAGTAAAAGTTATGAGAGATTCGGGAATAAACTTAAAAGGTACGATATATACCCGTAGTATACAAATAATGGCATACGCTGATGATATCGTCATAATTGGAAGAACCCAAAATGAAGCAGTGGAGGCTTTCACACGTATCAAAAATGCCGCAGAAAACATCGGACTTCTGATCTAACATCCAGAAAACTAAATATATGCCGGCCATATCAAGAATTCAACAAAATAACTTAGAGGTGCAACACGAAACGATAGGAGTGGTAGAAGAATTCTGCTACTTAGGATCACTGGTAGACTACAAAAATAACACATCCAACGAGATAAAAAAAGAATATGCGTGGCTAACCGCTGTTATTTTGGCCTGGGCCCTCAACTAAGAGCGAGAAGTATGTCAATAGCAACAAAGTGCAAACTTTATAAAACAATAATACGCCCAGTGCTCACATACGGATCGGAAACATGGGCAATGACGACCCGAGATGAAGAGTTACTACGAGTCTTTGAAAGAAAAGTATTGAGGACCATATATGGCGGAGTAAACGAACAGGGTCTGTGGAGAAGGCGATATAACTTTGAACTCTATAGACTTTTTGGTGATGCAGATATTGTGAAGACCATCAAAATAAACCGCCTAAGGTGGGTGGGCCACGTTATGCGGATGGATGAGAGTGATCCCACTAAAATAACTATGCTAAACAGGCCGGTCGGAAGAAGAAGAAGGGGCGACCTAAACTCAGATATCTGGACGATGTACAGGAAGATCTGAGGGAGATTGGAGTGAGGGGCTGGAGAAGACAGACACTCGATAGGGAAGGATGGAAGAATGTTTTGAAGCAGGCCAAGGCTCACGAAGGGCTGTAGCGCCAACTGATGATGACTAGAGGATCTGTACAAGACCATTAATTAATCTTGGAAAAAAAAGTATTATGGAATACGTATTTTTGACCTGATTTCCAGTGTGTTTTCTGAGTTTTCGTTGATCATTTTTCCCAAATATTTACAATACGTACTTGTTTCACTTTTACATAATGTATTCCTTTTTCCACATATTACGTTTTTGAATAGACATGTAGGTAGTAAAATAAAGAATCCACAAGGAGAATGAAATTCCTGTAGTTGGCTGTATACCATTATTCAGAAAAGTTTTATTAAAATCTATTTTATTTAGGGTTTATAATTAAAACCCCTTCCAGACTTATACACAATAGAACGTTTTCGGACTTCAGTATATTCAGTCCATCATCAGTGTATTACTAGGTGTACAGGAGTCAAGCCACTAAATATTTAGGTAAAAACCTTATTTCGTAAAAAATGTATTAGTTGTTATATTTTTGTTAAAAAGATGGTGTGATGTTAAAGAAACTGTCTCTGTAAGGACTCTAGATGAGAGTTGAGCTTATATACTTTATAAAGGATTTTTAATAGATTTTTGTTAAATATACCTTCAAATGTCGACATTTCCTTCTTCTGCTCTACATTTACCAACAGGAAACTTTTAGGATAGCCTCTAAAAGTATTTAATGAATGGCGTTTTAATTATTCGTACAGAGGACAAAAGTAAAAAATGTAAACAAGAAACTGTAATACATAGAAGTTGATTTAAATACTTTGGTCTCTAATTACATACAGAAGCAGTCATATAAATAATATTCATGATATGTAAATAAATGTAAATAAAATTGGTACATGGATTTAATAAGCACAAACCATGAATATGCAATTGAGCTTAAAAACTAAGTTTTATCTTTTTACTAATCTTTATATTGATTCTAATTACTCTATTATCAACATGCTTTTATTTTGTTAAATATTGTATGTCAGCAATTACAATCTTATCGCAACAGGTTAATTATTGGATTTTCTAAGGTAATTATGTATTTATTATACGAATTAGTGTGTAAAGGTGTATTAAATGATTGAAAATGCATACGAGATTGGAAACGAAAATATACCGGGATAAATGTTTGGACATAATAACAACGTATGTCAATCGAAGTTGAATAATTGTTTTTAGGAAATTAATAATGATAATTAAAGGTAAATATATGACGTTATAGTAAAGTAATAAAGTAATAACTAACGTAAAGTAAGTAAAGTAATAAATAAAGTAAAGTAATAACTGTGTCAAATTAATCACAACAACGTTTTTTCAAAGATGAGCAAAAATAATGTGAAATGTGAAATGAAAAGAAATTGCTTCGGATCGATATGTGAAAGAAAAGTGAGAATCGAATTGTTCATATCGAATTAATGATTTCCACATAGAAATTGTAAACGTAACCCCACATCTTCTAATGCAAAAGTAAACTATTTTGGAGGGGAGGTCTCCATGTCTAACTCCCATTTTGGTTCTTATTGAAATGAAGCTTCTATGCTTGCATTATATTTTTTTCTCCACGATAAAATGCCGAGGCGCACGTCACGGAACTAGTGCCACGAGAAGGCGTCGTCACGGGTATAGTCATGGAATAGCGGTTCTTAACATCGATTCAAGGTATCCATTCAATTTTGGCAGGCAGCAGTGGGTAAAATCTTTGTTAGACATCTAACGTCACGGAGCCAGACACCGTGTCATCTTTCGGCTGAGTAGGATACATGTTAGAAGACCATATTAACCGTATTGCGGTTAAACTCTTAAACACCATTTCAAAGTAGTAGTCTTATTACTCAATAAACAAACTAAAATCCATACATGAACCAGCACCTTAAAAGAAGAGTAACTATATTTTGTTAAGGAAAAACTTACAAATAACCATATCCCATAACCTATTACCATAAATTAGAAAAAAAAATTGTTTAAGAACTGCCTGTTACCAAAACAACTCAAAAGAGCGAAAATATTTTCGTGAGGTCATAAACTAATTGGGTCCTTTTTCTATATCACCCCTGACGTCAGACAGTGTTCTTCTCTTCATTATTTCTCCCCTCTCATCATTATGTTTACCATATTTGTTATATTTAGCCTGAAACGTATTCCTCTCGAAGTCTGCTCTCTCATTTGCCCATCTCTGGCGGTTAAAAAAATGTACGGCAGCGTCTGAAGCCCACACACAGTACAGTCCTCCTAGGCAGATTTGACTATCCTATTTGCGAAGGTGCCAAAACTACCATGTCCGGTCAGAAACTGCTCTTTCGTCCACCTTGCCATCATTTGTCCATTATCTCTGGTACTCCTCTATCGTTCTCTCTCTTTCTTAATTATTTACATTTTCATCCCTTCTTCTTGCATACACCCTCGTGCACTTTTTACACAACAAGACGATCGATATCACTCCTCCAGTGACACAGAGCCTTATTTTAGGAATTTTGGTAGGCGCTAGATACTTTTAGGAGCATTTGCCCTTGCAAAGTCTTAATCGCTCACGGAACACTGTGAAAGACTCCATATTTCTCAGTGTTCAATGCGCTACACCACAAAGGGTAGCGTAAGTCACCACCAACTGTAAAACTCCATTTAGCACGCTTCTTTTGGAGCTATCTGGGCAATATTCGGTATCAGCATACCAACACATCCAGACTTCGGTTCTTCTTTTCCATCGTCTTTTGGATGTGTCTGAACCTAAGTGCTTCCGACAGCCACACTTCGAGATACTTAACCGATTTAACCGGTGCAACCTCTATCCCTTCCACTATAAAGTTTTCTGAGGTGCTAGCTGTAGATCGTTCTCTCTGATCCACCTTTGAATACGACGCAGGGCCGTTTTAGCATCATTAGCCATACATACATATGTATTATCCTACTATACATTCATAATAGAAAAAACAGATTTCTACATAAAAACCTTTTACACTAAATAAGCAAAATAAAAACTACATAGGTATGCAGAATAACTGACACGTATATAAAGAGGTTATATATTTTAGTTAGCTATGCTTTTGAAAAGTAGACAGTCACTTTGACTTGTGTTAAAAGATTTTTTTATCTTTTTTTAATCTTAAAGTGTCGACATCTGCTGTCGAGTGCAAGTTTAAAATTTCGATAAGATCCAGGTTATCGTTGCTCAGCACAGTATAGTAGAACGTTGGCAGCTTCCCCAGCCTCCTGGTTAGTTTCTCATTTGATTGTTACCGTTTCATCAATTTTCGAATGAATTAGGTTGTGACGTACCGGGCTGATTCAAAACTACTTCGTCAATATCATCTTTGCTAAGGAGCTGATAACCTAGCGCATCTTTTCCACACTTTCCATGTCTCAACTAATGCAGTTAGTTTAGCTATGGTAGTTTCTTTAACATCACATTTCATGTTGCTTTCATCTTCCTCTAGCGTTATTTTTTGTAAAAAGCTGTTGTAAAATTTTCTTTTTCACTTTGACGGTGAATGATTTCCAAAACTTAATCAAATTAACTTCATCCACCAAGTTGATTATAAAGTCCGTTTAGTGGAGACGATGTATTGTCTCAATAATACCCTGATTCGTAGATTCAGCAATTTACGTAACGTTGGCTGGAAAAATAAAGACAAAGACATGTTCACGGTCAGATTTTAAGGATTTCTTATTGGGATGAGCACCAACAATCCTGAATAGCCTTGTGTGGCAACGTTTCCTTCTTTAAATAAGCTATCAAACCCACAGTACTATTATGCAAATCTGAGAAAAGTTAGATATCTTAGAAAAAAAGAAATATCCACCAGAATTTTATAACCATCTCATTAAAAAAAGAAGTTGTATTAGAGAAAATCAATGTAATTTCAATACAAATCCAAACCATACCTTAATATTAATAATAATAATAATGCGGTTAAATCAAACAAATACTATATATCTTTCTTCTTCTTTAAGTTCCATCTTCTATCGAAGGTTGGAAATCATCATGGCTATGCGGACTCTGTTGACTGCCGCTCTAAAAAGTTCTGCACTACTGCATTCAAACCATTCCCTTAGGTTCTTAAGCCAGGATATTCTTCGTCTTCCCACATTTCGCTTTCCTCGGATTTTTCCCTGCATAATAAGTTGTAATAATTCGTATTTTTGCCCTCTCATCACATGTCCCAAGTACTCAAGTTTTCGTCTTTTAATAGTTAATATTATTTCCGCCTCATTTCCTATCCTTACTTCCGTGTTTGACATTCTTTGAATCCATGATATTCGTAGGATTCTTCTGTAACACCATATAACATATATATCTTTAGTATGCATTAATGGATTTTGTGAACAAATGTCAAAAATGTTGCAAAATATGATAATAATGATATTAATGTTGGACATAAATCATCAAAACATCTGGAAAATATTTTTCAAAATTTAAACCAGAGGTTAATAGAGATAATTAATCAACTATTATTTATAAAATAAATCGTAAGGACTGTAATTCAATATGTATCGGGCAAACACACCAATAACTGCATAAAGAGTTGTTGCCCACAAAGATAGTGTACAAGCCAATAGGTTAAACACAACAGCCCTTGCGAAATATTCTCTAGAAAATAGTTCCTTTGATTTTGAAAATGTAAAGATTTTGGAAAAAGAACAAAATTACAACGAAAGATGCATATTGGAGATGATTGACATAAAAAAGATCTAAATGTTATGAATAATAAGAGATATTAAAGATATTTCCAACATATATCAAAATTTTATAAATTGAGTTGTTTTTAAATGCACCATGGCAGATATTTAAGACTCGACCCTGAACCACTCTCTTTTAAGATACCTGCCAGATAGAAGTAAAAAGTAATGGCATGTCTCGAAAAAGATAAAACCAAAAATAGTATATGAATGGAAGGCAACCGTATATACGTATTTCTGACTATTGGTCCTCTTCATTACGGTGCAGCTAAGTTAGAAAAGGAGCATATTAACTTGGGAAAGGATTACTACAGGAGCAATGCAACCTATTTGTGGTATAGAAGACCCTTATCGTTTCAACGTTTGGCATTGCTTTCCCCAGGTAGCTGTAGCTTCCTCCGTGGTTGGTGTTAGTTGTTCCCCTGGAAACCATCAGGTTCATCTAACTCTAATACCACAAATTGGTTGCATTGCTCCTGTAGTGATCATTTCCCAAGTTAATATGCTCCTTTTCTAACTTGGCTGCACCGTACTGAAGACAACCAATAGTCAGAAATACGTATATACGGTTGCCTTCCATCGATATACCAATTTTGGTTTTCTGTTTTTTGAGACATGCCATTTGTTTTAAACGTTTCAACGTTTGGCATTCCTTTCCCCAGGCAGCTGTAGCTTCCTCCGTGGTTAGTGTTAGTTGTTCCCCTGGAAACCATCAGGGTCTTCTAACTCATACCACAAATTGGTTGCATTGCTCCTATAGTGATCCTTTCACAAGTTAATATACTCAATTTCTGACTTGGCTGCACCGTACTGAAGACGACCAATAGTCAGAAATACGTATATACGGTTGCCTTCCATCGATAAACAATATACCAGTTTATTTTTTCTGTTTTGCGAGACATTCGCAATTATCGCATTATCCTTTTCCATAATATATATATATATATATATATATATATATATATATATATATATATATATATATATATATTTATATATTATAATATAGGATTAGTATAGTATTATTATAGGATTTAATAGAAAAAATGACCTAATTTAATTATAAAAGTTTTAGTTTACCGAAAAATCCGTAACGTAAATCTCATTGACTTAGACCCAGAACTCAGAGGTGTGGAAAAATATTCAAATCTAACTAAAACGGCCCGTAGTAAAGGAACGATTAAGTTTTCGGTTAGAAGGCGATAGGATTATTTCCACGGTTAGATGATTTGTTAAAAGAATGAGTAATGAACGAGACCACGAAAACAATTTGTTAGCAGCCGCCACAGGAATAATTAAATTCCTCCGGTAGCCCCGATGAGAAACGCGCCATCGTCGGTTACACCTATCACGCACTACACCAGGAAACGTGTTCTTGTAGGATTAACAATGAATCCGCCAAAATATCAAATATGTAAATGTTCATATAAAGTGTCAATTTATTTTTTTTTTTTGTTTAGTTTTTGTCTGAATTTTTATGCTTTTTTATTTACGAACAATAGTCGCTTTAACTACCTCCGTCATTAATTACAATATATTGAATTGTATAAACATATTTCTGTAATAAAGCTAAATATAAGTTTTTGGTATTTAAATGTTCATCTAATACTGTTTTTAAATCACTGGAGATATTGTTATTTTGTCTGTTCCCAGTATATTTTGTCTTCCATAGTCATGACAGAATGTCTTCCTTAGTTATTAGGTACTTACGCGTAATATTGGTATGACCTAATCAAAGTCAAGAAATTTTGACCTGGTGAGCTCCATTTAGGTTTACTAAACGCCACTGTTCCACTGTCGATTTAATTTCTTTTAATTTAGATTCCGATATCTCCGACATATTTTGGCACGCACTGATCACTTTTTTCTGACGAACTATTTTATATCACTAGAGATAGTCTTTGACAGTATTATTGCATGATTATTTTTGGTAGCTTTTGTTGCTTGTAGGTCTGTTTTTTCATTACCTTGTAAGACTGCAATTTATTTCTTGACAAGTTAGACTCTAGTATTACTATAAAGTTGACCAATTGTTGTTAACGAGTTTGGAAAATATGTGATAATGACGCAGGAAGAATGGTTTATACTTTTGATATGAATTGCGTCTTCCCTATCGTCTTATTTATTGATTTGTTTATGTGAGCTAATCCTGTATGTAATATTTAACCAATTTGACCAATTTTTCTTTTTTCACATATTCTATTCAAATATAAGTTAACAATAAAATTATGATTTTCGAATGGGCTCTACTTTTTTATTAAAACAGCTTTAGTAGTAATAAACAGATATCACTGATAACGAATCTTTAATAATTTTTATTAACATACTTCTGGTACCGAGACATTGACCATAAGCTGGTCGATATCTGGGTATTAGCCAGCAAAGCGATTACTGGACTAGGTGAGATTGGTTAGGTTTTAGTAGACTGGTTTAGATTTATTTTGGTTAGGGTAACTTTTGTTAGAGTAGGTTAGGTTAGTTTTGATTTACATGACCTGCATGACATCGATGATATTGAGAGATGTGATGAGAAGATCACGTCCATTGCAATGTGACAAGTTGAATGAGATGTAGCATTGACGAGTAAGTACTAAGGAGGGTTAACAAAGACAGAAAATTGCTAAAGACTGTTTAACATCAGAGAATGTTTTATTTGGGACATATAGTGAGGGGAAATTGATATAGTTTATTATTAGGTAACTGATCCGTAAAGGCAAAATAGAAGGCCGTAGAGGTGTAGGAAGAGTACAGGTTTCTTGGTTAAAAACCTTTGTGATTGGACGAAAATATCAAATGCAGGACAATTATTCAATGTGGCAGAAGATCGAGAAAGCTCTGTAATGGTGATCGCCAACGTCGGATAACTCTGATATGGCACGTGACGAAGAAGATCGATGATATAATAATTAGATTTTGATACTGCGAAAAGTGTATATATATATATATATATATATATATATATATATATATATATATATATATATACAATAAGTAAGTTCCAAAAAAAAAATAAATCTTTTGGTCACGAGGATATCGGTTAAAGGAGAAATAATAAAAGGAAATCACAGTTCCATTCCTATATTTGAACACGTTTCGCTTAGTTTAATCTAAAAGAATACAATGGTGGTAGGCAAGAATATAAAAAACATGGAAAAATAACTTACGAATGGTGAGTGAAGAATGTTAAGGTGTAAAACAAACACACCATTCTCTTAGTATCCGTGGTCAAAATATTAAAGTTGAAATATCAACTTAAATGTTCATGTGTAGTAAAATTCATGTGTAACCATAAGAAAAAGTTTAATTTAAAATTATACGAAGAAATTTTAATTTAAAGGGCTCAGAAATGAATAAAAACTACTGCGAAGCACTAGAAAAACTCGTCACATTGTACGTAAAAAAAACTTATTAACAGTAAAGTGTAGAGATAAAAGAAAAAATTTGACAAAACACACCGACACAGAGCTGTTATTGTAACAAAGTTAACATTTAAAAAATATTTTATACTTCACTTTAGGGCGCATTTCAAATTCAAGAATTCTAGCCGGAAAACGTCAAGTTACCGGTATATATATATATATATATATATATATATATATATATATATATATATATATATATATATATACATATATATATATATATATACATATATATACATATATATCATATATATATATATATATATATATATATATATATATATATATTCTAAGCTATTAGATGCCTTTATCGATAAGAAGAAAACATTCTATTGACTTTCTGTACTAGAGTATCGGCTAACCTACAAAATTCTCTATGCCAACTATACAATTCTAGCTCAAATATATATATATATATATATATATATATATATATATATATATATATATATATATGTATATATATATGTATATATATATATATATATATATATATATGTATATATATATATATATATATATATATAAATTCAAACTATAGATCACACCCAACATTGACAAAAATATTATGGCCTTTTAATTTCTAAAAATTGTACGAGCCATCACCGTCTTTCGGAAGACAGGTAAAGCCGCCAGTCCTCTGGGATAATTCGCATTGACACTAGTTACCTAAAACAGGGTTAAATATGCAATTTGTGCCATTGTAACAATAAGTTTTCAGCCTTTTAAATGTTTACTCTGTGTTCAAATTTTACTCTCTGATTCGAAGTAAGTATCACATTGGAAAAGTTGATATACTCTATGTTAAAGAAATATATTTAGGTACTTTTTTAGTTTTCCTTATAAGTTGTGGAAATGACCAATAGTGGACAACTATTAAACCAAAATTTCTACCTATCCAAAAAAGAACAATTTTTTGGAGCTCTACGGCACGTTCACCTATCTTCTTTATCACTCAGACTTAAAACCATTTGATGATTATTTACGCATCTACTTATATTTGTAATGTTTTTTTTTATAATACCTAGGCTACTGTGGGAAAAAGGATGATAAATATGTAACTTACATGCACGTTATTTATTTGTTTTTGTGTGCAAATGCGGGGGGAATTCCAATAATTCAGTACTTTACTATGGGACCTGCATATGACGGTGTTTATCATATCTCGGGTTAAGGAGGACCTAAGGGAGGTAACGGTGTAATTAAGCAGGTAATTAATGAATAAACACTCAATGAGGATATTGTCATCATTTCATATCTACAATGCGGTATTAAAAAGTATTGCTGCATTCCATGAAGAGCTCGGCAATATAAATTTATTTTGTTTATTAGTAACCAAAATTTGAATAAAAAATATTTACTAATTTCAAGACTGTCTGTCACATTTAACAACATAAAAATACTCATAAGTTATCTCCTTTGTCTTCTTCGCATGTTAGGCCTTAAGGCCTGTTGTTTCCTTTCTGATTTAGCTGCATTTGCAATGTTGACTGCCAGCTATCTCTCCATCTTCTAGAGAGTCAGTCTTTTACCTTCTCGTTTTCTATCTTTTATTATTCTGACAAGTCTTTCTCTTCTCATTTTGTTAACTCTGCTGTATCATTCTAATCAACTATGCAAATATATTGAGTACATTTATGTACTAGTAGTAATAGTAATTATGGTTGAGTCATATTGGCGTTGATTTATTGATGTCCATAAAACGAACGTTTTGTAGGCAGAAATGTCCAGCATATTATAAAAACAATCATATGCTAGCGATTTGTCTTCCTCTTACATGTATATGTACCAACAAGCTGCTCTAGAGTATTTATTGCTTTCTTACTGCAATTTTAATCTAAAATAATTTGGGGCTTTTTGTCATTTCTGTCACTAATAGTTTTATCATGATGCAAAGTACTCATAAGAATAAAATTTTTATTATTTTTAGGAATATAGTTAACAACAGTGGTATCTTGCGTGAAGTAAAAAGACGAACTATGAACTTCTTTATTCGCAATTTGTGCTGGAAGCTTTGGCTTATTTTTTCTTGTAGTCCCCAGCATTGTATTATTTCTTTTTAAAGAATATCTGTCTTATGACAAGTTATGTTGTGGCCTTTAAAATCACTACACAAGTCACACACCATGCATTTCCTGATTCCGTTCCGGCGCGGCACCTGCTTCGTTTCCTGTATAGATCTGCAATTTTAAAGCATACGAACTTTTACTGTCACATAAAGCCCATATTTTTATGCCATATTTCGCTGGTTTGCTTGAAATGTACTGTTTGAAGGGACAGCGGCCTTTAAAGGCACTTAATTGCTCGTCGACGGTAACATTTTCTTCAGGGTTCGTCTCCTATCCTGTCTAGTAGTCTTGTTATCAAAACGTAATTCTCGACCCGTTAATTCATTGCACAAACTTTTAGTTGATTCGCCACAGAACATAAAAACTCCAGCTTACAATAAAAGACCAATGTATGCTTGAAAATCAATTTTATCCAAGTCTTTCCAGTTGGTTCCAAAAACAAGCTGTCCATGTTGGTCATATTTATAATTTCGTTTGCAACTATGTCAAAAAAGAGTGCGTCAAATGCATTTTTGATATCGAAAATTATTATTATATTACCGTCTTTTGAAATAACTGTTACAGAAGATTCTAGGTTGAAGGAAGTTAAGAATTAAAATTAGAAAGTAGTGTAAAATATTAGGAAAGGGGAAAATAAAAGATACAATATAGATAAAATACATTAGTAGTAAAAATAGATACGACTGATGAAAAAACGTTCTTAAAATGTAAATAGCAATAGCAGTAGACAAAAAACGTATCTAATAAAAATGGTTGATAATGAAGAGTAAAACAAAATAATATATATAGAAATAATAAAAAAATAGAAATAACCTTAGGAAATACTATTCATTAATAACGACTTGCAGTCTTTAAGAGAAAGATACCAAAAGAAACTTGAGTAAGGTTCAACGAGTTAAAAAGTAAGGGAAAAGAAAATAAATAATGCTATCAGAAACTAATGACCGAAAAAAAAGTCTGTTGATGGCACAGTAAATGGCGAGTTTTTAAATACTTTGTCCACAAAATTGAGCAAACTATCCAAGCAAACCAAGAAAGACAAACTGATAAAATGGCGCAACAATGGTGAAGTAAATCGATGAAATTTCGATCTTGCAGCATTACAAGAAAGTTATCTGAATGGGAATGATATAATCAAAGCGGACAACTGTATTTTGTTTGCAATTGGTGGAAAAAGCATGAGATATGGGGTAGGCTTCCTGGTATAAATTAAAAAATAAAACGCAGGGTAAAAAATATTGGATATTAATTTAATATCAGATAGATTATATGACATAAATATGTAATGTTATATACAGCAAGACTAAATATTCTTGAATAATTAAAAGACAAAATGGAACAACTGAAGAAAAAAAGTAAAAAGTGTAGTTTAATCTGAAAACTGAGAAACGCAGTGAAAATAGGAGAAACGGTCTACCTCATACAAACAGAAACCTTCATGGACAATAATGATGTGACTGCGAAAGAAAGGGAAATGAAGGAATTAATATTTACAATAGCAAAAGAAGAAAAACGTAAATGAAAACAGATAGAAATACGGGATAGAAGCTGATTGTGAACCGGAAGGAATGAATATGGCGTAAAAAGAAAGTACAAATAATAGAAAATACCACAACAAAATTTCCAAAAAAACTAATAGAAGAACAGCAGCTCAGGAAACATGATATCGAAATGGCAAGGAAAAGAAATATGACCCTGAAAAAATTACTACACAGAATGTAAGAAGTACTTGTGCCCAAAAAGCTTTTATAAACTAGATCAATTAATGGAAAATTGTACAACACTTATCCTTACCCTGCAAGAAACGAAGCAACTAGAAAATAGAAACTAGAAAAAACTAATAGAAGAGAAGCGGCTCAGGAAACATGATTTTGAAACGGCAAGAAAAAGAAATACGACCCTAAAAAAATTACGACACAGAATGTAAGAAGTACTTATGTACAAAAATCTTTTATAAACTAGATTAACTAATGGAAAATTATACAATACTTTTTCTTACCCTACAAGAAACGAAGCAAGTAGAAAATGAAATAATAAAAATCGGAAAGAGCAACATGTTTAAATGTGGGAGACCAAGAGATATGTCAGTGAGATTTGTGATGTCCGAGAATTTAAACAAAATGTTTTGTAGAGTTTCAAGCAATAGTTGAATATATTACTTGCGAAATGGAAAACTAGGGCCCACGTATTAGATAACATGCGTGTCTTATTTCAAAACATTACCGCTTGTTACACACATTAAGTTAACCTTGTAGATTCAGCAGTGCTATAAACATATTTAACCTAGCAACGAGTCGATTTTTAAGAGAATTCTGATGTTAGAAAAATGTAAACAGAGAGCAAGAGGAGCCACTTCAAAACCGCAATGCAGTTTAGTCGCTCGGTAATTTTTAATTAAACAGATTTAATCTTAGTTGAGCGTAGTCAATTATATTACTATTCAGACAAGTCACACAAGAGACAGCGTTTAATATTTGGAGAAGGCGAACAATTAAAAAAATAATAAGAACGTACAGCAAACCAATAATAAAAATACGATCCCAAAGAGCTAGCAAATGGCTTGGTCACATCATATGAATGCCAAAGGAGTGAAATAATAAACGAAGACAGAAGAAGGGAGCAATGGAAAAAAAGAAGATGACGTCCAAAGAAGACATTGTTGAAAGCAGTTAAGTAAGATGCGTGAAATATTGGAAAGAAAAGGCAAGGGACCGGAAAAATTGGAAGGAAATAATTAAGGTTTTGGAAGCCAAAGGCCTACAAGCCCTGTAGCGCTGTTGTATATATGACTTTTTGTGTAATCCCCAGTTTATTTATATCATTGTACAGAGTTGGTCATACAATACTGACAATGAAGGTATAATTATCTTCATTTGTAACAAAATGACAGAGCAGTGTGCAAGATTTACGCTGCTAAACATAGCCTGCAAGATACAATCAAATATATTATTTATGACAAGCTTCTGATAGCATCGTAAGTGGACGGCATGTGACAGATTATATCTAGATGGCCATGGAAAATATAGTAATAGCAAATATGATATATTTAATTAAAATGTATATTAAGAATTTAATGGCTAAGGTTAAAGTAGAAAAACTTACCACGAAAAGTTTCTTTATTATTTTTTATCATTGGGTTAAAACAAGGTGACGAGCCAGTAACACTACTTTTTAACTTTGTGTTACATATGGCCATCAAAAAAGCTAACATAAAGCTGGAGGTGTTTTCAGAACCCGAACCATGAATAATTCTGGGAAGTTTCAGAATTAGGGGTGATAGAGGTGACAGCGAATATTAGGTATTACATCATATGTTTAAATTTTTAAATTATTTATTTTAATAAATTATTTGTATTTTAAAATTACTAGAACTATTATATTTTTTTAATAAATAGTACGTATTATCTTGGTATTTCATTTTAATAAAAAAACTTTTTTTGAATGCCATATTCGTTGGAATTCTATTTAGAATAGTTCACCCCAAGCTGGACTGTATCATGTTTAACAGATAATTGATCCATTTAAGTTGTATTTAATTTTTGTCCAAGGTTGACATTTATATCCACCACAGGACTCCATTGTCTAAGGTAAACTTTCCGTTTGATATGATTTCTATATGGGTGTCTAGGATCCTATAATCGTTATACCCTCCCTTTTTATTTAACGCGTCTCACAGTCAAATTTGACCAATAACAACGGATATTTGAAGTAATACCCTTATGACAATGCCACCATGTATGCCTATTCTATCTCAACATATTCGCTATCACCTCTTCTTTAGAAAGATGTATCATACGTCACGATTCGACGAACTATTCTACCCCCGACCACAAAAAACTTTAAATACCATCACAAGAATGACTAGAATGAACCTTAAATTTGTTTTTAAATTCTCTCAGATATAGGAAACAATTGAATTTCTCCCACACTCTAACATATTGGCTCTTATAGAAAGCGTTGTTGCCAGCTATTGCAAAATTTTCCATTTATAGTAGATCTGATCTGGGAAAAATATTATTGTGAGACAGAAACGGTATAGCCCCTTTACTTGGACCATACAGAAAAAAAAACGTGAAACAAAAGTTAATGAGGCGTAGATGAAGCACTTAAGAGAGATAACAAGAAAAATGAAATGTATAGAATAAAAAACAAATAAATTAGAAAAGTTGTAAAGTAAAAACCAATAATGAAGAATGTAAAACGGTAACAGCTAAATTGATATAGTTAATTAAAGAATTGATGTAGTTAATCAGAATACGAAGACATAGAAGAACAAAATGGATTTCGTGCAGGCAGATCGTGCACTGATGGTATATTCGTTCTCCAGCAGGTAATCGAAAAACGGAAGGCAAGGAATCTATCTACCCACCTATTGTTTGTAGAATTAAAGAAGGCATACGATACAGTACCTTTGAAAAAACTGTTTCAAACGTTGACGAAAGTAGGTCTTGAAAAATGCAAGAAATGTCGTTAAAGAAGGAAACTTTGTATCTGAATCATTTCCAATAACAAAGGGGCTTAACAAGGATGTTGCCTATCTCCGACCTTATTTAAAATATATATTCAATCATCGCTAGAGCAGTGGAGGAAACAAGTATCCGGAATGGGAAAAGACATAGGCGATGGTATATGTTTAACAACTTTATTTTTCGCAGATGATCAGGTAGTCGTAGCGAATGATGAGGAAGACATGGACTACATGTTTAGAAAACTAAAAAAAGAAAATGAAAGTATCTAAAAATAGGAGATGATGAAAAAGATCCAGAATTAGAAATTAGAAACACAAAAACATGCATGGAATATAAATATCTCGGATCTATAATATCTAAAGAAGGCACTCCCAAAAGAGACATCGAAAACAGAACGCAGCAGGGAAAAAAACCGGTTAACATTCTAAACTCTCTACTATGGTCTAAAGATATTAAATAAGAAACAAAATTGACAATCTATCGAACCTTGGTAGAGCCTATTATGACTTATGGGGCAGTTTGGCAGATCACGAAAAAAGATAGAAAACGAATAGAAGTAATAGAAATGGATTTTCTAAGGAGAGCGTGTGGTGTATCCAAAAAAGATCATATCAGGAATGAAGATATTAGAAGGATAACAAATACTGTATATTCCAGTGTAGACAGAATTGAAACGAGACAACTATGGTGGTATGGTCACATGAAGCGAATGAATGAAGAGAGATGACCAAAGAAAGCTTTAAATTACATATCACAACAAAGAAGAAGAAGAAGAAGAAGGCCTTCAGTTGCCTGGGAAGAAAATGTATGACACATAATGAGAGATAGAGCCATCAAAGAAGACGAATGGATGGACAGAAAACGATGGCGGTCGAAGTGCGAGAGGCGGCAGTTCTTAAAATAAAATCACTGATAAAAATAAAATGATTGTTGATACACAGTATAAAAAATAGAAGTGGTGTTCAAAATTAAGCATGAGAAGAAGAAGAATAAAGAACGATTGAATTTTAATTAAAATTAATTAAAACATTGTGCCTTGGAAATGATTTTCATTCTCTGTTTTTTATTTTCATATATTTTTTCAAGTTGTTTATTTTCATAATATAATTAAAACGGTTATTTTACATATTCATAGGACTGCTACCCTTAGTATTTTCAGTTGACATTTTTTCTTAGTGTACCCTGCTCCAGTAGCTTCACCGAGAAACGCTCAATCGTCAGTTACACCTTCTTCTCCTCCTAGAAGGTCGGGATTGAAAGTCATACGGCGAGCGATGCCCATTTTTTATCTTTAAAATTTAACGAAGGAGCTCTTTCTTTCAGCTTCTTGAATTTAAAAAAGTAAGACGAATTGAGATAGATTTTTTAAAAGGTGAAATAAGAAATTAGGTTTTAACCCTGACTGGCTTAATACCACTCATTTCTAGCTTTAATTAAATGGTGTATGAAGATACTGAAAAAATTTTTTGTTCAATAAGTTACGATAATTTAATGTCTACAACAATGGCATTAGGTTGACAAAATTAAAATTTAAATTTAAATTTTGAAAAGTAACATTGTCTCCATAAATACCCCTGGAGAGTTCAGACTGTCAATCGTAGATTTTGTAAGCTCTTTCGCCCCTCTACTGGGGCGAAATAATAACGGGGGGCGAATAATACAAAAAATTCTTGCGAAGTTGACCAAATGTCTAGAAGGAGTGATTATTATTTTTAAGTTTCTAAAAATCACCAGCAGATACACCTGAACGAGTTGTTCGTAACTTCATGTATATAAATAAGAGCTACAGAAATTCAGTATTAGCAGTAAAAATATATCTAGGCGCAGATGTACCAACAGATCACAATATTTTAGTAGGAAAAATAAGACTGAGATTAAAAAGAGTTGCAAGGACAAATAAGTAAACAGTTACTATTGATAGAGAAACGATGCTAAATGATACTGTAAAACAAGAAATAACTAGTATATTAGAACAAAAAATGAAGTTAACATCAAGGAAAGAAGAAAGTACTGAGTAAAACTGGACAAGAATTAAAGACATCTTAAAGAATGTTCAAGAAACAAAATTGAGTGCGCTAAAAGTAAGAAAAAAACAAGAGTGGATGACAGAAGAAATACTGAGACTTATGGATCAAAGAAGAGAAGTCAGAAATAAAGATAAAAACGAATACAAGAGGATCCACGTAATAATCAGACAGAAGATAAGACACGCGAAAACACAATTTCATAGTAAAGAATGTAATAAAATTGAACTATTTGAAAAGGAACACGATACATTTCATCTGCACAAGAAATTAAAAGAGGTCGCTGGAAACAAACGGAAACAAGTATCCCAAAGTTTAGAAGACAGAAACAGATACAGAATATCAAACATCAATTAAAAGTTAAAAGAATGGGAAAACTACATTTCTGAATTATTTGAAGATGAGAGAGTAGAACACTACACATACACCGATTGCTATATCAGGTCCATCTATAACAGAAAGTGAGGTAAGACTTTCAATACAAACGGCAAAAAATGGAAATGCACTTGGAAAAGTTTTTGGGAGAAAATGGAATTAATGCTCTGTGTAATCTCTTTAACAGAATTTATGACACTGGAATATTACCAACTGATTGGTTAAAGTCGACATTTGTCACAATACCTAAGAAACATCGTCCAAAGACATGCGGTGATTATCGGACAATAAGTCTGATGAGTTACGTTTTGAAGATCTTCCTGCGAGTAATACACAGCAGAATTTACACGCTGTTAGAATACAGAATTAGCAATACTCAATTTGAGTTTAGGAGTGGCTTGGGTACAAGAGAAGCCTTGTTTAGTATACAGGTGCTAGTACAGAGATGCAGAGATATAAATCAAAATGTGTACATTTGTGCAATCGATTTTGAAAAAGCTTTTGACAAAGTCCGACATAACAAAATGCTAGAAATATTGGAAACAGCTGGATTGGACGATAAAGATCTACAAATAATTACAAATCTATACTGGCATCAAGTGGCAAGAATAAAGGTTGAACAAGAACTGTCGGATGAAATAAATATAAAAAGAGGAGTGAGACAAGGCTGTATATTGTCGCCTTTACTTTTTAACTTATATTCGGAGGAAATATTTAAGAAAGCCTTAATGGAGACAACCAAAGGTATTATTGTGAATGGAGTAACCGTCAACAATATTAGATATGCCGACGATACCTTAGTCCTTGCCAATTGCGGAGAAGACCTTCAAAATCTAATGAACAAAATAAAACAGACGTGTGATCAGTATGGATTAAAACTCAACGTTAAGAAAACTAATATATGATAGTTAGCAAACAAAATTATATACAGGATGACGGTATAAAAGTCAGAGATGCCACACTGGACAGAGTAGAGAAACTCGTGTATCTCGGCAGTAATATCAATGAGAGCTGGGATCCAACCGCAGAAATTAAAAGCCGAATAGAACAAGCCCGAGCTGCCTTTGTAAAAATGAGTAACGTACTTTGCAGTCACGATCTTAGCATTGACCTTAGAGTTCGTATGACATCTTGCTACATCTTTCCTGTCCTGCTGTATGGAGTGGAAGCGTGGACTCTAACTGAGGCTATGCTTAAACGCTTGACAGCCTTTGAGATGTGGGTATACAGACGACTACTAAAAATAAGCTGGGTCGACAGAGTTAGAAATGAGTAGGTCCTTAGACGGCTGAGCCAAACAATACAACTGGTCAATATAATAAAGAAACGCAAGCTGGAATACTTCGGTCACATTATGAGACACCCTGAAAAATATGATCTTTTACATCTGATCATTCATGGAAAGATCCAAGGTAATCGTGGTCCTGGTAGACGAAGAACATCATGGCTGAAAAATCTAAGGCAATGGTATGGAAAATCAACTACATCGTTATTTAGAGCTGCTGTCAATAAAGTCACGATAGCGAATACGGTAGCCAACATGATATCCAACGATCGATAACGGTCATGGAACTACAAGAAGAAAAGTAATCGCTTATCAGAACGGAAACCGTTTGCAGAAACGTGTTGTGCAGTTTCAGATTATACGCTCTGCTGTTTCTTTTTATTTTCTTAACACACTTTTGTCTTTACAAATGCTAACAAAATTTCTGAACTGTTAATGTATAACTGAGAAGAACTATCACAGGATATTGATGTAATCGTGAACCATAATCTAAGCTTTATTCATGTAGAGATGAAACCTGATAAGTTCTTATATCCGAAAAAGATGTACGATTGCTAAAAACTGATCGATCACCGGGCAATGATGGCCTAAAAGCCGAGATATTTAAAACAATGGAGAAATAGGTGTTAAGACCATCTATACGCTATGTATATGATATAGTTTGGCAAAATGATTCGTGACCAAAGGAATAGTCTGAGTCTATATACATACCGTTACACAATAAGTTCTGAACAAGAACTCTTATGTTGCATGCAATTAAAATTCTGCTTCAGATTATCTGCGACTACCTACAACATTTCTTGCTCCCAAATATACCTAATGGCCTGACGGCATAAATCCCATGGCGTAAAAGGAACGAGGGACCAAATCTTAATCGTCTGATGAGTAATAGAAATAGCGGGCAAATTCATTGTTAGAACCTATTTATGCCTCGTCGACTACACTAAGACATTCAATTGCGTGAACTGGGGAAGGTTATGGTTGATCTTGGAAAATATGGGATTTCCAAAACTGTAGTTTATCTACTTAAAAAAAGCCTTTATGAAAACAGTGTCGGAACTGTCCGTTACCAGCTAAAGTCCGTTTGAAGAGGTTTACTCTCCGGACACTGGAACTCACTTAAAGCATGGGTGTATGTTACCTAAAGTAAAATTTAATTAAATATTTAACATCAAATATTAATAACAACATTATGTACAATCTTTGTTAACCTTATATATTTTAAAGGGTTTTTACCCTAATATTTTGGTGGCTCAGGCATGTTAACCTGCATTTTTAACCTGATGGAATTATTATTCCGAAAACGTTCGTGTTATTTGATGTAGCCCTTTTAAGGGTTTTTAAATATACCCATTTACAAAAATTTAACCTCTTTTTTGTGATACGTGGTGTACAGCCAGCTGCAGGAATTATTTTCCTTGTGGATTTTCTAAAATTTTTATACCAACATCTGGTGTAAGCAAGGCCGTATTGTATCACCCATATTATTGAATGTAAATTATGAGGGAAAACCAGGAAAAAAACCTCATAATACTATCCCGACATTGTAAGTATTTGTTCGTGAATTTAGTTTACCTTCAACAAACATCAAAATTCTGATTTTATATGTTACGTTATTTAAAAAACATAAATGATGTATCCTCTATATGTTACTGACTTACTAATACTGGTATTTTCTTATTAATAACTTCCTCTTTCAATATTGGTAACCAGATCCTACTACATTCTGCGAGGAATTTGCGACACAATTGGCCTCATTTAGCATAATTAGAGCCGCTTCTTTGATTTTTCTTTTTTTACCATCCGTTTCTTTTAGGACTATATTTGAATTATTCCATTGAACCCTATGTTCATTATCCCATGCGTGTTTACATATTTGAGATCTATCAAATTCTCTATTTTTAATATAAGATTGATGTTCACTTATTCTAACATTTAATGGCCTTGATGATTCACCTAAATAAAACTGATCGCATTCACAAGGTATTTTATAAATGCAATTCTTTGTCCTTTCTTGTTCATTGTTAGGTTTGGTATATATAGAGGGTATATTATGAGACCGGTCTTTCAAATTAGAAAGGCGTAGGTGAGTAGAAACGATAGGTGGCAAAAGAATCACGAACCTTAGATATGCTGATGAGATCCTAGTATTAGCTTGCTCAGAAGCTGAACTGGTTCGAATAATGAACAACTTGGGCACCGTCAGCAGGAAAACGGTCTTTTGCTGAAGAAAAAGGAGACTAAAATCATGATAATAGATTGCAATTCATCTAGCACTAAAAGAATTTCGGAGTGGTCAGAAGGTATAATTTCTTCGGGTCGTTCATTACAAGCAAAGGAGGCTGTGATGAAATCAAACACCGCAGATATTTTACAGTCTTCGTAAAGATCTTGAACAGGTCATATATTAATGTATTGTGTTAATTCAAATAAAGTTTTGTAACTTTTTAACACGGAGTTTCATTATTTACCAGCGGCACATTCGAAGTGCAAATCAAGTTACAGTAACATACATATAAAATCAGAGTTTGGCAGAAGAAGAGGAAACTAAATATAAGACCAAATACTTACCATGTCGGTATATCATAAGGATTTTTTCCTGCTTTTTCTCTTTTGATTTACTACAAGACAACTAACAGGATAATGTTACTGTTATCATTGCATGTGATTGTGTTTTTAAAGACAAATCATATGCTATGAATTTTCTGACGGGTATTTTTAGGCTAAAATTGATTTCATGTAATCGAATTAACTATCTTCCAATAAAATCGTCCTAAGAAGGCAACTCAAAAATATTGACGTTATCATTTTAAAGTCATGTACTTTAAAAATAAATGAGTCAGATAAAATTAAATTATTAGAAGAATTTACCAGGTAACAAAAACAAAATTGGTGTGATTTTTTACTGGTTTATATTTTCGTAATCTAAACATCAAAATAAACTTATTTTGAAGTAGAATTGTGGCTTAGTCCCAATAAAAACAGTAAATTACCTTACGATACCACAAGGAAATAGCGTCAGAACAATGTAAAGCACTTAACCTAAAAATTAGAGAGACGATCTTACTTTTACCTTAGTTAAACAGTTCATTTAACTAATTAATTTTCATAGCATGTCTTGATTTGTAGAGAAAAAGTTTACGAATTGAATGGTATGTATTTACAAAGATTTTGGTTCAAAGAACAGGATTAATAATCGTGCTACTTCGGTATTGTTCGTATATATACCTACAGGTGATCCTCATATATTTTTTGTAAATATCTTTTATAATTCTTGGAAGAGAAAAGAGGTGCAGCAATGCAAAATACTTAAACTGTAATTAAAAAATTCTCGCATATTAATTTTTTCTTACATCGCATAAATTCTGCGAAATCCCAAACCCAATTAAAACCAAATAATTGAAGCGAGAAAGGCAAAATAATTACCTCCTTTAATTACACAGCGTATGAAATATCGAGTTCATGCAAGGAAAGTTATTCTTTTGTTTAGCTAAAAAGTTAACACCGTTCCAAACGACACATTCCTTGGCGAGCCGTGCAAAAAGCTGGGCGGATTTCACACAAAGGACAATGCCAACAAAAACCAGTAATGCCAGCAATATATCAAACCAATTAATACACGATTATTTATTATTATTAAGAGAGCTGCCGAACTATGCGTCAGCTTGCGACTCACTATAGAAGTTGCTCGGCCTTGCTTAAAGAACTTTAATACGGTTCGATTTTTGCAAACCTTATTATGTTTACTTCGGAAAACGACTTGTCCGTTTTTTTACCTACATAATAAATTTAATATGTCAAGCGAAAATAGAGTGTTAGTCACAACAATCTTCATCGCACCGTTATTAGACGCAAACAAAATTAAACTAGATACAAGAAAGATAAGGTCAGTTATTGAGTCAGTTAAACTGATGTGTTTTTATGTACTTTAAAGACCTTTCATTATACAATTAAATAAGTGAATGTGTTGAAAAAAAAAAACATTTATCTTCGCAGTATAATCAATTATATTATTGTTTGAATTAAAGTTATTGTTTTAAATGTTGAAAATGAAACGTACGTATCGACAGAGTCATGAATGTATTAAATAATTAATCAAAAACAAGAGACGTTATTAAGTAATTGGTCAAACAATTATAGAAATTTTCAGTCCATCCTGACTCCAGGTTGGATGGAGTTTTCACATCCGGATTCAAGTGTGCAACAGCATTTCGTTTCCATTAAATTGGTTTCCAAAATGTGACATTAATTGACTGCTATATTTAATGGGATTAATTGGGCACTATACGAACGCGTTAACTACTATAGGATGGATGAATGTCCGACTGAATATAGGCAATACCTACAGCTTGAACATCATAAATATGCCTACCTCCACAGGTAAGGTGTAAAGAACAGAGATTCCTGTAGACGAAGTATTTTATTGGAGATGATTTGAATAGATATATTGGTACAGAAATAGCGAGAAATAGAAAGAGTTCATGGAGGTTTGGGGATGGTGATAAGAAATGTTAAAGGAAATACTGTCATTGACTTTGGAGTGGCATGGACTTTCGCTGTCAATAATACGTTCTTTATGAAGACTGAAGACAAGTATATTACCTATAGTAGCGGGGAAGAATAAGTCAGATATATCTGTGCTGTGTAGAAGAAGTCAGCTAAAAGAGGTTACGAACTGTAAAGTGATAAAGGGTTAGTGTGTAGCGTGATAAAGAGTGAGTGGGTAGCTAGACATCACCACCCGGTGATAGTGGATAAGAAGATAAAGGTAAGGCGGAAAGGAAAGCAAGTAGAACATCAAAAAGTAAAGTGGTGGAAGTTAAGGAGGAAAGGATTTGGTAATAGTCTTTAAGGGTAGAGTGATGGAAGACCTTGAGGAAAAAGATAACAGTGAATTACTGGTGGAAAACCAACAGTAAAGTTGTGGTGCGAGTGGGAGAAAAAGTACTAGAAAAACATCTGGTAAAGGGCCTCCTCGAGACAAAGAAACTTGGAGGTGAAACGATGAGGTACAACAGAAGGTTAGAGAGAAGAAAAAGCTGGAAAGAGGTATGGCAGGTCTAAAAAAGAGGAAGATAAGGATATATACAAGGTGGCAAAGAGAGAAGCAAAGCACGCTGTAGCTACTGCTAAGGAAAGATCGTCTGCACAGCTGTATGAAGTGTTGGAAACACCCGAGGAGATGAAAAAGTTATAGCAGTATTTCTAAATATAACAGTATTTCTAAAGCATGGGAGAAGCAAAGTACTTGACCCACGCGCGGAAGATTAAGAGTGCATATGGAAGAGTGTTACCGATGTTAAAATAAAGCAAAGATGGTATGAATACTTTAGTAAGTTGCTAAATGAAGAACACCAGAGCAGAGACAGAGGATGCGGGATCCGAAATGAGAATATAATATCGGAAATAGCAAGAGATGAAGTTGTCGAGACGTTAAATAGGACTAGGAACGGTAAGGCAGTAGGATTTGATAAAACCTGTGAAGGTTTGGAAGGCTCTAGGAGAGGAACTCGTTGATATTTTGGGGCAAATGATGAGTAGGATATATGAGGAAGAAAGGATGCCTAAATGCATGGAGAGAGAGTGTGATGGCATTATATAAAGATAAAGGGGACATTCAGAACTGTAAGAACTATAGAGGAATAAAGTTTATATCGCACACAATTAAAATTTGGGAGAGAATTCTATAGCAAAGGTTAAAGAGAGAGACATTGATCGAAGTAAAACAGTTTGGGTTTATGCCAGGAAGGAGGACAATGGACGCTTTGTTTGCATTGGGATGCTTGTCAGAGAAATTTAGCAAGAAGATAAGAGAGCTACATTTGATATTTATAGATCTTGAAAAGGCGTACGACACAGTTCCTAGACAAGAGCTAGGAAGATGTATGACAGATAAATGGGTTCCTGAGAAGTACGTAGGGCTGGTGTAGGATATGTATGAGGGAGCGTAGATCAAAGTAAGAGCTGCACTCTTCACTGAATCCTTATCTGATTAATCTTGTTATGAAAGTACTGAGAGAGAAAGTAAGGGAGGGGGCTCCTTGGTCAATGCTCTTTGCTGTTGATATTGTGTTAGTAAAGAGAAATATATAAATGTTGAAGGAGAAGTTGGAGTGTTGGAACAGAGCTAGTAAAGTGGGAGAATTTAATGTTAGCAGGTCGAAAATGGAGTATATATGGTTAAGAAGGAATGGTTGTGACATGATTGCTTTAAAAGGTCAGAAATTCAAAATTTAAGCAAAATTTATAATTATATAATTTCTATTTAATTTATGCAGTCAGTAAAATATCACATTTTGAATTTTCCATGTATTTGTTACATTTTTTCGGGCATCTATCAATGGTGAATAAATCTTCTTCTTTTTTGTTACTTAACAAAGAAGAATTTTTTAAACAAAATTTTATTTTTGACAATATGTCAAAAATAAAAATTTTTAAGTTAGTATTTATGTCATTTTAGGCTGGTTGTAGCTATTCTATTTTTGTTTATAAATTCAATTTTTTTCTTAAGAAACTTCATCTAAATTTTTCAGAGAAACATTTATTAGAATAAGGCATTTTTTTATTAATATTTTTTGTATTTATTATGTAAGCAGTAGTTTTATATAAAAAACTAATTTTATTTGGTGAGTTAACAAAAAATTTTTTATTTCTAGTTCAACTTTGTAAGACATTTTGTATTTTTTAGAAGCTCTTGATAAAAATTGTAATCACAATTGAAGGGGCTGAAAGAAAATATATATATATATATATATATATATATATATAAATATATATATATATATATATATATATATATATATATATATATATATATATAAGACTGCGGTGAGACCTGCGTTGGTGTACGGTGGTAAAGCCTAGTCTGAAAAGAAGATTTAGGATTTAGGAAAAGAATATGGAGGTAGCTGAAATGACAATTTTACGGCGGATATTGGATAAGACTGGAAGTGGCAGAATCAGAAGCGACTTAGAAGCGATTAGAGAAAGAGCCGGTGTAACTACAGTTTCAAACAAGATTTAGGAACAAATATTACAACGATTTGGTCTTGCCAGACGCAGAGGTAGAGGAAAATCGAGGAGAAGATGGATGGACTGTCTGGCAGAGGACTTAAGAGAGAAAGGTTTAGGTGAAGAAGACCCGATGGACAAAAGTGACGACGAAGAATAAGGAACAGTGACCCCTGAAAAGGGAAAAGCTGAAGAAGAAAAAGAGGAAGAAGGTCTACTGTGGGATAGAAATGAACCCAATTTTAAAAATTAAGAAAATGGAAATTAACCATGAGTTCAGTTTCGGAAATCTAAGTGGAAATCTAAACGTTAACAGAAACGTATTCTCAAATAAAAATATGGATATTTCCCATTATATATAGCATATAGAAATGTCATAAGAAAATTGTTTCAGAATCATGCTAGGTGCCTTTGTAGGCTAAAGAGTCTCCCAATATTATTCTACAATAAAATTTGATCCCGATGTTGTGCGCTATCTTACTCATTCAGGTAGGAGCGGTCTAGTTCAGTGTTTCCCAAACTTTTATAGATCGGTGACGCCATTTAACAAAAAAAAACAAAAAAAAACAAAACAAAAAGTTGCAGTAGGCGGTACAGTAGATTAACGCGAAGCTTCATTCTGTGTTTTCTTTGTTTTTATAATATAAATAACATTTTTAAAATTGAATAAAGTAATTTTACTATTGAAATATTATTTATATTCTAAACAAATTATGTTAAATTCAAATAATTTAATGGGTTATTATGTTTGCTTCTAACGCCACCTGTTGACGTATTAACAAAGCATACGTTGTTTACTATTGATAGACCTGTCAAATTAAAACTAGATATTAAATACTAATAAAATATAAGTATAAATATCATTTAATAGTAAATTTAATTATTGTATAAAATAAATAATATGTTAAAAATCATAATTCTATTTATATGAAATTATCTTAAAGCAGGACGTGTGTTAAAAATTTAAACAGATGATTCAATATTTTTAAGAATCGGATTGCATTTATGGCATTTAAATTTTGAAAATCGTTGACTTCTCGAAATCTTTTATTGACTGTCTCTATTTTGTTAATTATTTTCCCTGCTATTTTTAATTGAAACCTGCTTAGAATAAATATATGCTGACTAGAAAGGAAATGCTCGAGAGCAGTGAATAGATGTGAAGAACCGCCATTTTGCGACACTAGCCGTGACGATGCGATCTTGTGGCGCTAGTTCCGTGACGCTCGCCTCAGCATTTTACTATATAAAGAAAAAAGTAATACAACGCTGGCATAGAAGCTTCGCTTCAAAAATTATTTGGTGACACCCTGGTCCTTTTATACGGTAATCAGTCGCTATTTAATAACATTGCGAAATTATTTTTGATCCATAATTGTTGCAGTTCATATTGAGTTGTTGAGCAAAGTGTTGCAGTTATTCTAGTATCTCCCTAAAAAGACGTTGTCGCTGCTATATCTTATGTTATTGAGTGGCTGACCGTTAATTATTAGGTCTTCACTTAATTCGACCAGTGCTAATTTACAGACAGCTTCACTATATAAAATAAATAACAATGATGATATATACAGGCATAAGCGTAGACCTTGGAGAGATTTGCTTGTATACATTGCAGTTTGCTGATGACCAGGTTGTTATAGCAAACGATAAAGATGATCTGAAGTACCTGACAAGCGAATTACAAGAAGAATATAGAAAGTGGGGACTAGAAATTAATACAGAAAAAACAAAATACCTTCCAATAGGTACCGAACTATCGAACATCACATTAGAAAATATCGAAATCATCATGCCCTGCGACCATTACACGTACCTAGGAATCGTTTTTGACACAACTGGCAAAGATGATGAAGAAATAAAGAGAAGAATAACACAATCCAGAAAAACAATAGGTTGTCTAAACAGCTTACTGTGGTGTCATGAAATAGGAAAAAGAAGAAAACACAATATCTACGAATCTCTTATTAAAAGCAGTCTATTGTACGGAGCAGAAACACGAGGGAAACAGAGAAGAAATTCATGAGTTTTGGGGAAACCAACTTTCGACGCCAGCTACTCATAACAACAATGCTGGATGGATTGAAGAAACGAAGAACAACTGTCAGCATTACAGTTATATTCCCTATGAACCTTTCACCACTGAAGAAGTCTCGAACATTATCAAAGAGCTTCATAACTGGAAATCTCCTGGACCAGACGGAGTTCAAAACTTCTGGCTAAAGAAGTTTTGGAGTGTACACGAGCTTTTAACAGTATTAATTAATCATGTTACTTTTAATCCGCAGGAAATACCACCATTTCTTACTCAGGGAACCACTTATCTAATACTGAAGGATCAAAATAACACCCAAGATCCAGCCAAGTATCGCCCAATTACTTGTCTTCCAACTTTGTACAAATTGGTCACATCCTGTGTAGCCCAGCGTATCTACCAACACTGTTCTCTAAACAATATCATAGAGCCTCAACAGAAAGGATGCGCTAAGGGTTCCATGGGCTGCAAAGAACAACTTATAATCGACTCAGTCATTTCTAACCAGGCGTACACCAAAAAAAGAAACCTTTTCACCGCCTTCATCGACTACAAGAAGGCCTTTGATTCAGTACCGCATGAATGGCTTATAGATATATTGAAAATATATAAAGTCGATGATAATATAGTGACCTTTTTAAAGCATATAATGACGGAGTGGAAGACTAAAATTCACCTTCAAATACTTGGTGAAAACAATATCGAAACTGAAGATATCCCAATTAACCGGGGCCTTTTCCAGGGGACTCCTTGAGTCCTCTTTGGTTCTGTTTAGCGATGAACCCACTATCTCAGCTACTGAACTCCACTGACTCAGGTTTTAGTATCAAAAATAACAATACTGTTGTGGCGAAGCTTAATCATTTGTTGTATATGGATGATTTGAAATTAATGGCTTCCACTCGAAACCACTTAGATCAGATGCTAAAAACTGTAGAAACTTTCTCAAATGATATCAGTATGCATTTTGGACTAGACAAGTGCCGTATACTAAATATAGTCAGAGGAAAGGTTCAACCCGGAGGTTTCGATATGCAAGATGTCCAAAACATCGAGGCAATGGGTGAACATGATATGTAAAAATATCTCGGATATAAATAACTTCGGAGTTTGTGCGAAGAGTAAGACAATTAAATCGGTCATATCATAATAGTAAAAATTTGTTTAAGGCATTAAATACGTACGCCTGTTCCACGCTGAGCTACCCATTTGGTATTATAAAGTGGTCAAAAACGGATATAGAGGGTCTTCAGCGGAAAGTAAGAACACTTCTCACAAAGGCTCAAAAACATCATCCACACAGTGCAGTAGAGAGAACAACAGTACCGCGATATCAAGGGGAAGAAGACTTATGGATATAGGTGAGCAATTGGATAAGCAAATTGCTAATTTAAGAACTTATTTTCAGGTACAAGCTGGTACATCTACTTTACGTCGAGCAATTTGGGCAGTAGATAATACAACGCCGCTTAAACTGAGGGAACAAGAAATGCACATAAACCACCTGACTCAGCAAGAAAAAATGCGCACCTGGATGAGTAAACCTCTGCATGGGCGACATCTCAATGAGATCAGCTAAGAATATGTCGACAATACAGCGTGGAACTATTGGTTAACATCAGGAAAGATGTTTCCCGAGACTGAGGGTTTCCTACTTGCCATTCAGCATCAGATTATTCCTACTAAAAATTACCTAAAATATATTGTTAAAGATACGCAAGTCCAAAATGATAAATGCCAATATGGATGCCAAGCCCAAGAAACCATCCAACATCTTACCGGTGGCTGCCAGGCATTTGTCGGTACTGATTATAAAGAACACCATGACTCAGTAGGAAAGATTATCCACTAAGACTAGCGGACAAACTGGGACCTATCCAAACCGACCATCTTGCTTATTATCAATATGTCTCTGACAGACTGCTTGAAAATGACAACTACAAGCTATACTGGGACCGCACTGTGCTCACAGACCAACCAGTGACACATAATAGACCGGATCTCATACTAGTGAATAAACTTACCAGGCAAATAACTTGTTGATGTGGCGATACCTAACACTAATAATTTGCGTGTTAAATACAACGAAAAGATCGCCAAGTATAGAGAGCTAGAAATATAAATCAGGAGACAATAGAAAATGTAAAGTTCCCAGATAGTACCTATTATTCTATCTACTACTGGTGTTATTCCAAAAAACCTCCTAGCGAATATAAAACAGCTGGGTCTAAATGAACATCTTTATAAGGCCATGCAAAAAGCTGTACTGCTCGCTACATCCAGATCTGTACGAAAATATTTGGGAGATACTCCAACATATCAAGTCACCTAGGGCTCGATAACACGAAAAGAGTCCCACCAGACCTCAATTCTTTTGATACCGTAGGTATCTGGAATGAGTGAATTTTCCCCTTCGAGGGAGTGTGAGCCGTATGGCTAAATCTGGGTAAGGGTAAACGAGAGTCTGGTACTAGGTAAACCTGATAGATTAAGAACATTGAGGAATGGCAGCTAAGAGTTCTTTTAGATCAGCATCAAACAAGATTATCTGGACCCAGTGATAGCCACGAACTATGAAAGTACAACGAAAAGAATATTTTCTTAGTTTGTTAAGATTCTTTTTGATCAAGTGTGTGATGTTTTTACAAAAAGTAGGAATCTCATATACTGTTGTTTGCTGTGTTGTTGTTGAATATTTACCAATTCTAAAAATAATTCTGTCGTTTTATTTTATTTTTTATTTTAGGTAGATTATTCTAAAAGGCATTGTATGTAGTCCGTCACTGGCAAGTCTAAATGGAAATTAGGGATGCGCGGTTGCGGTCGCTTTTTAATTTCGATTTCATTGTTAGTGAGAAAAATAATTATTATTTTAATTACCAGCTCGGTGTTGATCAAAAACCGTCGACGAATATGATTTAATGACTTGCGACATTTAACGGCATTGATTATACTGGTTATGGAATGCAGTGCCTTGACGTATTCATAACTGACAGTTCGTTTTCATTTTGCTTTAATTTTAATTAAGTACATTTTTGATATATTATAACTTTAATTTCATATTAATGATACATACTTGCTCTATACTGAATATTCTGTCATGTCGCTGCCTTAAAAAAAGTCCGCCTAATCTCACAATGGAATCGCTTGCAGAAATTCCATTTTCAGAATCGAATAAATGTCCAACATATCATTAATATCCACTTAAGAGTCATGTCTTCTTTGAGGCTAATAATTGAAATGAGACATATACTAACCTGTCAAAAACTATGATCGAACATTTACATATTCAGGTTACGCCTCGTTAGAAATTCTAATTCCAAAACGGAGCAGTTAAAATGCTTTAAACCAAAATCTGCTACTTGAATTGGTATTTACAAATGCATAAAGACGGCCAATGGATAAGTACTACGGTGAGAGATGGCTCACAACATGCCGACTGCTCAGTGGTAAATTAAATTCATTTATATTCGTGTGCCATTGATGAGCCAAAGTCCCCGTAGGAAAGATCGACAAAATATGAAAGGACTCTTAAATTTTACGAACTCGAAAATCGAGGTTGATCAAGTGCTTAATATTCCTAATACTGTCATACGGATGTGAATCTTGGACTCTACGACAAGATAATTCTGTGTCGTCTTGGGGTGGGTCTTGGCTGACTGTACAACTTGTTTCCAATTTGTTCGGTCTTCCATCAACCTAGGGTCAAATGGAATGTTCATTTTCCGGAGATCTGCTTGGATGTTATCTCTCCATCTCATTCTGGGATGTCCGAGTGGTCTTTTGCCTGTGGGAATCTTCTCCCATACCAGTTTTACAAGTCTCTCGTTATGCAGTCTATGCACGTGGCCTGTCCATCTTAGTCGCTGTGATTTAATTTCTTGGACAATATCGGCGTCATTGTAATAGTGTAACGGAGTGCTTTTAATTTGATAGTGGTTCTGATCTGATACTGCTTTGTGGTAATGTCATGGTGAGGTCCGAAAATTTTTCCAAGTATTTTTCGTTCAAAGCGTCTGAGCTTTTCTTCGTTTAGTTTGGTCATAGTCCACGTTTTGCATCCGTATGTTATTACAGGTCGGACGATGGATGCTTTTTTCCAGTATTGTTTTTTGTTTTATAATTATATAAGCTTTTGTGATTAGGCTCAATAATTAATTTACTTCTAAATATTAAATTTACATATTTCAGCGCTGGATTTGTTTATATTTTGTTATTAAATAATGTTGGTAATGTCCGTTTCACTCTTTTTGGCCTTTTGATATTAAAAGACACTGAAGTAAGATGTAACTGTCAGTCAAATTACCAATGATGGAGAGAAATACATTTTACAAATAAAAAATAATCAACCCGTGACAGAAAAGTTTACAAATTAGTCGACAAAAAATTATGTTTTTGAACAGTTTTTCGCGAATAACTCCAAAAATGTACATTTTATCGGGAAAACTCTTTCGCTATAAAATAAAGCTCATAAAGCAAAAAGATCTGTTTTTTTTTATTATTTGATACCGTAAATTTAATATTAACAAAGTTATGGCTGTTCGAAAGAAGACTTTTATTCACGGGATACAAGAATCAAAACATATGATGTTGAGTAACTGGAAAACAGTAAGTTCTTCATATCAAAGAGAGCTCGCCGATTTCATGCAGAGGAGAAGGATTGTTGTACTATGTGTGCAGGAAACTCGTTGAAAGGTAACAAGTCGAAAAGAGATCTTGGAGATGAATGCAAGTTAATATATAGTAGTTCAAACAGTGACGGCAGAAATGGAGTAGGTATTATTTTAAACAACGAATGGAAGAAACATTTTGTAAGGGTAACCAGACGAAGTGATATAGTGAATAATAAGTATCCAACTGATTACAGGAAATACCAACGTGAATATCATGTGCCTACGCTCCACAGGTAGGGTGTGAAGAACAGGAAAAGGACAGAATTTTGGAGGGTCCTTGACTGTAAGTTGCTCGAGATTCCTGTAGACGAAACTGGTTTTGTTGGAGGTGATTTAAATAAACATACTGGTACAGAAAGAGAGGGAATAGAAAAAAATAATAACCGATGTTGAAATGCAGGAAAATAGTATGAGTACTTTAGTAAGTTGCTAAATGAAGAAGACCAGAGGAGAGATAAAGGATGCGGGATCCCAAATGAGAATATAATACTGGGGATAGCGAGAGATAAAATTGACGAGGCGTTAAATAGGGCCAAGAACGGTACGGCAGTAGTACCTGATAGAATATGCTACATTTGATATTTATAGATCTTGAGAAGGGTACGATACAGAAGGTCCTAGACAAGAGCTGTGGAGATGTATGAGAGAGAAATGGGTTCCTGAGAATACTTAAGACTCGCGAAACATATGTATAAGGGAAAAAAGTACGTTAGATTGACAGACAGTTTTCCACTGACGGTTGATTTGCATCAAGACTCTTCACTTAGTCCTTACCTGTTTAATCTTATTATAGATTTATTATAGATGTTTGGATGTTTGTATTTGGTAAATAAAACTTTCGCTCGCATAGACATAACTTTCTTAATATTAAGTTACCGATAATAAACAAAATAAATCTTCTTGTTTTATAAGCTTCATTCTATATCCCACAGTTAGTTTATAACAGTTATTATAACAACAGTATAACATATAGTCAACAGTATAACATATAGTTATATATACAACAGTTTTTCCCGGTAAAATCTAAATTTTTTGCTGCTATTCGCAAAAAACTGTTTAAAAACATGTTTTTTTTACATATAGTTTGTTTACACGTGTCACGAATAACTCCAAAAATATTGACTTTTCGAAATTACTCTAAAGAACATTTTTGTTTAAAAATTCACTGTTCTACCGATGTTTGTTTCGACCCCTTGTTGGAGTGGTAACTAGCCAAAAGAAAAGCACATATTGGCATAGGGTTGGTTTTGATCTTCGAGCTATTTTCTACCTACTGTCAAAATTTCAAACAAATCCATGCACATAAAAAAATTCAGAGGTTTTCTACTATTTTTACCGTCAAATCCTGGACTATCAGAATTATTTTCTATTCGTCGTTGAAGCTAGATGCAGTTGCCTAGGTGCTAAATTAATAAAAAAACATACGTTTGTGTTTGAAATTCTAACTTGCCTGTATCTAATAAAGATGTATCTCTAAATGTGAATCGAGTATAATTGCACTCATTGGACAAAATCCATGAAATGAACAATATTAATACTTTTCTGGTAAGCATATTACATATTTGTAATTGTTCTAATTTTTTATCGATATTCTTGATTGTACCAGTCGCGTTATAAAAAGCTGGTACAACTCTTATTACCAACAATCGTGTTTTTTAAGTTGTGTACGTTGATCTTGTCACATGTGTCAATCTAATTTCTATAGCACTGTTGCCAGTTCAACGAAAATATTATATGAAACCAGCTAAAAGAAGTGCTGTGCGACAGATCGCCAGTTTTGAGTATACTAAAAATTTAAATTTGTTTAAACATGCATCCTAAAAAATTCTCATATTAATTTTGTAATTATTTTTCATCATCGTAATTAAGTACTTATACATTGATTTGTGTTTTATTATAATTTATGAAAATATTTCAATTCAAATATAATGACAGATAATCAATCTAGACATAGCTTTAAATTATTATAATAAAACATTACAGTGAGAGATTGGATTGTAACTGTCACTTTTTGAAAATCGTTTTTTTGTCCCGAATATTTTATAGTTTATAATACGTAGGATAAAGTATAATGTTAGTTTTTCACATTTATTGTTCTGGTAATAAATAATAATTTAATCTTGGTAGTTTGTCTGTCATAGGTCATTCCAATGTTCCCTTTGCCAATACCCTAGGTTTAAAGATCCTTCAAACATTTTGGATATTAGCTCAACCCTATCTCGTGTTAATAAATTTATTAGATACTTTTTTTGGTTGTTAATGATAAATATAATACCTATCTAAAAGCTTTATACATTTTTGAACGTTATTTTTTATATTTAGATTTTGTGCAGTTCCGTTATCTGTGATGGCACAACGAATTAATTCACGAACCATTGTGTCCAGTCTGAACACAGGTTTACATTGGGGAAAAAAGTGTACCAGTTTTATATGACGGGAAGTGTACAACGCATTGTCTCGATGGAGGAACAATATATTCATTTCACGTTTTTATTTCTGTGTTTTTTTATCAAACGCACCAGTAGTACTATTTATTACTCGCTACAGATACACACTGTAGCACAATTTAATTTTAAGAGAAATATACTGTGACTGTAACTTGTTTCGTTTGGGTTAAAATTGATTGTGCGTGACCTATATCTTAAGTCCGAGACATATTTATTGTTATAGCGTTTATATCATCATCATCTTTGGCTTTAAAACCCTGGGTGGGTCTTGGCCTGTTCAAGAATTAGTCTCCATTCCCCCCTATCTTTCGCCTTACTTTCCAATTTCTGACCCCTAGATTCCTCAAGTCATCTTCAACTTGAGTTTTGAATCTAGATATTGGCCTGCCTCTCTTCCTGGTTCCTACTGGCTCTTGATAGAATATGTGTCTTTGGGGGTCTCCAGTGTCCATTCTTTCAAGGTGTCCTAGCCACCTTAGTTGATTATAGTCTATTATATTATAGTGTTTATATAATTGATTGAAAAACTTTGGGAGCAGCTGTTAACTGAAAAATTTATTCTGTTTCTTTTTTGTTTCAGGTATGTACAGTGTCTTGATTGACTATTTTTGTAAGTATTGTTAATTAACTTCATTAGTTTAACATGTTTTTACAATTTTATGTTTGATTAAAGCATATAATTGACAGTTTTATTAAAAGATATAATATTTAAATCTAAAATTAATTTTTTAGAAATTATTACATGTTTAACCGGTTTCTATATAAGTCTATATAAGGAATTGCGGAAATTAGTAAAAAAAATATTTAAAATAATAATTGTTTTTGAGCAGTTTAACTTTAAATGTCACCATTTTATTGAGTATAGCAAGATTGTAAGCTGTATTGTAGATTTTCTTGAGAGAATAAAAAAGTACTGTGCCAATAATTCCGAGGTGGTTCAAGTTTAAATGTTAGATAGTTTTAATTTATTTCGAGAAAAAAGTGCGACTTTCACAATTTGAGGCATATAAGGCATTACAGTGTGGCAATATTATACAAAATAATACGGCATTACCACATATAATAATTTTATATAATCTCATTTAACCAAAAGGTATGGAAATGTTTTTGGAAGCTGTGGAACTCAAGAGACGCCGAATATATATATATATATATCGAATTATACTCATTGATGAAAAGGAAACTAGGGAAAGAATAGTTGTATTGTGTATACCAAAAACGTTTACGTTGTCTTTTTTATATTATCAGCACGTTTTTATCATTTCACACATAAGAAAGATCGGATCTATAGTTCAAATCTGAGCGATATCCACACTAATACTCTTGTAATATCTCTTCTGTATATACAGACACCCTTCTTTGTAGTAGACTTGATAAGACATATACGTTAATGTAGTATCTATCTTTTTTATAGATTGGAAAAAATGAGACGGACCATCCATTCCTCAACATATTTCACACAAATTTCACAGAGTACCCCAAGATAATCTTTTATTATCCCGGTTTTTTATAGCGTTCTCCGCCTTCCGGTTCCCAGTTTCCAGCTACGTCCGTCATTCTATTCGCCAGGGTGAAGGTTTCTTTCCGACATTGCCTTCTGAATGCTGCCCAGCCAGGATTGTTTTGGCCTTCCTCTCTTCCTTCTTTCCCTTGGCGTCCATTTTAAAATTTGGTTTGGCAGCCTGTCGTCGTCCATTCTTTTCACATGACCATACCAGATCAGTTGTCTCCTTTGAATTTCGTCAATGATGGTTGACTTGACTCCCATTATATTTCTGATATGGTCATTTTGTATTCTATCAAGAATCCACAAAATAATCAAGGGTAGATAAATCAGGTCATCGTAACAACCATCATCATCATCACCACCCAGCCCTATGCGTCCACTGCTGGACATAGGCCTTCCTCATTTTTGTCCATTGTGCTCTGTCTTGAGCACTTTTCATCCAATTTTTTAACATGTTCTTGAGATCGTCAGCCGAACGTGTAGGGGGTCTTTCTCTACTTCTTTTGTCTAACCTCGGCCTCCACTCAAGCAATCTCTTTGTCCACCTTTCATCACTGATTCGGGCGACGTGTCCGGCCCAGTTCCATTTCAGTGTGTCAATTCGGGAAATTACATCGGTAACTTCTGTTATTCGTCTTAAGTCTTCATATCTAACTCGTTCACAAAGCGATATACTCAGCATTGTTCTTTCCGTTTTCCTCTGAGCTATTTGCAGCGTTTTAGGTACCATAGATCATCACAGACAACACACCTTGGTCAAATGTTTTACGTTTTAAAGAAATTGGTATATCGCTTTTAAAGATGTTTTGGAGTTTTTCATAGGCTGCCCATGCTAGGTTTATTCTTCTTTCCACCAGCTCTACTGCGTTGTCTCCAACATTGATATTTCCGCTAGGTACTAGGTTTGTCATGAATTTTGTTTTGGAGTTGTTTATTTTAAGACCCACACTGGCACACACTAACTGAAGTTCATGTAGTATTGTATATATTTCCTTGAGGTTGTCCGAGAACAAAACTTTGGCGTCTTCGAATTTCAAATTTGGTAATCTTCTACCGTTAATGTTGAGGCCTTTCTCTTCCCAGTTCAGTTTTTTACAAACATATTGTAGTACTGTGGTAAACAGTTTAGGCAATAAGGTATCATCCTGTCGGACTTATCTGCCGATTGGAATGTGATCCGTGTTTTCATGTAGTTTACATAATTTTCATTGACGTTCGTACCAAGGTAGGTGTATGTGTGTAGGGAAAGATAGAGACATTGATTACAAAATCGACAATATTTAACATATGCTGAACAATTCTTAGAACATTGAAGAAACATGACAAGAAACTATGCAGCGGTACAACTTTAAGATAATGACAGTGACATTTAGTTCATAGAAACTTTAGAGAATCCAATAGTTCTAGAAATAGTTCTAGAATCCAATTTAGTAAAATGAGATTTCTGGGAAGAGTAAAAGGCATCCATAGACAAAGAAAAAAAAGACTTAAGCTAAGAACTGAATATTGTAACAATAATAATTTTATTTGCTTAATAAACAAATTACAATAATTTTATCAAATTATGTTTGCAAATAGGAAATGAAGAAACAACCAAAAGGTTACTCTCACCAACTAGACCTGTAGAGAACGGACCATAGCTTATCAAAATTAACTCACACACCACTTTGTGCATTTTTATATTTAAGGAATTTATATCTTTTCTCAGAAAGACTTTCCCAAGTTTCTTTCGGTTTCATTCTGACAGCGCACGGTAAAGCACGAGATGCAACCTGTCGAATTTTAAAACTTTAAATAGGCGTTATATTGCGACTTGGCTCGATTAGTGAGATTAGTTGTTTAATGCAAACCACTGCAACTGGTGTAATGGGCGGGAAACGTACATCATCCTCACACTGCATCGTTTACGTTCATACCCAAGAAGATTACCCAAGGTCATCGTGAATCCCATTATTTTACTGTAGTACCTATTAAGTATTAGGTAGTGTTAAATATCAAGCATAGATACATTTTCATTATCATCATCATCAACCCGTATGCGCCTCTGCTGGACGTAGGTCTCCTTCAGCTCTTTCCATCTGTCTCTGTCTTGTGCGGCTTGCATTCAGTTACTGCTAACACGCTTCAGGTCGTCAGTCCATCTAGTTGGTGTATTGCTTCTTGCCTTCGTATTTCATTACCATGGTAATAATGCCTAACCTTTTGCTCAAAGTACGAGTATAATAATATCTGTGTTTTTAAAATTCTTTTATATTTCCAGTATGGATTAGATACATTAGAAAATAACTATTTGGTTAGGATTAATATAAGTGGGTGCTTAACCACCCTTCTACTCGACCTAAATGGTCTCTTGTGTCTTATTCGTAGAATAAAGTTTAGCCCAGCCTTTTTAACAAAGCCTATTATGGCCTTAGATAACACTTCTACAAAGTCTTGAGTTGGTAATACCCAAATGTGTTGAGAATTGCCCTTTTCAACCCTGATCAGTTGCGTAGAACGTGTTCCGCCATCTCGTCATCATCATTACTGAATCTGCAACGCGCACTTTCTGTCAGTACGATTTTATTCATGGGCACCTTGAGACGACAGTGTCTTTTTAGGAGACCTACGATAATTCGCAGATCATTCCTATTACTATCTAGTAGATCTTCGGACCTCTTCTTTGAAGATTCATGTATAAAAGCCTTCGAATGTTTGAGCCCCATTTGGTCATTCTACTGGTTACGTTTCATCTTTTTCACCCAGTCTAGTATTGTCTTTAGGCTATGCTTATTGCTATACCAACGATAGGTTCTGGGTCTATGAATGTTTCTTTTGCGCCTAAATATCAGTATGTCTAGGTATCAAGAGCAAACTTAGTACAGCATCGATCTGCCTTTATGAGATTCATTGTATTCGACTTGCTTCCTGGAAAAAGACTGTAAACGGTTACTTAAAATTATATTTAGGTTTCATTGCCTCTGGGACAATTTTCAACTCTGTGTGATTTTTAATTATTCCTCCAAATTTGATCTCGTTATTCTTTTGCCTGCTTTCTGGCATCTTATCAGCATTCTGTATGCTACGCTTTCGCCTCTTTTTTCATCTATAAATGTAATTGAAGGAAGTCAAACATGACCTCCATGGAGTGTCTTGTTATGATTAAGCATATTTTTATTAAAGCTTATTCACCTTCTCTTTGGTGGCCTTTTGTTGGAATTTAGATCGTGATATTAGTGCGCCGTACGTAGTCATAGGTCTGACTCATCGAGCAAAAAGACAAAAGAGGGAATGAAAAGGTAGTGGGGCAAAAATATTGTTAGACAGGAAGTGCGATCTTTAGAGGCCACATTAAACAAGGAAAGAGAGGCTCTCTCCTTGTTTGACATCAAATTTAGTTGGGTTATCTTATTGTTTGTCTAAATGTCACATGAAATCTTATTTATATTGAAGTTTTTTTTAACAATTGTGTCGCATTTTAGACTATTACCGTTAATAATTAATTAAAACTTTCTCGTCTAAAACACATTCTGAAAAATATTATATAGCTACTGTTAATACGTGTCGGAAAATTTAAATTTGGCGCATTCGAATTTCCGGATATGTCTGCCATCAGAGGCCACTTTTTTGGTCTTCTTTTCATAAGGATTAGATTCACTCTTTTGTCTTTTTGCTCGATAGTCTGACTACAATCATATACAGCCAGAACATCTATTTGGGTTTCATACCACATGTTTCCCATATATCCTTCGATATTTCCAAAGGGAAAGCTTTGCTTTGTTGGCTATTTTTACCAAATGAGCGTTTCATGTAAGACACTCTTTAACAGTTTCTCCTTTCTCCACACAGAGCGAGCATCCAGATGTTATCTAGGTTCCGTCTTCTTTTGAAACTGACTACTACTGTTTTTACTAGGATATATAACTGTCTTAGAATGGAAAGAAGCGGTTTTTGACATGATAAAATAGTGTCCCTCGTGGAGTAAAAATCGACATATTCTTGAAATTAAAAAAAATACTCGAGAATATGATTTTTTTATGCCCCTACTTGTAAGCTTTGAAGTGATCTACTTCTAAATATAGGTAGTTTAAACTCTATTATACATATCTAAGTGTTAAATCTATGTAAATTGATTATACCAATATATTTCCCATTAGCGACAAAAATTTATTTAAATATATACTAAAAGTTGATGGGTTTTAAAGATTATTTTAAACATAAAATCCATCTTATATAAGAAATGGTCTAATTTTGCATTGTCTACCTGTCAATTATTTCCTCTTCTATATATAGAAAATTGTATTGAAATCCTCTTTATATAAAATGCCCGTTTAGTGAATTATTCATGATTCTCAAATATAAGGCGGCAAATGCATAAAACATACATTCTCCTGGTATTAACAATTTTTTTCGACACAAGTGCGGTCTTATCATAAATGTGTATTTTGTATTTTCTGGTCGCAAAGCCTTTTTTGGGTAAAAGAATTACCCAGGATAGGGTTAGTAACGTTAAGATGTGATACCGAACTGCGTACCTAGATCCCATTAGATAAAAAATTTTTATTAATTTTTTCGGCTTGATATTTAAATCATAAATAAATAATAAAATAAATTATATTATATCGAGTCATAAAAAAACCTAATAAGAGGAGTTTGTGAAATTGACTTTTAATTAACGTAAGGCGGTAATTTAGTTATCCATTAAACGTCTAATGACATGGTAGTTATGATTTGATATAGTTGTTATAAAGATTAATTATTGTAAGCCTATATTTTCCAATTATTTTTAAGAATTTCCAAGATTTTTAAAATAGTATCCAAAAGAGCAAAAACAATAATATAAGTATTACTTCTCTTTTTTTCTTTGGTGCAAATTCTAAGCACTTTTTCAGATATATTGGCCGAATTTTTCGTAACACAGGAAGAAATAACTATCTAAACTAAAGGTATAACTAAAAAAATTAAAAAATTTAAATCTTAAAGGGGAACTCTTTTCACAATAACAATCATAACATATATACAACCACTATACACTAATCATAAATGAAACGAATATTTAAGTTAGACAAATAAAAAGGAAACACTGGCAGATTTTCTTAACACAGATGGAAAACGACGTCTAAGGAACTAAAAAAGAAATATGGAAAATGATCAGGGATTAAAGAAAAGAGATGAACGAAATAATAAAAACGTAACACATTCAGAAGGAAATATGGACAGACTACTTTCGATCCATATTTCTTAAAAGTGCCGATAATGAACTACCATTGAAGAAAAATAAAAAATAGAATATCACCAGGGGAAGACAGTATACCGAACGAACTCCTAAAGTACGGAGGACCTCTCTTCTAGAAGATAAATAGTACCCGGAAAATTACAGAAGAATTAATTTAATAAACACAACACTAAAATTAACAACCAAAGTGATAACAAATAAACTTAATGAAATTATAAGACTAGCAGAAGAACAACAAGGTTTTAGGTCGGAAAGATCATGAACCGACGCTATGTAATAAGGCAAGTGCAAGAGACATCATAGAATACATCAACATACAACAAACCGGCGTATCTATAGTTCGTGGACCGTAAGAAGGCATTTGACAGAATCAAATTAAAGGATAGGATCGAGTGATAAAAAAGTTAGAACTAAAATAGAATACCAAATGGGGAAAACAGCTTAAAATAATCTGCTATGCAGAAGACGCAATACTATTCCTTGAGACTGAAGATGATTTACAACGTATGCTGCACCAATTTAATATAACCTTCAAAAATTTAACATGTTAATTTTTACAAAAACGACAAAATGCATGGTTATAACAGCAAATTTACTAAGACGTAAATTGCAGCTGAAAAGTCAGATAGAACAAGTGTTGGAGTTTAAATATCTAGGAATCACACTATCTAGCTACAAAAAGGTCGAAACGAAAGGAAAATCAAGTAAATCGAGCAGAGCCGCAAGTTGCCTAAATGAAACAATATGGAGAATACAAGTATCGGGAGAAACGAAAGGCAGAATTTACAAAACAGTCATCAGACCAATAATGACATGTGCGGCAGAAATACAACCTGATCCAGGGAGGACAAAAAAATGTTGCAAAACGAAGCAGCAAATATGAAATATCTTAATAAAATTAATGGTAGGACACTATGGGACAGAGCTAAAAGTACAGCTATACGACGTAAATGCAAGGTAAAGAACATCCAGGACTGGGTAAGAAATACAATAGTAGAATGGAACGTTCATATAAGCCAAATGACAACAAATTGGGCAGTAAAGACAGTGGGATCCGGCTTCCCAACAGAAAGACGATCAGTCGGAAGACTACGAAAACGTTGAAACGATAACCTACTGGACGCACATTGAAAAACAGATGGGATCATTTCTATATAAAAAGAGGAGAAGAAGAACATCAAAATTTAAAACCATTGGTTTCAGCTGTATCCCAACAAGCCAATTTGATATATATTGGACTTAGTCCCAGTGAATTATTAAATACTAGTGATATTTTATCAACGGTTTAAGCATAACCTAAATAGTACACTAAACAATATAATATGCTCGGTGTTTTTTTATTTTTATTTAGGAGGTTATGGGTGGTTAAATATGTCCCAAGAAAATCATCGGTATATTGAGGATGGCAAGAATTCCATATCAAGATTTTTTTGACAGGATAACAGCAGGAACACTAAAATCGCATTTTAAACTAGTTCGTGATCTTGATATTCTAGGAGAACTCAGAAATCACTTATCAGAAAAGTGTGAGGATATACAACTCAACAAAGATCTTACACAAAGTTTTATGCTGTTGCAAGGAAGAGTTTATAACATTGGTATTGAAAATAACAAGTAATATACAGTGCACGCGTTAAGTGTGGAAACATTAAGATATCTGTGATACCCATTATGATACATTAACAGATGTTAGTTATGGATAATAGATGGACCAGCGATTTAAAATTTTCGAACCAAGAACCCATTACGTATGATTCTCTTGACATTTGGATATAAAGAAATCATAAGCAAAGTATTTAACATAGAATCTATTTTTGGGTTGTAAAGTAGAACTAATTTAGATCAAAAAGTCCAAAATATTTCCGCGATAAAAGCAGTGCCAGGCTAGGGATATACTTCAAGCTTAGTATGTAAGAGAACCATGGGAAAGTCATCCTACTGTACGAAATACAAAGATGCTGAACCAAATTTGTAAACTCTAGCAAGAACCATCCAGAAATTTAGGAACACTGTTTAGTTTCTAAAAAATGAAGGGGTTAAAATCGAAAAATATAAAAAAAATTATTGCATCTGAACAACACAAGACTTTTTCTTACCTTTTAACAAAGTCTGTATAAAGTGAAAAATTTGTGCATAAACATGTATTAGTTTAGCCAAAAATATGCTCATAATATACATTTTGTTTAGAAGATATGCAATAAATATGCATGTTTTAGAAAATATGCGTACTGCCAATGGAAACATATATTTAATAATGGTTTATTAATTATTATTGGTTTTTATTTTAATAATGAGAAAACAAGATAAATACATATTCATACTTTACCCCTTTAACATATTGACAAGCTGATTTAATTTATTTATTGCTTTCTGTCAAGGACAACTTTGATGATTCTAACTGAGTAATAGTTTTTTGAAGCAAATTAAAATTTGATTTAATGAATGAAAGTTGCTGCTGAAGAGCGTTGTTTTTAAAAACTTGTTTAGCAATTAGCAGAGATTGGGAACTTGCATCCGTTAAACCGTCAATTATATTTTGTAAATCTACGAAATGGTCTGAATAAAAGAAGCAGCTTTCAACTATGTTCCTCATCCGTGTTCGAATGGGTTCTGGTGGAAGTGAATTATTTGGAAGCATTTCTTTAGAAAGTTGAATTCTTATAGGAGATTTGAGGAATACTTTGGTACGCTTGATATCAGTGAGTTTACAAAATGAAACATTTTTCTAATTTCTTCCTCAACTCTGTACATTCCATATGCTAAGCAAGTAACGTTTATTAAGTTGGTATAAAGTATTTTTAAATTTTGTAATACCTCGACCATATATGGTGCAACATCGGATAAAAAAAGCAATGATTTATGGTTAGGAATAGCTGCAGTAAGAACAAATTTGATATTATTTCTTGTAAAAAATGTGATATTGTTGCAGAGTTGTTTTTTTTTAATTGTATGAAATTAAATAGGATTTTGGTAAGATCTGATCGCTTAGAACTTCTTCTTCTTCTTCTTCTTCTTCTTCTTCTTCTTCTTAGCCTTCTGTCGTCTATGTTTGGATATAGGCCTCTCCCAACGCCTTCCATCGGTCTCTATCCTGAGCAACATATTTCCAATTTGTTCTGGCTATTCTTTTAATGTCATTAATCCATCTCATATGTGGTCTTCCTCTTGGTCTTTTATTTTCGTAAGGTCTCCAATGTTGTATTGTAGTGTTCCAACGTTGGTCTTTCTGCCTAGCAGTGTGGCCCGCGAAGCTCCATTTAAGTTTGGCAATTTTTGTTGTTATGTCCTCGACTTGTGTTTTGGATCGCTTAGAACACCAATCAATAAATGAGCGATATATATGCCTAACGAATCAGTAGTTTCGTCAACACACACGTTGAAATAATTGTCAATAATATTAGTTTATATATTATCTATTAATGACGAATACAACGAGTTGTCATGGTTTTTTTGAGGTCCTTTCGCTTGGAATATTCAATTTACAATCATTTTTAAAAAAGAAAATAGGTTTTCATTCGATGATTTTGAAAGCGATATATTTGAAGAGATTAATGCTTGGCACAAGTGTTCATTAAAAATATTTTGTTTGTTTCCTTCTTTCATACTTGACCGGAAAGACTTATAAACCAAAGCTTAAAATTTTTCTCTAGATTTAGTTTTGACTTTTTTGGCAGAATGTGATGCAGTTCTGATATGTTGTACAACCGAAAAGTTCTTTTCGCATGCAACCTGTAATATATTTTAATAGAAATAACTACAGTTAAAACCAATTTCTTAATAATCTTAAACTAAAGGCATTAATAGAAGAAATTCCATTCAAGAACTGCACGATTATTGCATGTTAGTCACTAATATTTTGGGACTAGTTGAAATAGTTAGTTTACAATATAATGTATACATAAATAGTGACTGGTATTATATTAAAATATAATTATAAAATTCTCATTTTACTAATGTTAATTTATGCTATCAATAAAATATTTTAAATAATATCCAATATAGAAAAGTATTATATATTTAGTACTTATTCTTCTTTTTGATGTGCCTATCCGTTGCGAATGTTGGCGATCATCATGTTAATCTTTATCTTATCTGTATCAGCGCGGAAAAGCTGCACAGATGTTGTGTTGAACCAGATTAGTATTAATATTAGTATTACTATTAGTATGAGTACTTATAATTTTGACAAAAACTGAACAATGAACTTTGTCCATATCCATAGATAGCAGCTATAAGGTTTAATCCAAGTAGCGAAACTAGTTATTTTCAGAATCTTAAAATCAAAATAGTTAGCAAATTAAATAAGCCTGACTAACGATGCTGAAGTTTTCCCTGTCACTTTTGAGAATAAAATGTTTTGATAAAATGTTACTTTTGAAACACCGTTTTATTACGGCATTATAATCGGTTACCTGCTACAACAGTACCAAGAATATTAGGTAGTATTTATAGATATTGTCGGTAATATTCTTCTTTTTCTTCAGATGCAAATCCACTAATGGATGTTAGCGATCACATTTTCCATTATTTCTCTATTTCTTGCAATATGTATCAGATATTGTATGTCATTAATCCCTGTCCATTGCCTTATGTTTCGGAGCCAGGAGATTTTCTTGCGTCCCATTCCTCTCTTGCCTTCAATTTTACCCTCGATAATAAGTTGAAGGAACTGGTATTTTTCATTTCGCATGATGTGACCTAGATACGCCGTTTTCCTTTTCTTGATGGTTTCGAAAAGTTGTCGTTCTTGGTTTATTCTTTTAAGGACATCTTAAAGGAGACTTAAATATTGAAATAAAATGAACATTGGAATTTCCAGTTTCTTAGTGATAACATTATCTACGGTTAGATAAATATTACTTAAAATGCAAAATTTGAAGTAAATGGACATTTATGCATTTGATGCTATTTTTGTATAAATATGCAAAATCCTCAGATATTTGCGTAAAATATGCAATGTATGCATTTTGCATATTCACCTGACTCTACTAATGAATTATATAATCAAGTATCGGCCATTTCAACTAAATCAAGTACCAGTAAATTAAATAGTAGTAGCAGTTATATTCTTCCAATATAACACCAAAGAACTACTGTGTCATTAACACGTATTACAAGCAGACCCAGACATAGAAAAAGCGACCAACTCATGCCGTTGACATATGTAAAAAAGTTTTAAAAATTTTCAATGGCATCTAGTATAATTTGCATCTTCTTGGGTTCTATACCAATTTTGGCGGTAGATAGTCTTTCTGCTCATATCTGTGTTATGTGTCATATAGCTACTTGAGCTGCTTCACCTGTTATCAGGAACACAAATGAACCTTATTTAACTTTGATTCTGAACGAACGACTAAGAGCATAGGGGCTGTACTATGTAATACCTTTATATTTTCTGTTTGTAGTGGGAATGAAATTCACAACATTCGTCACTTCAGGCAGATACACTTATCAATGATTTACCGAGGCTGTAAAATCTGTCTGGCGACTAATATTGCACTGTTAGTTATAATTTTCATTCCGTTTGTATAATTTTTGCCAATAATTAAAGATAAAAGTCTGATTTTCTAATGATTGCTATTTTGTACGATCTGTTATGATCTTTCATTTTTTTTGTTCGTGTTTTATAGCAACAGACAGGATTATATTTCATTCATTTCTATTCGCATCATAATTTGCTTTTTTCTTTTGCAATAAATGTAACCAATAAATCGTAAACAATTTTATTAAAAGAGGAGACTATGGTCTAAATAGTGGCTGGTTAAGGAAACTTCAGTTGAACTAATGATGACATAAAAGATGTTATTTTATTATTATATTTAAGATTTTCAAAGAATATATTATGATTTGAATATATTAGCGTGTTATTCTCTGAAGGACAGTTAAGTGAGTTTATAATTTTAATTGTACATAAATGGACAGAAAAATATGCAGGATATATTTTCAATTGTGTAATAATATAATCAAATAAGCTTTTTTGGTAGCCGTATCCTTTCATCCTTTTCCTTTAATTTTAGAATTAATTCCCAGTATTTCTTAAAGTAAGTTTGTTAAGGCATTGGCGTTTGCAACCAAAAAACTCTCGTACATTAATTTCAAAGTTTTTCTTGAAAACCTGAATTTGTAGATAAGCCGGCTCTGTATTCATCTGCCATGTTTGGTCCGTTTACCATTTTGTATAAATAATATGAACACTTGATATTCTTGTTACCTGTCAAAAAGTATTATCTTTTACGTTACATGTAGCAATAAAGTGAAGTTGTTTTCGAGATGACGGAAATTTGTCATAAGTGGTCTTTAATATAGATTCTTTTATCATTATTTTGTCTTGTTGAATTTCAGAAACCAGAATTAAACCGAAAGATTTACTTTTAATGTCAGAAGTCAGAAGGTGAAAGTGACGTTTAGAGAATGTTAAACAAAAATCAAGTGCTTATTTTAAATATAATTTTATTATCACACGAATGTATCACAGATATTTAGATTCCACCAGTAATTATGTTAATAATGCATGTTGTACAATTTCAAATTATTCTGAATTTTTTTCTATCCCATGTTTAACAGAAATTTTGTCATTGTTTTATTGGGAATAAGCCACAATTTTACTTAAAATAAGTTTATTTTGAATTGCTTTAAATTAATAATGTAAGATTTATTTTTTACTTTTTTACATCTCCGTTTAAACATCCATATTATTATATTCGCCATATGGTACTCCCCAGAGGACTTTCGTCAACTACGCTGCCAGCAAAAAAAGTGGCCACACTATAAATTTCCGAAAATAAAAATTCATTGGAAGATTTATGCGCTGTTTCATATTGATACTCAACATCTTTCATTTTTAAAACAAAAAATGATCATGCTTGCTTGATTCCTTAGCATAATTTATTGAATTTGAAGGCTAGAAAATAGTGTAATAGAAAATAGTGTAATATCGAAACGAATTACAAACAATAAAAATTAGGAGTGAACTTGAACAAAATTGTCTAATATCGGGTATTATGCCCTAAAATATCAAAATCCGGTTGCATACAATTTGAAAGGAAACGGAACAAATTTTGAATAAGAACTTGAGGAAAACGTTCATATTCTTTACAAAGCAATGTCTTGACGTTCTCCAAGACTTTTTTGATGGCCTGGTTGACTTCTAACCCAACGATGAAGTTCATCTCAAAGATGTTCGATGATATTCAGATCAGAGCTGTAGACTGGCCATTCTAGAGTATTAATTCCTACTTACCCCAAGTAATCGTATGCAGCTGCATAATAAGTATGCAGCCATGCATTATCATGCATAAAGACAAAATTATCCCCAATAAATGGACCAAACAGAACTACTGCTTCTGCCAAAACATCCTGTATATACCGGTGATCTCAGGGACCATTGATGAAAATAAGTTCAGTTCGATCTTCAAATGAGATTCCAGACGTACCATGAGGTGCCAAACCATGGCACCGCCACCGCCAAACTTTCTTCTCTTGGACATACACTCTTGGACATATCTTACATTTCTCCGTTTCCAAACGCTCTCTGGGCTATCGCCAGACTTCAAACAGAACCGCGATTCATCAGTCAAATTAATTCGGATCCAATCTTGTATATCCCAGTGTTGATGTTCTTTAACAAAAAATAATAGATTCCTACAGTGTCTGGGTTGTTTTTAGGGAGCAATAGCCGGTCTTTTTGCCATACGTCCTCTTTCATTGAGGCGTCTTCTAACCGTTCTCTCACTTACATTCAGATTTCGAACCTTCTGTAGACGGTTTCTTGAAGCAATTGCAGTCAAATTGCGATTTCTTAAAAGTTGCATCTTAATAAAACGTTCATCTCTTTGCCAGGTACCTCTTCTATGACGGAACCAAGTTGATGTGAGTATGTACCAGTCTCTATAAAGCGATGGAAAGCTCCCCGTACTGTAGTTCTCGGAATACCTAAAGTTTCGGATACAAATCTTGACTTCTTCCGTTTTGGAGCAATGCAATAATTCAAGGAACATGTACTGTAGATAACACTATATCTTAATTATTAACTTATTAGAAATCCACGTTTGAAGAGCTAAATTACTATTTAATTAAATTTTTTCAACTTTTGAACAAAGATAAACAGCGAATATGAAAAACAACAACATAAACGATAAAAATGGCAAATGCAAGCATACATGATCCCAATATTCCAATGCATTTTTATTTTCGGACTTACTTTACTTTATGTGTCCGGACATGTCTTTCATAAAATTTCGGCCCAGTATAGGGCTACGTCAGTTCCATCTTTGTTGGCGAGCCACAAATCTTCAAAGGGTACATCGATGAAAACAGTTTCTGAATGTAAGAAGATGTTCCATATTCTGTGTTTCTTCACAGTCACAGTTCACATCATCTCGGTCTATTTTTGCCCATTTTTTGATTTTATTGTAGCGACCCCCGTTCTTATCCCATTCATAGTTCTCCACGTTTTAACGTCTAGGGACTGGCCGGTCCATTGAACCTAGGGAAGAGGAAAATACTCAGGTGGTTCATCCTGCATTGTTCCAAGGAAGCTTTTCCTAGATTTTAGTCGCTTTCGTGGTGTTCGATCTTTGTATAGGGCATGCCGCTCGCCCGCGATCTGTTTAAATTTCTCTATGTGCTTTGCAACGCCTCTGCGTATTAAAGGTTCTGCAAAACCTGTTTATATAGATTTATATGTTTATATAGATTTAAAAGTGGTGTGGCAGTGAATTAGTGCAATATCAACTTGTTTGGTGTGGGCAGATCTGCCCTAAACGGGGCACGTTTTCAAAATCCATAATTATCGGAAATTTATAGGGTGATCTTTGTGACACTTTTTTTGCCGTTCAGTGTATAAAATTAATCCTCAATAATGTCTCATTATATTATAAATATTATCAATTTTCCCACTAAATTATTATTATTTTTACATCTATAACTATTTTTACTATATACTTAACAGTATATATCTTACTAACTTTATTTCTTAATTAAGGTACAGTTGTTTGTTGATTAATTTAATTTTGAATTGTAACCGTTTTTTAACTCTTGTTTTGTATTAGGTGTTCATTCTTTGTTTCATGTTTTTAGCTTTTAGTTTTGGTTAAAACAAAGACGTATGTACTGTGGACTGATGATGGGGCATATATTGTAAGCCTCTAAAGCGGTAGCCTAGAAAACCTACAACAATAAAAAACTTACTTAAGATTGTGAGAAAGAACTTGTCTCCTATATACCTCTATTATGGACTCACATTATCAACATTTGCATAATTTTCATCATATTTCAGTTTCATACTTTCATCGTAACAATTCTCGATTTATTCTTTCTTAACGGTACTTTTATCAGAAATATTAAATTTACAATATTTCTGCAAAAATAAGGTAAAAGTGACATTGTTCACGTTTGAAATTGGAATTCTCAAAGATAACAAAGTATCGCGAAAGTTCTGGTTAAAAAGGTGCTGCTCGGTTTTTTAGTCCCTATACGCTGCGCCCCATTGTCCTTTTGAATTGGGCCCTTTAAGAATATTTTCACACTTTTAAGGTGAAAAGGTATGTTTACAGGCTGACCGATTAAACATTTTCTATCAGAAGAAATCTGAAACAAAAAACCAAATCTTATTCACACGTTTTTTATTACCAAAACATGCGTTAGCAAAGGCTTGCCCTTGTCTTAGAATGAAAACAGTTACTTACATTTTATACATTTTATAACATGGTCGACAAAATACTGTCGAGCATGTCGTTGACAAGAACTTAGTTTCGACATCGCGATATAAACAAATTAACGAAGTCACTGGTTACGTTATAAAATTACTCTATAAATGCACTTTTAAAATTTGTCTCAATATACATGTTTACAGTGTTTAACGAGAAAACCATAAATTAAACTAATGTAAATTTTAGATATTCATATAGTTACTTATTCCTAACAGCTTTATCGATACTTCTTTTGGATTTCGGACAAAAACCTGTCCCACTAACTGTGTTTATGTATTTTTTTTAAATATTTTCCATGGACGTATAAACATAGATGGACACAGCAGTAAGATACCTTTAACACACATGCTTTTGAAGCTTCGATAGAATGTGATGCTTCCGCAATAAGCATAAGCGTGCTTGAATTATTACTGGCGGGTAATTATTCAGATTTTAAAAATTGGAAGTAGTAATAATGTATAAAAACACGTTCAAAGAATTTAAAAAAACGAGAGTTTAACTATTAACAAATCACGTCTTTATAGAAAAATTAAAATACAATTTTAATAAAAAATCTTAAAAATGCAATAAAAAATCTTTATGTTTTTTCAACGAAAAAACATTAAGATCGAACAAATAGTTCGATAGTCAATATTATTTGGAAACCTACATAGAAAAATAAATGAGTTTTATTCATTTCACTAATTTATTTGTATCCATGAAAAATATTAAATCAAAAAGGTACTAAACAGATCTTTTTTAATCAGATGATGTCTACTTACAATTTAAAAATGTCTACTAATTTCATGAACTCATATCTTATTCAATACATTAATGAACATGAATAAACCCAATGGTGCGCCTATTAAAATGTAAACAAACACGCTTCCTCATTTCCTCATCTTAAATAATGTAAATTTTATGTACTTACAAATGAAATGAGAGATCGGGATGTAAATATTTCGTTTATTTTATATCACTTTTCACAAATATCACTCAAAATACAGCCAAGATATCGAAAAACAACTTTTCCTCATCTACTGTAAAAAGTAAACAAACATAAAACAGCATTTGAAGTTTGACGTAGATCTATACGACAGAGAAATGTAAACAACCGTTGCCATTTATAAATAGTTTTCAGTGCTTCTACATATAAAATAATTGATTGATATCTATTATACGCTATTATTAAATGATAATGCACACTATGTGCATACTTGATATTTTGATTACAATTAAATATATTAATCTAACCAATAAATTATTATTTTGGTTTGATAGCACCTGTAGAATATAAAATACGGAGTAATATTTTCAGCTACTCGCGAATAAGAAATTTTAAAACAAAACGTGACAACAGTGGAAGGTGCTGAGAATGTGACCCATTCAAATAATTTTGACTACACAATTTTATGTAAATAACTGAGTCCATCTGTGTTTATACGTCCATGATATTTTCATTTTGTTTGAATATTAGGGTTGTTGACTGTTTAATAGTTTACCTGAAACGTAAATAGCAGTTACTCCAAAATGATTCGAAAAACAGGTTTTATTAGTCGGGGAATTTGAAAGAATAATTTTAACAAAAGATCGACATATTTAAGAAATATTGGCATTATACATTTTTTTATAAAAATATGCAGATAGATGCAATTTTTTGTAAAAATATGAAAACTATGCAAGATATACAAAAAAAAATATTTTGCATATATTTCGGTCTCGAGTTATTAGAACGATTTCCGAAGTGGAAATTGCAACGTCAATAAACGTATTTTAACCTTTAATTGTGGCTTATTCCCAGTTAAATAGTAATTAATTTAAAATGCCACAAGAAAATAACTTCAGAACAATATCGAGTTATTAGGCAGGAATATGCGTTCACACTTCTAGAATCTGCAAAGAATGGTAATAAATGTAAAGTATGGAACCTGCTATCGCCAAATATAAATTCCAAAGGTTTTAGCTAAATACTAATTATAGATTAGAAACTAAAATAATACAATAGATTACAGAAACATTTCTGATGAGTGTGAATAAATATATATTAATGAAGCAAAGAAATTTAAAATGAAATGGTGCAATAAATTATATCATATCGATAGTAATACAGGTAAATGTCAAATGAAAGACCTCAATTAGGAAATTTGGTAGGTTTATCTTTTTATTTACCTGTCCATTGTGCCCTGTTCTTACCAGTTTTTGGATAGCCCTTTACAAGCCTTTATTTGCAGCTTAGATTTATGGGCCACATTCATCTATGCTGGCGAGACACGCTGAAAGAATATTGGCAATTCTCCTTCTTCCTCTTCAACCGTTCTATATCTTTTCAATATAGCCCTTTCTCATTGTTCTTCTTTGCGGTCCTCCTACGCTTATTCTTTCTCCTACGGTCTCCATCTAGTCACATTTTCACTCCAGATTTTATGACTTGTAGCCACATTTCCGGCCCAGTTCCATTGTAAAGAGCATACACTTGTTAGTCGTTTTCTGACTATATCTCTCTGGTGTACATGTAGTTAAGTTGTTGTTTTATTGTCCAACACCCAGTGTTCGGAGCTATATTTGGTGACTGGTAGGATACCTTTATTGTAAATCTGTAGAGAAACTCTCATGTTAAGTATTTATTTTAATATTTTAATGTAACATATGCTGTCCAGCTCAACTTAATTCTTCTACTTATTTTATGTTTTTGGTTTTGTTTTTCGAGAAGAAAAGAAAAAATGACGCACAAAAGAATAAAATGAAACCGCATAAATAAGGAACTTAAATTAATATAGAAAACCTCAACAGATAGAAAGAATTCAGAGCATTCCATAAGAAAGTTATCATAGACGGAAAAGAATGCAAGGCAATTGCAAGCCAATGCAGACGTCAGAGTGGTGATCTATTAACAAAAAGGAAATATGTATTGAATATATATGTGGAATACTTTTACCAGGCACTTAATATAGAGGAAGAGGGACGAGACCAGTAACAAATCACCCGGAATAGATAATCTCCCATATGAACTATGTAAATAAGGTGGCCACGATACCATAATGGGAACAGCAGCTCATAAAAGCAATATGTACACAGAAATCCCTACCCAGTGATTGCAATATTGGATTAATTTTTACCATAAACAAAAATGGAGATATCTTAAATGCTCTAACCACAGGGGAATTACGCTTCTAAATGCAGCGTATAAAATATTTTCCACAGTACTATGTCATCGTATGACACAATATACAGAACAAATACATAGGTATAAAATACTAGTCTGATTCAGGGGTGGTACATCGACAATTCATTAGATTGTAACCGTGAGACATGTTTTAGAAAAAAGCACATAGATACTCACACATATTTATAGACTACAAAGCAGGCTACGACTCTGTAAATAGAAGATAAGTGTTCAAAGCAATGAAAGAGCTAGAAATACAAATTCAGTTGGCAAATTTAACAATTGCACTGCCAACAGATGCTATTTTGGCTTAATCTTTTTCTTAAATCCTCAATTATATCGAGAAATACAAAAGTAAAACTCTACAAAACAATAATACGCCCAGTCTTAAAGCAAATCTATAGAGATGTATTCTGAAGGTTATTTTACTATAAATTATTTTATTTAGATTGAAATATCGTTCATCTATTCTGGCATTTCGTGTGTGTTAAATGCCTTCTTAAAATCTACAAAGGACATCAATAAAGCTATATTATACTTAGTTGTCTTTTCTACCATTTACTGTCTACCAACTACAAATTGGTCAACCTATGGCATTAACGTTAATGGCAACAAGTTAAACCACCTCAGATTAGATGACGACATAGTGATTTTAGCGAGCACATTCGAGGAACTGCAAATTATGTTGGGGGAACTAGCAGCCAGCTCCCAATACGTCGGCCTAAAAAATGAATATAAAAAAAACAAAAATAGTGACAAACACAGAAGACCCTAGACATATAACTATAAACGGCAGTGAGATAGAACAAATCCAGGAATATATTTACCTAGGCCAAATCCTGAGACTTGACAAAGAGAACCAAAGTGGAAATTACTAGAAGAGCACGACTAGCATGGGCAGGATTTGGAAAACTTAGTTGGATACTTAAGAACCGCAAAATACCCCAATACTTGAGGAGCAAAGTGTTCAACCAATGCATCCTTCCTATCATGACATATGGATGTCAAACCTGGACCCTAACCAAGGCAAACATGAATAAACTAGCCACAACAGAAAGAACAATGAAAAGAGCAATGTTAGGTATTCGACTGTCAGATAAAAAGAGGAACGACTGGGTAAGATCCAAAACAAAAGTCGATGACATAACAATAAAAATTGCAAAACTTAAATGGAGCTTCGCGGGCCACACTGCTAGACAGAAAGACCAACGTTGGAATACTACAATACAACATTGGAGACCTTACGAAAGTAAACGACCAAGAGGAAGACCACAGATGAGATGGGTTGATGACATTAAAAGAATAGCCAGAACAAATTGGAAATATATTGCTCGAGATAGAGACCGATGGAAGGAGTTGGGAGAGGCCTATGTCCAAACATGGACGACATAAGGCTAAGAAGAATACCATTTACTGTATCTAGTTGTGCTATAATGCTTCCTGAATTTTGCCTGATCCTTTGGTTTGTTTAGTTTTCTAGTCTATTTGTTATGATTCTCATGTAAAGCTTGTATGTTTAGAATGAAAAACTTATCGGTCGGCAATGTTTCAGATCATTTGGAACATCTTTTTTGTATATCAGTATGACGAATGCTCTGTCCCATTCGTCTGGGATATTTTCTTCTGTTATGCATCTGTTAAATAGATTTAACAGTTTGGTTTTTAGTTCCTTGGTACTTTCCTTTAACAATTCAGGTACAACCTCCCCATACCCTGCAACTTTATTTTTAATTTTTATCATATTTCATTTATTGGAGTACATAATCGATTTCTTATATTTGGATGTCGAGTGTTTTATATAGTTCCCTACAAAAGTTTTCTGTGAATTTTAGTATTTTTCTCTATTTTTTATAATGTTTCCATGTTTATCTTTTAATCTGGTAATTCCTTTATTCGCTGTCGTTCTTCTTTTAAAAGTTTTTACTTCTTTGTTTTTTTTCCATATTTTTTCTATAATTTGGTGTTGTGCTTAAGTATGCTTTATTTATTTTGGTGTACTTAATTGTGTTCCTTTTCCTACTGTTGTAAGTGCTCTTCTCTTTTCTATAAGCTCTTTTGTTTTTTTGGGAGTGTTGATCAATGGTATTCTGTTGATGGATAGTAGTTCAAATGGCTGCTTCAGTAGTAATTTTAGTAATTCTGTCATTTTTCTCATCGAGACTATCTTCTGGGGTTAAGACATCTGGGGTTCTCATTGAGTATTTTATCTAACTATTCTTTGTATTTGTTTTATTTGTTGTGTTGCGAAGTATATTTCTTAAGTTTTATAAGGCAGTTTATAACTGTAGTTGGATTATCGTGCCGATGCTGCACAGCCAGAGCTGGATTGTTATCTAGCAGAATAAATAGGTCTGAAAACAAAGTTGTTATTACCAAATGTTTTTTAATAATACTAAGAATATACTTAATTTTTGACGAACAGTTACTTACTAATTCTATTTTTTATCATTTTTATCTTTTTTTTGACGTAGCAATGTTACTGACTTTAGATGGCCTTCATCATAATCACAACCAAGCATCTATTTTCTTTAGACCATTTTTCCAATGTATCGCACCAATCAGTATATTTTGTTGATACTCTCTAAACCTTTAAACGTACCGAAATTTTTTTGTAGCATTTTGTTTACGAAAAAAAATCTTGTATATCTGTGTCTGATCCGACACGAAATGATAAAATATGGGATAATTAAAGCGGGTTGTTGAATCGCTGCATTAATTGACCGCGTCTCGAACAGTAATTAACAAGAACTTGTTAGTCATTAATTACCACCGAGCAGAGAAGAGGGTCAGGTAGAATTCGAATCCTTTGGTCGGTACTTCTTTCCGCCGAATCGCCGTTTATTCTTATTTAGATGAATTTCAGGCGAAAAACCGCAAGTTTTGCATCGGTTTAGGCTTTGTCGCAAGCCGCCCAGGGTAGGATATTCTATAACAGGACCGAATTTATGTAGGTAAAAGATAGTAATCGGAATAATTTTGCGGAAACGTAAAATTACATATAGACAAACCAAAACATTCGGCTTTATTTCCGCTTAAAACTCATGTCCTCAAGAGTTATGTATATAAATCTAAGACTAAATAAAAGATACAATCTGAAAATAATCCAGGTATACGCCCTCACCAGCGATTACGAAGATGAAATTGTTGAAGCCTTCTATGAGGAAATCGAAAGAGCAAAAAAGCAGGAAACGGCTCATTACAATCTGATAATGGGAGATTTAAACCCGAAACTCGGAAGGAAAAAGGACGAACAAGAAGTGGCAATCGGAGATTTTGGAATCGAAGTAAGAAACAAAAGAGGCAAAATGCTTACCAACTTTCTACTGCAGCACAAACTGTATGCAATGAACACCTTTTTTAATAAGAAACAGAATAAAAAATGGACGTGGGCTAGTCCAGACGGTAGAACTAACAGCTAATATAATTATATAATAACAGACAAAAAGCAAATTATTCAAGATGACACAGTACTCAATAAACTATCAGTTGGAAGTGACCACTGACCAGTAAGAGCTGGAGTAACGATAAAACTACAAAAAGTAAGAGAAAAGATGATAAACAGTTGCAAACGCATAGTTTGGAATTTACAAAATCAGCCAGAAGCATACATAAGAAATATAGCCGAAACTTACAGAGTAATAATACCAAACCTCTAAGTATCGACGATCACAATAAATTAATAACAGACTCAGTAAGAAACTTCTTCTTCTTAACATGCCATACACCAAAGTACGTAGGCGACTATCTTATTACTAGAATTCTGTTCTTGGCGGAGTGACACAGCTCGCCTGTATTGTGTATTCCTGTCCATTCTTTAATATTCCTTAACCAGGATAATTGTTTGCGGCCGGCTCCTCTCCTACCTTCGATCTTCCCTTGTAGGATTAACTGTGGTATTTCATATTTTGCTTCTCTCAATATGTGCCCAAGGTAACCAATCTTGCGTTTTTTAATTAATTCAAAGAATTCTCTTTCAGTAAGAAAAGCACAACTCAAATTTTGCAAGAAAAATGACAAGAAAATTGAAAAGATTTGCAAAGATACAAAAGCTCTCATGGAAATACGACGAAACCTAAGCGAGAACGAAAAGGGAAACAAGCAAAAATATAGAAAACTAAGTAAAATAATTTCAGCGGAAATTAGAAAAGATGTAAGAATATATAATACTAATGTAAGTAGAAGAGAACAAAGGTTTAAAGATAATTAAAAAAAAACTGACACAAAGTAAAAAAGAAATATACAAGCTGAGAGATAAAGACGGGAAGGCAACAACAGATAAACAAAACATTCTGAAAATAACCAGAGAGTTTTATAAAGACCTCTATACTAGCCAAAGACCACAAGACAATTTCCAGACACGAGTAAAGACTCATAAATTAATTGGAAATACTTTTACCCACTACTGTATCAGAAGTAAGAGCAGCTTTAAAGGAAATGAAGAACCATCGATCGCCTGGTTATGATGAACTCGTTATTGAGGCAATAAAAGCAGGAGGAGAAATTCTATTAAAATCAGTAAGCGAACTGTTTAATAACTGATTACATGTGGGTATAACCCGACAAGCGAGAGCTGGCAGGTTGCGCGTAGAACAAATTGAAAAGTGGAAGGGATTGCTCATTTCTATTGCAGTCGGCTAGAAGTTCACATCGTGTATAACCGTTTAAGTACCTATACTATATACCTATAATCGCTATTACGTACCTCTCCTACCTCTCTTAGAATAATTCCTTTTCTATTTTCGCGCAGCTCACCCGCCAGCTCTCGCTTGTCGGACTATATTATTCCAAAAGACTGAAACGATGCAGTGATAGTCTTGTTATACAAAAAAGGCGATATTACTAAATTAGAAAATTATAGACCCATCAGCCACTTGTACATATGTACAAACTCTTTATGAAAATCTTAACAATGAGACTAACACCTAAACTTGATTTATATCAGCCCAAAGAACAGGCAGTACAACATACCACTGGTTCTTGCATTTGTATATTACGAGAAGGCTTTTGTTTCTGTAGAGTTTGAAACAGTACTGAAAGCCCTAAATTAAAGCCGAATAGATTACAGGTACACGACACTAATCAAAAACATCTACGAGAACGCTACATCAAGTATACGACTACACGAAGACACAGAAAAATTCAGCTTAGGTCGAGGAGTTAGACAAGGAGACAATATTTTACCAAAATTGGTAAAACTGGTAGATGGAGAAATATTAAATCATCTAAGGTTTGCAGATGATATTGTATTAATCGCAGGTAACTTACAGAATACAGTTTCTATGATACATTCGGTTAAAAGTCTGTCTGAAAGAGCAGGATTAAAGATACACTTGGAGAAAACTAAACTTTTGACAAATCTCGTAATGAGTGGAAATATAACTATTGACAATAATACCATACAACAAACAGACACTTACAAATATTTGGGACACAAGATTAAAATAAGCAGAGACAATCAAACACATGAAATACAGAGGCGAATAGGCCTGACATGGACAGAATTTGGAAAATTAAGCCGTATTCTAAAAAGTTCAATTTCCATGTGTCTCAAGCGAAAGGTTTATAACCAATGTGTTTTGCCTGTACAAACTTATGAAACAGAGACTTTAACACTCACGCAAAAAACTGAGAATAGACTCAAAGTTACACAACGGGCCATGGAACGTACAATGCTGAACGTGAGCCTTCGAGACCACATAACAAACCAACAAATCAGGCAAATATCAGGAGTTCAAGACGTCATCGAAAGAAACATGACGCTTAAGTGGAACTGGGCAGCGCACTTAGCCAGAACTCAAGATGGAAGGTGGACAAGACGTATTATGGAATGGAGGCCCAGAAACTATAAAAGAAGGCGAGGACGACCAACGACTAGATGAAGCGGTGATATAAAACGTGTAGCGGGAAACTGGCTACAAGCGGTCCAGTGTAGAGAACACTGGAAAGAACTGAGGGAGGCCTATGTACAGTAGTGGACGCGATTTTCTGATTTTTAATGTATATTATATATGTATATTATATTAATTTATATAAAATAATATAAAAAATTGCTAATATGAGCCGTACTACTATATGTTGCTAAGTATAGAGACAAGTATAGTTTTTGGAATTACATTAGATATCCTTGATAGATCAGTAGAAGGAACTTTGCAGTATATCATTACAAGTACATATACATGTATATTAAGAATAAGGAAAACAATAATTATTCTGAAAAAAAATCAAGTCTAGTTGCTTAATTTGAATATACAACACCACGTCCTTTTAGTCTCTTTCCTCTCCCTGTCTCTCTCTAACCAATCATGACGTTTTTTGAATTATTCTTATGTAAACATTTTTTACAAAGATAAAAATGGCTTATTCTTTACACCAGCTTTGAATTATAAAAAGGAGAGAGGAGTATAACTAATCTGAAAAATTAAAATACGGTAACCTATGATCGGAGTACAAAATGAATGGTAGATATTAGAAAAGTGGGAATAAAAACCAGAAGAACAAGCCACAGTGGCAGAAAAGAAAGAACAAATATTTTACAGGAAGCACCTAATGAACTGTAGAATCAAACAAGATAAATGCGGTTGATTTTCCGCGACAAATAAATTAGAAAAGTGCAGTGATTGTGGTAACCACTCCGCTAAGAGTGAAATTTTTAGGTAGAAAACTGTTTTCAAAGCTTTCAAAGCTATGAACGTTATAAATAGTAGTTTTATTCTAATGAATATTTAAAACTAATTGTTGTTAGAAGTACAGCTCCACCTTTAATGTCAATCATTGCATATCTATTATTTTAAATGTCTTTTATTGCGAGAGCAATAATTTTATTAGTATCCAGTTACAAGAAGGTAATGAATGTGTACATATTAAGATTTATAATTTAATTAATATTGAACGCGGAGCAATAGTAAATAATTCCACTTAACCGTTGAAGTTAAATGAGGTATCGAACGCATGGGTGTATACTTGATTTATGTGACACCCACGATTAGTAGCACTTAGTTCGGGTAAGGGAATTGAAAAAATACAAAAGCACGAATTGCAAGATGATTATTAGATAAGTAACTATTAAGAAGTACCTGACTTAGTATTGTGATTTTTCAAACTAGCATTTTCAGTTAAAAATTTATTATCTAATGGGAAACAGAATATTTCAAAAGTAGGTAAACAAGAAATAACAATGTTGTAGTTTTTTTTCCATTCTTTTCGCCTGTTCAAGATCTACTAATTCTTCTTCTTAGAGTGCCTGTCCGTTCCGAACGTTGGCGATCATTCTGGCTATGATGATTTTGTTGGTTGCTATACGAAATAGCTGTGTTGAGGTCTTTCTATACCATGCTCTCAGGTTAGCATGCCAGGATATTCTTCTTCGTCCTGGGGCTCTTTTTCCTTCAATTTTACCCTGCAAAATGCATTGGAGTAGCTCGTATCTGCCTTGATTTCTCATTATATGTCCCAAGTTCTCTAGCTTACGGCTCTTCACAATGTTGACCAAATCCGCGGTTGTGTTCATCCTCCGCAGTACTTCTTCATTGGTGACTTTGTCCATGGTGTCTTCAGGATTCGTCTGTATAGCCATAATTTAAATCTACTAATTACTAATAATAATTGATCCATGAAAATTCTTTGTATTTTTTTTACTATACCTTCCATTTCTGCTCCTGTAAAAACAACAAATTGTATTAATATTGGTCGATTTTTCATTTTCATAAATATTAGTTTGAATCTTATGGGACACGCTGTATCTCTTATCTACAAAAATGTTTGTCAAAGTGCCTGATAAGTGTGTTGTTTTATAAACACATGATGACACTATGTCGGACCTATAGGTAAAAATTGTGTCAGGTCAAAAAAAATGAATCGGAGTTGGTCTTAAGTCGCTAAGATATTCAAACCTCGGTATAAATGAACCATTTTATAAAACAAATCCTTTTATTTCAAAATACTTTTTGTGTAAAATATTCTTTTGTTATTAATTTTGCTATATCAATGGATTACTCTTTATTCTCCTCTTAAGTTCAAGCTGATAAAAACCACCTTAAGGTCTGCTAGGTTTTATCGAAAGAAAATCTTTTACTATTTCCATGGTCCTAAAATAGTGTTCGCCAAACAATTAGTGGAGATTCCGGTAAAAGACGTGTTGCATAGGATTGTTTTTTATTTATACACATATAGGTACATATTAGGTGCTTATTAGGTTAAATATCGATTTTAGCTTCTTTAACGTAATTTATTATTGCATCTAAAACGCGTTTATTATGGCTTGATAACAGGGAACCAATGTTGAGAGGGAGAGTGTGATATTCTATTAGAGAATTATATCGTCTAGAGATAGCCGCATCATTTTTTTTACACGCCAGAAATATGTGGTTAATATCACCTATGGACAATCACATAACGTGAAATTTAGTATCCCTAATTTATGAAGGTGCAACGGAAAACGGCCATGATTCAATTTTAAGCGTGTTACTGTTGAAGTATATCTTTTCATATAATCAAAAGTTATGTCCGGTAGTCTATTTGGAAGCTGTGGGTAAAGCTGGAAATACAGATTTTTCGATGTCTTGCTAAAATTATTGTAAGATTATGACCATCTGACTTTAATAGCTTTTTTTAGTTTAGTAGTTAGGTTGGTATAAGAAAAAAATTCTACGATTTACTTCTTTTGCTTCACAATCCACCCTTTCATTTCCTATAGTACCGCTGTGACCTTTTACCCATATGTGAATTATTTTTTTATATTTTTGATTTACTTGGGATAATAAATTTTGTATTTCAAGAATTAATTCTTGATTATAAATATTTTTTGGAGATCCTTCAATTGCTTGCAAAACGGACTTTGAATCTGATATAATAGAAACCGTTTGAACTGGATTTAGTGTGTACCATAGTAGGCTTTTTTTTATCGTCATAGACTCAGCACTGTAAATAGAGAGTGTATCTGCTAGTCTAAATTTTTCGACATGGTTGATGTCTGAAACACAAAATGCTACGCCTGTTCCATTCTCACATTTGGACCCATCTGTAAATATTTTATTAACATTTTTTTCAAAAGCATTCAATGTGGTTTAGAGTATTAGGTTATTTAAATTTGTATTTTCTGTATATTCAGGGTATATAATGGTTGGCCGAACTATGATACGTTGATAACTATTGTTCTGAAGCTATTTTCTTGTGGCATTGTAAATTAATTTATTAAATGCCCTGTATTTAATTATTATTTGTTGTCAGCTAAATACTGTCTACGTATATTTAACGGAGGTTCTTGTATTTCTGCAGGGTCTGCTTGGTCAGGCGATGACATCATTAGACCCATACAATTTTTTAAAGCTTTGTATTGTATACGATCGGTAGTTATTAGATTTGTTTTAGATGTTGCCCCATATAATGTACAGTTATAGTCCAATATAGAACGAATATGCTTTGTAGAATGAATACGATACAATAACATCAGCTCCCCATTTTTTCTTGGGAAGTACTTTTAGTAGATTTATGGCTTTTTCGCATCTTTTTTTAATATATTTTATGTGGTTAGTCCAAAGCGATGTTTTGTCTAATACTATACCTAGGTACTTATATTTGTCAACGTATAGAATCGGGAACTTATCTAGACAAGTAGCTCTAGCAGTTTTAACTCGGTGACGAGTAAAACATACCAAGGCAGTCTTATCCTGAGAAGCACTAAAACCCACGTCACTAAACTACTCTATTAGTAAATGAATACATTCTTTTAAGTCATATAAACATTTCTCATATGAACCCAGGCTGAAATAAAAACATAAATCATCCGCGTATTGTATCATGTTGAACTTGTCTTTTCAATTATGTATCACAAGTATGGGTTTACATTTTAACCTTTTTTGTTGTGGTAGGTGGGGCCTAGGGGGTTGATGGGGGTGACTTCTCTTTCATGTCATTTTAGTTCTCCCTTACTATCCTAGAAACGATTTTAAGCATTTTTCGATATCAGCTTTTGTTCGTGAGATTATAACCCATTCTAAGTTTTAAAATTGACACACTGTATAGACGTACCGAAGCATGTAATGAATATGGGCTAAAACTTAATACTTCTAAGACAAAACTTATGGTTGTCATCAAAACGGAGTTACAACCAACGAACATCAGAGCATGTGGAATAGAGTTAGAAATAGTCCACAAGATTACCTACTTGGGTGCAAACGTTAACGATAACTGGGATATAGATAAAGAAATAAGAATACACACTGAAAAAGCCAGAGCCGCCTTCTATAAATTAAAGAAAGTTCTAATTAATAGAGATATTACTTTAAACCTTAAAATCAGATTAATACGCTGGTATATATTCTTTCACGACTTGTAAAACTGGTATAGGAGGAGATTCCCACAGGCAAAAGACCACTCGGACGTCCCAGAATGCGATGGAGAGATAACATCCAAGCAGATCTCCGAAAATGAACATTCCATTTGACCCTAGGTTGATGGAAGACCGAACAAATTGGAAAAAAATTGTACAGTCAGCCAAGACACACCCAGGGTTGTAGCGCTACGTGATGATGATGACATATTCTTCACATTGCTGTATGGTGTGGAGAGCTGGATCCTTATATAGACATTAATAAAAAAATTAGAGGCCTTTGAGATGTGGATTTATCGACGAGTATTGCGGATAAGTTGGGTTGATCGAATAAGAAATGAAATAGTTTTACATTGAATGAAAAAGAGCATAGAAATAACAAAAACGGTAAAAATTCGAGTTACAATATTTCTTATACATCTGAAAATGAACATTCCATTTGACCCTAGGTCGATGAAAGACCGAACAAACTGGAAAAAAGTTGTACAGTCAGACAAGACCCACCCAGGGTTGTAGCGCTACGTGATGATAATGATGATGTTTTATTTTTTCTTTTACTTCCTTTGGTGTCGTGTTCATGGTACAAATTTTTTTTATCTTCTGTTTTGTCGGCTACTATAGCTAATTTCCGTTGCGTTAGCCATTTTGTAATTTGAAAGTTTATTCTCAGACCTTTTTTCTGATAATTCTTTATATAGTTTTCTCTTTTCTTTTAATTTTTTCGTGAAATCTGTTTGTCCACCTCCAAGTCTTCTTATTTTAAGATTATTTTTAAAAAAATTTAATTGCAATATCTTTAACAACACTGGTTACATTCTTTAAGTTATACTAGGATTAACTTTTGTGTTCTATTTTTTATATTTAATCTGAATACCATTATTTCTCACCTTCTAACATTAACCATTTGATCTTTTGTGACCTTCACCTATTTTTTGGTTTCGTTTTGCTTATCACTTAAGTATTCCTCGCAACCAACTTACTGATGTCTATTTCAATATTATGATAAAGTCCTTCCATTTACTTACATGTTCTTCTCTTGTCATAAGAACGTCTATGTATGACTATCCTCCTCCTCCATATCTTTATCTCCTGTTTCGGAATGGCGTTCACATTACGAAAGTGAAATTCCTGTGAAAACTGACTAAACTTAAATCAAATTGATAAAACAGTTGGTGTTATCACGTGGTACACTATAATTTTTGTTTCCGTGCATATATTTTGTTTAAAACTTAAATTCAAAATAGTGTAACAAACAGAAATTTAATTAGGCCACCCTGTACATATAAGCGGTAAATATATTGGAACATGCCCGTTGACTGATTAAATGCTTAGTTATTTCGTAATTAACGTGAGGATGGATCATCGATTTCTGAATATTGCTCGCATATTATTTCCCAGAATAATCTCCGTTCCAATGAGACCACGTAATTAAACCCTCGGTTAATTACAGGCTGTAAATAATACTTTAAGTGCCGTTTTAACGCGCCTGTAAATGTCACGACTCGAAATTTCAAGGTACAACTTCAACTCGCTAAAAATACAATATACGAAATTAAATGAAAAATACTCATAAATGTCAATCTCTGTTTGAGGCGTAAGCATTGTGAATACAATGGGAAGATAGGAGATTAGAGCAGAAGGTTGTGTTTTGTGTGGGTTAGTCGCTGCTTTAAATGTAGGATGATTTATTTGTTTAAAAAAATGAAAGCTGCAAAACTAAAAATACAACAGAAAAAAATTATGTATCCTACCAGACCAAACCGAAGAAACTGAAAAATGTGTATTAATGATATTCTTTAAATAATATCCTAATTAAATTGTTATAAAGAAATAATGATCATTCAAAATGTTTAAAAAAATTTTATACATTTTTATGTTAACCCTAACATAGAAATAATTAAGAGAGAGAACAAGTTATGAGGAGTCTAACCTTTTTTATTTTTTTAATAAATCAATTTTTCCGCAAATCGCCAGGAAATTTTGACATTCCTGTCAAAATTTCTTGAAGAAAAAGTCAGGACTTCCTTACTGTAAGGAAATGTCATTTCCTTACTGTAAGGAAATGATATTTCTGTACAGTTGTTAGTGTTCTACATAAATTAAATTTATAAGCGTCAAGTTTGACAATTCAACCTCAATACGTTTCCATAGTAACCCAAGTAATTTTATTAGGAATTTCAAAGCACCATTTATTTGGGAATAAAATTATCGCGTTTTTTTTAAATCAATCAATATCTGTCGAATTTTAAACGATTTGCGGAAAAATAGTATGTTTACCTCGTAGGAAAAGCCACATTCCTGGACTCTGTGTTGCTAAGTCTCGGCTTGCGCCTCGACTTAGCAATCTTCACAGTCGTCCAGGAATGTTAAGCTTTTCCTACCCGGTAAACAATGTACTATTTTTCAGTAAAAAATTGTAAAACCTCATAATTTATAGTACCGTACCGACTTTAATGGACATTTGTGTTTTAGAAATTTACGCTACTCTTTAAGAATTATTTGATGTTACATTGATCTTTTAGTTTTTGAAGAATATAAACTATCCCTTCTTGAGAAAAAGTAAAAACTACGAAGTTATACATTATTTATATTCAAAACATATTTAAGTACCTGAAACATAGATTTGTGTAATTTATCGAATATATTTTATAATACAATGGAATTTTTCAACCCTCAAAAATCTCACTTATATTAATATACACTCACCGGCAAAATTAACGGAACACCTTAAAATTGGGACATGTTAGATGTCTCGAATTTCCTAAACCTGTTGTCCGATTTTAGTGATTTTTTTAGTATGTTATAGGTATATTATTTAAGAATATCGATGTAATAATATTGTTGCTAGACAGGTCAATGTCATTTTATACCGGGTGTAACAATCCTACTGTGTTTTTTCCTTAAAGTTCGGAACACCCTGTGGAATATTCTAGCATATAAAATATGAAATAAACTAATTATAGCCTAGCTTTCTTAACATTTTCTTTTTGATTCATTTGCTTATGTTTGATAATAAAAAAGTTAGGTACGTTAACAACTAGCCATGTTTTTCATCAATAAATCCTCATTTTCTGCTTAGTTTAAAAACAAGCCCAAAGTAGGCTATGAGAAGTTAACAATTTAATACACACACCGGCAAATTTAAAGGAACCTGTTATTAATGCAATATTTCTTTATATTTGTATTTTATAGACTATATCTACATAGCTTTGAAAGCTCCTTGTCACAAGAAAGTCTTAAATGTCAAAACGTCAAATTAATTTGTTTATTTGTATTTTGTTTTACATTTTACAGTCATTCTGTCTGTTCATAACAAGTACAAACTTGTATTTAATTGAGCGCACAGTAAGAAAGAGACTTAAAGAAGCCGGTCTCAAGTCATATGTGCCAATAAAAGCTCCCAGACTCCAGAGACACCATCGTTTAGCACGACTACAATTTGGTCGAGTACATCAAAATTGGAATGATAACCACTGGAGTCAAATTCTCTTTACGGAAGAGAGCCGTTTCTGTGTAAATTACATCGACGGTAGAGAAAGATTGTATCAACGCCAAGGAGAACGAAATGCCCCTTTCAATTTTACTACGACCGTACCTTTTGGTGGAGGTTCAATTATGGTGTGGGGCGGTATATGTTTGGGAGCAATAACAGAGTTAGTGGTGATTGATGATGGAGCATTAACAGCAGATAAGTATATCAGAGATATTCTCCAAGACCATGTGGTACCTTTTTCACCATATATTGGCGAAAATTTTATTTTAATGCAGGATAATGCGAGCCCACACGTCGCAGACTGTGTAAGATATTTCTTATTACAAGTGGGTATAACAACGATGAATTGGCCAGCTTGTTCCCCAGACCTAAACCCGATATAGGATATGTGGGACATGCTAGGCAGAAAACTTAGGGCACGGGTTCCTGCTATTCAAAACAGAGAAGAAGTCACAATTGCTTTGATTGAGGAATGGGAGAGACTGCCCAACAACTGATCGATAGCGTTATCAGAAGTATGAGAAGACAAATAACTGCAGTTGTAGGGGAAACACACGCTATTAAAGCCAAAAAATGCATAAAAAACAATTTAAGTTCAAACTGTACAATAAAGTTAATGCGTTTAAAATCCGTATTTTGTTGAGTCTGACATCTTTGTGTTTTATTTCTTCTTAAACAGGTTTTATATTGTACTACCATTGTAATATAAATTCAAAATAATTCACCAACATTCGTATTATGATATTATCTAAACAGTATATAGACTAGAGAGAAAATACTCAGATTTTATGGTTGTTCCTTTAAATATGCTGGTGAAACTAAGAAGAAAATGAGCATTTATTGATGAAAAACATGGCTAGTTGTTAACGTACCTAACTTTTTTATTATCTAACACAAGCAAATGAATCAAAAAGAAAATGTTAAGAAAGCCTGAGACTATAATTGAGCTTTAATTTCAATATTTTATATATGCTAGAATATTCCACAGGGTGTTTCGAACTTTAAGGAAAAAACACAGTATGATTGTTACACCCGGTATAAAATGACATCGACCTGTCTAGCAACAATATTATTTCATTAATACTCTTAAATAATATACCTATAATGTACTAAAAAAATCACTAAAATCGGACAACAGGTTTAGGAAATTCGAGTCATCTAACATGTCTCATTTTTAAGGTGTTCCGTTAATTTTGCCGGTGAGTGTATTTAAAAATATATAAATATAAATAATAACTGATAAAAAAATATATAAAAATTAAATGGGTCTTAATATATGTTTATAATAATTTTAAATCAAATATAATAATTTTTAATTAGCCACATTAAATGTGGCTCTAGCATTTGTATAGGCTTTATCGAAATTTCGTGGATGCATAAAGTCATCCCCTGTCATTTTTAAAACCAGCCCTTACGCTGGCTTATGTCATTAAAGTCTTCAGCAGTAAGATGAGCTTTGTCGTTACAGCCATATGATATAAAAATTAAATATGTGCCAGGAAAATAAAATTCCTTAGCAGATACTTTATCTCGCCCTATTTTTCATGAAATTTCCCAGGAAGATTCATGTAATATTTGTTTTGCGACTGTTAACTTGCCTACAGCTGAAGCCAGAGAAATTTAAGAAAAAGAAAACAATTATCTGACACAGATGTAGCCTCTATCATTAAGTATGTTAAGATTCCTGAGAGTTGTGCTGTTGAAATCTAAAGATGGGAAGAAAGAGGATATAATACGATGAATGACATCATATATCGTTATTCCCCTGGCCATGATAGAAAGGAAGCTCAGTAAGTTGTGTCAAAATGTTCCATCAAAGAAGTATTACAAGAAACTTATGATTCACCTCTTGCGTTATGATGTAGAACGTACTTTACAGAAAATTATACCACGATACTTTTGGATAGGTATGATTAGGTAGATTAGGTGTCAAAATGTAACGAGTATCAAAGGTACAAATCAACTAATCTGAAACCAGCTGAATTACTTTAAAAACCCCAGTTCAAAGCCAGCACTTTAAAACTATGGCTATTGACCTGTTTGGTCCTTTACCAGAGACCAGAACTGAGGAACGGTGGAATTGGAACTCCCAGGAAAGTTATCAGCGATAATGTAGTACATTTCGTCAGTTATGCCATGTAACATATAGCTCAAGCTTTAGAATTTAGTCAGAGTCTGATTCCCGTTTATCATATTGCTGGGAATCCTGTTAAACGCAAAAACAGTAACCAGAAAACCCAGTAATTAGCTATATTGACTGATCATACCAGCTGGAAAGAAAAGCTACCCTGTGTTGGTCTTGCTATGAATACTACTGTTTGTCAGTCTACGGGTTTCTGGTTTCACACTGGATTCCATCCAAAGTCGAGGGTCTGAACTCAGTAGCCACTGCACGTCCACTCCGCGAGCCTACTACAACGTGCACTTTGAATGCAGACGTTCTGAAAACTAATAATAGTGCGTCGTATACACCATTTTGCTTAGTATATTATATCGATGTGTGGCAGCAAAAGATCATTGTTATTGTGCTTCTTTTTAATTATACACAGAGTTGAACTTGTTACAATTTTCATAAAAAATTGGTTATAACTTTGTGAATAGCCTGTATAACATAATAGAACTTTATCTGGTTGTGATGGGGAAGTGACGAAGATTTTAAATAAAATAGACGGTATTCCACTTAAGTGGAAAAATATTTAAAAAATGAAACAAATAATTATGCAGTGTATATTTATATCTATTGGAAATACAATAAACTATAGTTGAGCCGCTGAAAAGATGGAATTATCACGTAAATGGCATGCATTCTTAAATATTCATCTTCCTATGTTATCACTTTTCCCACGTTTACACCGCTCAACAAAAACGAACTAATATATTTATACCATTTTTTACAGGTTATTGATTTACATTACATTTAAACATTTTATTGTCTTTTGCTCGTATAAATATGTCAAAAGTAAACTATAAATAAAATTAAGAGATAAATTCGTTTTATACAGTTGATGGAATACGATTCGTTTAAATAGAGTAGAATATTTTTATCCACAACAATACAAAAAATACAAATACAAATTAATATACGTACGCGTGAACTCTACAAACAATTTTTAACACTGCCAACAAAATTCACCAGCGAAAGTGAAACAAAAATTAATAATGTCCATAGATAAATAATATAATGACGGTGTAAACAGTTTCTCAGAAGATCTAGTTTTGACCGCCTGTCGATGCTTGCATTCAACGATCATGCGACCTTGGATTCCATGTTTTAAGCCAGTATTAGTTAATCCAGTATTGATAATTTAGTATATGCGACAAATTTTCAGTGTAAAATGGAGATTAAAGTCCTAGCTTTACGTAAATCTAGAACTTTATTTTGATTAATTTTAAGTACCAAACTGCCTACATATCAACAGTTTTCCATAATTAGGTATTATAATCCACAAATATCTTTATTTCATAACTATCTTTACTATTTTCTATACATCGGCCATTGGACATGAAAACGCCGATTAACAATGTTTCGATTCAAATTACGTCACGAGAGTACAGTTTCGGGCTTAATGTTCATTGGTTAGTCGGAAGAGACAACCGTAGTAATTCTACGAACCGTGATTTTGAGCAGTGTATTTGATTGGTCTGACATTATATTATATTTATTATGACAGACAAATAATAAAATAAACAAACAAACAACAAACAATTTTGTTGTTGATATAAGGTTGAATACTCGAATAAATGAACGTTGATAATATAAAAGGCAAATATTGAGCACAGTATTAATTTAATCTTGCCCAAGTACTTTCGATCCCTAGATCATCTTCAAGGGCATTTCGTCAATTGCGGCCTATCCGATAAGAGTAAAATGTCATAAACATAAAATGGAACATTACAATACACTATACAAGGACGAACAAACACTTTAAAATTTTTGAAAATAGGTGAAGGTACATTGTGTTATAGAAGTCGGAGACAGAATGGCTCACGGTCTAACGATTTTCCGTTAGACCGTGAGCCATTCTGTCTCCGGCTTTTATAACACAATGTAGCTTTCATTGCTTTTTTGCGATTTACTTGAATTTTTTGCTGCAGGTTTAGTAAATTTGTAGTTGGTCTCCATTCCTTCGCCACAACAACGTCATCGTTTGTGTCTTCTCTTTGATACTTCTCTTATAACAGTTATGAAATGCACAGCATGAAAGAACAATGTGATACTGCCTCAACACTTGTAGCTGTAATTTTATGAGTTCTCGTATGTGTAGTTTGTTAAGTAAATTAATATGTGAATAAAACAATAAGTATTTGCTGTAACTATTTCTTACACCACAATTTATTTTCAATTTTTTTACTTTGTTATTGATATCTTTCGAAAATAACGCTAGTATATGTTACTTTTTTGAAACGATTGGTGCCATAATGAATAATAATATATAATTGATGATTAAATAGGTATTGGAACTGGAACTGAGCCAGTCGTACAACCGATCGCGAAAATGTTCTAGGATCTGTCTTTACGACTTATTGCGCTACTTGGTACTACATCAACAAATCGTATCGTCTTTTAATTATTTTAGACGAACATTGCAACTTCATGGTATTCCCACGAAACCGACTTACACATAAAATAACAATAAAAAGCGAGAGGAAAAGATTTTTAGATATGACTGACATAGATTGAGTAGTTGATAAATAGTGCATTACCTCAGAAAACATTTTTGTTAGTAAATAAATTGTAACGAAAAATTTTTTAAATGAGTGCCCTATAAAATCAACATGCTAACTGCATAATTACATTTTATAAGCGATGTTGTCATTTAGCTCTAAGTAAACAACGAACTCTCGTTTCAAACCCGTATAACGGTTATTTACTTCATTGTAGTCGAAATCGAAAAACGTTTCTTTTACTATCGTTTTAAGGCATCTTGTTTCGATTTTACATTCACTCTCTTTATTATAGTCAATTTAAATTGCGACAGAATGATAAAAAATCAAAGTGAGCAGGAATGCAGTAGAACTAGCGAAATGCAGTCTGCTCGGTAGATAAACTGAGCCTCAGGTAAATAATGTAAATTGAGTGTGACGAAGGGCGAAGGGAACAGTATTCAGTGGTGGAGTATTATTTATATTAAGTAATTGTGGCATTGTAATTATATGTTAAAAATAATTTGATACCTAGAGAGTCGGTCAAAGGCAAATTGATATTGAAAGTTTAGAGAAATCTGTGTTACATGTTTCATAATAAAAGTAGAATATCGTATTTATATGGGACTAAACCATAAATTGATATTAATGAAAATTATATTTTTGTTTTGTCGTTTCAATTTCCAATCCGAAAATTGTTAACCTGTGATTTTTACGATAATTGCAAATTTGTATCACAACTGATCATGATTGTAAGCAAAATCAGTTTTAGTAGACGATTTGGAATCACAGGCTCCTAATATTAAAAAAAAAAAGAAAACTGCAGGTATGCCTCTTGTGCCCCTGCTTTTCAACGTTTACACCGAAAAATTTTTCAGAAATGCACTCTCTGAAAAACAAGAACTAATAAATATGAACTGTGAAGTCATCAATAATTTGCGATATGCCGACGAAGCAGTACTCCTAGCATCTACTAAAGAAGACCTGCAAATATTACTTGAGAGTGTCGTTGAGAGCTGTAAGGAAGCAAGTGTGGATCTGAACATACGAAACACCAAAATATTTGTACTAAGTAAATATCAGAATATAAAACCGACCATGTATCTAAATAGTACCAAACCTAAGCAAATTACTATTTAAATGGGGATAAGCTACAAATTAAACGTTAAAGTACGTTTATTGACGTTTCAATTTCCACTTCGGAAATCAAATTCGGAAATTGAAACGTCAATAAACGTACTTTAACCTTTAATTGTGGCTTATTCCCATTTAAATAGTAAGTACTTTAAAATGCCACAAGAAACTAGCTTCAGAACAATAAAAAAATAAGCAAGTTGATCAAATTATTTACCTTGGATATCATTTAAAGCGTAACGCAGAGAGTCACTTTGAAATTAGATCCAGAATTGTGCAAGCTAGAGCCACTTTTAGAAGGATGTTCAAAGTTTCTTGAGTGGAGAAGATTCGAAACTTCGCACTTCTAGAACGTCTCAGCAAGACTAATGAGGTTATAAAAAGCAAAGAAAAGGAAGCTGAAATACTTCGGACATGTAATGAGAGGTCCCAAACGTAGATTGCTACAAAATATTATGCAAATGAAACTAGCAAGCAAATGCAGTCGAGGACGAAAAAGAATTCATGGTTAAAGAGCTTGCGAGATTAGTATAGTATTGATACAAGCATGGTATTTAGTCTGGCAGTATATAAAATTAAGGTAACTATGATGGTAAGCAACTTTCTGAAAGGATTTGGTACATGAAGAAGAAGAAGATGTTTACCAATTGGAGCTTTGTAACTGCCAGTTTGTCAGAGTTGTCTTACTGTTTTGTATGCTGTGTTAAGGAGGGTTATTCCTCTACAGTTTCTACATTCCAATTGATCACCCTTTTTGTGTAGCAAGCAAACGATCCCAATACACCACTCTTCCGGGATTTGTTCATTATTCCAGGCTCTCAGTATGATTTACTATATATATGATTAGTCAGAGTAGCACCTCCACATTTAGTTCTGCGGGTATATTATCACTTCGTGGAGATTTATTATTTTTTAGGTGATGGAGGCTCCAATGGTGTATTGTTGCTTGCTCCTGGGGGTGGTTGATTTGGATCTTCTACTTCGATAGTAAGTAGTTCTTTATAGTGTTCCACCACCTTTTCAATACTTCTTTCTTTTGTATTGAGTATATTCCCCTCCTTATCCTTACATAGTCCGATCCTTGGTTTAAATTATTTTCTTAAATTATTTAGATTTTTATAGAATTTTCTTGTTTGATTTTCCTTTTTAGTGCCTCAAGTTCTTCCAATATTATTTTTTTATAAGTTCGCTTTTTTCTCCGATGGATGTACTTCTCTTCTCTTCTGAGATCTTTATATTTTTGTTCTTTTTCACGAGTTCTTCTTTACTGCATCAGTTTATATGCATTGTTCTTTCTTCTTGTAATGTCCTCGCACTCAGCATCGAACCACTCATTGCGTGGTGGTGGTCTTTGCGGCCCTAGAATGTTATTTGCTGCATCTTTAATATAATTTTTACACATTTCTCATTATTCACTAATTGTTAGATTCTCTTTAGTTATGTTTTTAGTTTCGATATAGTTTTAAAACCTTTCTACCGTTTGCGGATTTTTGAGGAGTTCAATATTAAGGCGCCTTGTTTTGGTACTTCTCTCCTTCTTCGCATTTGAGATTCTAGCCCGAATTCTTGTGCCAACTAGAAAATGATCTGGATCAATATTGGCGCCTCGATAGGTGCGGACATCCATAAGGTTAGAGTTAGAGTAGTGTCTAGCATATATGATCACATGATCAATTTGGTTGTTCGTTAATCCATCAGGCGAGGTCCAAGTCCCCATATGTATTTTTTTGTGTAGAAAACATGTGCTTCCTACGATCATGTTCTTTGATGCTGCGAAGGTAACTGCTCGTTGTCCATTCGAATTAGTATTATAATACGTTGCTTGAAATCATCGGTATAGGCGGGATCAAGACATCCTATCCTTTATATATTTCCTCGAGAATCATTGCTTCGTTGATAATAATATCATTATATTATTTTTATTAGCCTTTTCACAGTCAGTGTCGTTCCATTGCATTGTCAAGGTTGCAATGTACTTTTTTGACAACAGCACTAACAGGAAAACTTATTTTAACTTCGATAATCCGGAATATTCGAGTTATCACTTCTTCTTCTTGTAGTGTCCTATCCGTTTCGGATGTTGGCGACCATCATGGCAATCTGCACTTTGCACACTTCTGCTCTTACCGTAAGTTATGACTTACGGTGCAGAAACACTTTCCTTAACCCAGGCAACGGTAATCAAACTCAGAGTAACCCAAAAAAGAATGGAACACTTGATACTTGATATCATGACTAAACTGGAACTCGAGACCGACAGAACTGAAAGAAATTAGGGAATCCTATGTTCAACTTTGGACGCAGATTGCTGTCTGATTATGAATCCAGAAGATATTAAACCACTTAAAAATATAATAAAATCCACAAGGAAAACAATTCCTGTAGCTGGCTGTATACCACGTATCACAAAAAAGAGGTTAGTCTTCGTAAATGGGTATATTTATTTAAAAACCCTTAAAAGGGCTACATCAAAAAAACAAACGTTTTCGGACTAAACAGTCCATCATCAGGTTTAAAATTGCTAGGTTAAAATGCCTGAGCTACCAAAATACCAGGGTAAAAACCCTTTAAATTACATGTAGTTATTAAAGATTGTACATATTGTTGTTATAAAACTGTGATGTTAAATATTAAATTGAATTTGACTTCAGGTAACATGCTTGAAGTGAGTTCCAGTGTCCGGAGAGTAAACCTCTTCAAACGGAGTTATTCATTTACCAGCTGTAGTCCTAGAATATGATTCTAGGTAGTGATTCCAGGGATAAAGAAAATTTCATAGACGACACTAACATCGATAAAGTGGAGGCTATCCCGGAGATTCTGAGTCAGAAAAAATTGCGATAGAATCTGGCAATGACATTGAAAATATACAATCTTGACTTTATGAAGCATTTCAGAAAAAAAAAGTTGAAGCAGTTTGATGAAAATGGCATAAAACTTAATTAGACCTAAACAATGATATTATTTAACTTAAATTTATATATTTAAGCTACTAAAAATAAAGTTGTGTTAAAATAATTAAATTTAATATTTAACTTAGTTGGAGTTCTTGAATACCTTATTACAACGCAAATGTTGAGATTTTTTACTTTTATACTGATTTCACGTCTGCACCAATCTTTTAGAATAGCTTTCTGCAGATTTAAATAGATATTATATGTTAAGATTATTGTCAATTATCGCTTAAAATATTATAAATAAAGACGCGTATGTTGCAGATACGCGCGATGTCGTTACTTTGGTGGACGCGCCTATCGGAAAGTCATAAAATTAGTTTTTTGTTAACTTAACTCCTTTCACTGAATAAAATATTATTTTTTTGTAAAATCGATAGTTGTGAAGTGGCGGAAGTGTATTGATTACTAGTCACACCTTTATGAGGATATCTAAAATTGGTACGCCACTGCTAATCCCACTTCTGATCGAAGGTACCTCGACGGACTGTCCGAGGTGACGGATGTGATTGGGATTGAGTGACAGCCGTCAGTTTGTCTGGGGACCGGGTCTCCTCATGCTCTTATAAGGACCATGCAGAAACAGAGGCCACACATTACATGTTTGTCCAAGAGCTTTTGTTCATTTTTATTATTCTGCTTCTTTTTTCATTTTTTCCTTCGCAAATACTTTATAAATGCTAAATCTGAAGATGCTATTTGACGATAAAACTGGTTTACATTTCAATAAGCTTTGTAAATTTTGAATTTGTGACAGAGATTGATGCTTAAAGAGTTATTGGATAAAAGCCAGTTGTGTTTTGAATCGTTTGACTGTTCATTTGCATCTGTTGGCGAAATACGAAACGGTTTTGTTTTTTGTGTATTTTAATTTGCGAAGCTGCATGTGCAAAATTGATAATTTGCATTGAATACGAGTGGTCTAAATAAGGAAGATGGTCATTTAAAACGATATGCAGATAAAGTTTCTGTCTGTCGAAATAAGCATCGTATTAAATAATAATATTTGATTAATGTCACGGTATCCTTATATCAATCTACAAGGTGTATCGATCTGAAATATGACAAACTCGTTGAAGCATGTAATTACTTATTAACGATATGCAAAATATAGAATTATTAACACGGCTATAAACACCTCAATGCAAACTATTAATTCAATCAATTAGAATAGCAAACAATAATACCGCTTATTAAAAACAATATACAATATACCATATCTTATGCATTGATCAATTTTTCTTTCTTTTTCCTTTCGTTGAGTTGTTAGTATGACATTATCTTTCTTCGTTAGCTCATTTTGACAGACTATTAAAAGTTTATAGAACGTGACCAAGAACATGTTATTCTATTTACTAGTCTCAGTTTTTTCTTTATTTTTATATTGGTTAATCTAAGCATGGTAAGCATATTGTAACCAATATATATCTATTCCCAAGAAAAGGAATGCCAGATAGTGTAGTGCGTATCGACTTATCGTTTAATGAGTAATATGTTCAATTTTTGTTGAAAGTATTGCATTGTTGCATATACAGGGTGTCCCATAATTAATTAGACATTAGCTAATGGCTGATAGCTAACATCAAAATAAAGCGTTTGAGCTTATATTGCTTAGGCAAAATTTTGCTAGTTTTCATTATACAGAGTGATTCATTAATATATTTTTATATTAGTTTTAGGGATATATTGAAAGCTATCCAACCGATTTAAGTGAAATTTGGTATCTTGCTGTTATTTGTTATGTTTAATATGAAAATAATATTAGTTTTACCATTGACACTAGGTGGCGCCACCTACTATAATATTGGACCATTAATGTGGTCATAATTTTTTTGTCCGCCCTGTTTAAACATTCTAGAAAAAAAACATAAAATACAATTCAATTCTACACAAAAAATGACATTTTGGTATTTTGGTAATGATACGCATATCTGTATTTGATTTTTCGAAAAACAATCAGGTACCTACGTAGGTATGCTGTGAACTTAATGGCAAAGTCAAGGCGTAAGTACGAATTTGTTTACTATTTGTTGTAAAAGTGCAGTGCCAGTCTATTATTATATAAAAAAAGAATATGTGTGTACTTTGTACGCAGGTATAGTGTATTTTTATGTATGAGAGAGTAATAAAACAATAAATTATGTATGCAAATCCCTAAACTGTTGATACGGGTGACTCAATGAAAAACAGATATTTGTCAACAAGTTTACAGAAGTATATAGGAAAACAATTTTAAATTGAGTATGACCACCAGGTATAAAGGTTGGAGCAGAATAGAATACAATAGTTGTGAGGGTTACTAATCCCTAAATAAGGTTGCCAGTGTCGGAGTGATGGAGGTTAACAGGTACTAATGAATTTGCAAGAAATGTAAGATGTTTATTTTATTGGTTATATATAACCAATAAAAGTTTAATAAGTACCTACCTATTTGCAAAATAAAGTTTAATTCTTTAGATAAAATAAAACGTTTTATTTTATCTGAAATGAGTGCATTCCACGAAGTAAGGGTTTCAACAATCAAACATTTAATTCTTTAATTCCAGGAATCTACGACAGTAATTGACTAGATAATTACCTTCTAAACTTATTCCACAGAAAATGTGATAGTGGGTTTTTCCATTTTGTAGGAAGGTCCAAGTGGCGTATTCAAAATTCTTAACAGTTCACTAAAAGTAGGTACTTCAGTTGCAAGGTGCAGTTTATTGTGTATACTAGTGTTATGGAAAATTTGGAAGTGCCGTGTAAACGCCGAAAAATTGGTCCTTTAACAGTTAATGAAAAAACATTAATATTTAATTGTTTTAAATCATTTACAGACAAACGTTTATGTGAAAGTGTTGATGAGACCGTTGAGTTAGTTAGCAGTACACTTGGTGTTGGGAAATCTACGATTTACAGAGTTATTAAAGAAGAGAAATGTGGTAGTTTTCAAATGCCACGTAATGCTCCAGGGAAACCAAAATTTCAAATAGAATATCATTTTAAAGAAGGACTTCGACGGAAAGTGCATGAATTCTTCTTTAGACAAGAATTTCCAACATTGGATAAAGTTCTTGTCTCAGTTCGAGATGATAAGGATTACCCAGAAATGAGTCGAAGTACGTTATGGAAACTTTTAAAAGAAATAGGCTTCCGCTGGAAAAAGAATCCCAGAAAGTCTATTTTATTAGAAAGAAGCGATATTGTCATATGGAGAAGACATTTTCTAAGAACCATAAAGGAAATGAGAAACCAAAAAAGAAAAATATTTTATCTTGATGAAACATGGATCAACGAGGGTCATACACCAAATAAATTTTGGCAGGATGAAACTGTTACAAGTCAAAGGCACGCTTTTGTAAATAACTTATCTACTGGTTTAAACCCACCATCAGGAAAGGGACGCAGGCTGATAATAGTACACATTGGCAGTTCAGACGGTTTTGTTGAAGGTGGTTTATTAACTTTTGAATCAACTCGTACCGGTGACTACCATGAAGACATGAACGCTGATGTCTTTCAAGAATGGTTCGAACAAATGATAGATCTTCTTCCTAAGAACTGTGTAATAGTAATGGATAATGCAAGTTATCACTCCAGACTTATAGAAGGACTGCCCACAACCAAGTGGTTAAAAAAAGACTTGCAGAATTGGCTGAGTTCAAAAAATATTACGTACCATCCCGGATCTATAAGAAAGGAACTTTATTCGTTGTGTGCCCTTCATAAAGAAAAATTTAAAAAATACGAAATTGATGAAATTGCCAAAAATCGTGGAATGACAGTACTTAGATCCCCACCATATCATTGTGAATTAAACCCGATTGAACTGGTATGGGCACAGATAAAGAGTGAAGTTTCAAGAAAAAATACCACTTTTAAAATTCATGATGTTAAACAGTTGTTTTTGGAGGCCGTAAATAATGTAAAACCTGAAAACTGGGAAAAGGCAGTAAATCACACTATTAAAGAAGAGGAAAAAATGTGGAAGCTGGACAATATTACTGATAAAATGATCGAGCCAGTTATTATAAATCTTGGTTCTGAAAGTTCATCTTCTGAATCTGATTTGGATTTGTAACAAGTAGCTGTAAGTTTTATATTAATATTTTTATTCATCTATTTAACATACCTTAGACGGTTTTAAAAACTCTTTTTCTCTTTTGTAATTTTTAAAAATTAAAAAAAATGTGAATTTTTTAAAACCCTTTTTAATGTAGGCCAGTCAGTTCTAATATAGTGTGTGATAAAAGAGGTCACTTTTGTTTACATACACATAACACTTTATAACACTGAAATAATTCATTTATTTTTTACAATTATTCAAAGTAATTTTTCAATTAATCTTGAGCACGCCCATGGAGTGGTCGGAGGTACCAGTTAAAATTATGCTAATTACTCTCTCGTTCATAAAAATAAACTATAAGAAGTTATACTTCTATTCTATGATTTCAACAAAATAAATATATTTTAAACAGTTTAGTTGTATTTCATTTAAATGTTAAACTAATTTTATTACTTACAAATTTCCTAAAAATTTTCTTATATAATACAGAAAATAAAAAAAAAGTAAGCAAAGCAATAACATGGCATATTCCTAAGAGGTCACCCATCGAACCCTGACCCCGGTCGACACTGCTTGACTCCTGTTTGTGAGCGACAACTGGTGTAAACCAGTGTTCTATAGCCGTAAAATCCATACTAAAATGAAATATTTTGACAGATTATATCTACATCTAATATTAAGATTGCCATTTAATCGTCTTTTCATGATAATTTAATATCTATTATCCTATATCCGACGAAGACAAATTCAAAGACACACAAATTATAAAAGATATTTCTTTCACATTTAATTTGCATTGATACATAAGTAACTTCACAGATTTAGCAACTAACTTTATACTGCGGGTAAGCGCGTAGGTACTTCATACTATCATTTTTATAAAAATTCACTCTCAACATTTTTACCAATTGCATCTAAAGAAGTATATCTTCAAAAACATAAACTAACATACAATTTTACACAAAAAAGGTATCTAGTTTTCTTTCACATAAAAAATTACACCGTTTTCGAAATAAACGTATTTTGTTAAATATACATGTCTCTATTTAATTTTTTCAAAGCAAGTACGCTTTGAACTTAATGGCAACGTCAAATCGTACGTAACTACGAATTTATTTATTATTAGTTGTCAAAGTGGAGTGCGAGTCATTATTTGTCAAAGTGCTATTAAGTTTTTTATAAACTACTTAAGATAAAGGTAAAATGCTACGGCATCGTGAATTTTCTAATGTAGAAAATTTTTGTTCTCGTAAAGCAGCTCAACGCTATTTTGAACTTTATCCTAATAAAAGGCAACCAAACCATAAAACTATTAGATTATTGTTCGACAGATTAGGCGAAACAGGGTCATTTCATCCTAAAAACAGGAATGCTGGAAGACCGAGAGTAATTGATGCGGATTTGGAGGATGAAATCGTTGTGAGTGTGCAGATTCAAAAACTAGTACAAGGCTTGTTTCTGCGGCCACTGGTATAAGCAAATCTATGGTGTCAAGAATAATACGGACAGAAAATATGTATCTGTATCATTTTACTCCAGTACAGAATCTTTTACCACAGGATTTTTCAGCAAGGCTCCGATTTAGTCAGTTTATGATAGGGCGGCATTTACACGATCCAATGTTTTATAATAAATCTTTATTTACCGATGAAGCCACATTTACTAGAAGAGGTGTGTTTAACTGGCGCAATAGCCAAACCTATGCGACAGAAAATCCTCAAGCATGTCAAGAACATTATTTTCAACATAAGTTTTCCATAAATATCTCGTGTAGTATATTTGGGGATTGTATTGTAGGACCATTCGAATTACCAACTAGGCTTGACGGAGTAATGTATCTAAATTTTTTGAGGGAAGATTTACCAACTCTTTTAGAAGACATGCCTCTACATTTGAGACGTAACTCTTTGTACATGAATGATGGTGCACCACCACATTATAGCCTAGAAATTAGAAACGATCTAGTGTATACACATGGCCAGCACGCAGTCCCGGACTAAATCTCCTAGACTTTCACTTAGGGGGCTACCGAAAGTCACTTGTTTATAAAAAAAATACCCGTCAAGAGTTATGGCAAAATATTGTAGGGCCCAAAGAAACTCATTATGTAAAATAAGACAAAACTTACACAAAAGATTTAGATGATGTAGGTCATCTAATGGTCAACACTTTGAACACATATTGTAATTTTTTTTCGTATCGTTTTGAAATATTTACTTTGTCATTTGTTTTATATGCACTTCATTGTTTAATTTAATTTAATTTCTGAATTTTTTAAAAAGTACTACGATGTAAAAGGTTTAATAAAAATAGTTGTTTTAACCATATGCATTTTGTTTGCAAAAATTCAAATACGGTGTACTTTTTTGATTTGAAATAAGAAACCTTTTTATGGCTACTTTAATGAACCATTGTTATGGTAGTAGGTGGTGCCATCTGGTGTCAATGGTAAAACTAATATCATCTTCATATTAGTAATACTATATAATAGCAAGATACCAAACTTCAATTACATCGGTTGAATAGTTTTTAATATATCCCTAAAAATGATATAAAAAAAATTATTGTATCACCCTGTAGAACAAACTAGCAACATTTTGTCTAAGCAATTTGAGCTAAAACGTTTTAGTTTGATGTCAGCTATCACCCATTAGGTAATGTCCTATTAATTATGAGACACCCTGTATAAACGTTGTGAGGGGATAACTGGTGATGAGCAGTTTGGTTTCCAAAACGGTATGGGTAGTCGGGAGGCTATTTTTGCATGCGAATACTCTTACAAAGGAGCATGGAATTTAGGAAACATATATACGTATGTTGCATAGATTTCAAAAAAACCTTTGTTAAAGTACCACATACACTACTATTTCAATGCTTGTACTCAGTTAGTCTGGACATGTATATGACATTAGATTGCTCAAAAATCTTTCACGCACGCAAAAAAGCGTGCTGTCAGACAGTGATGTGTTATGTAACCGATGTTGTTTAATGCCTACACTGAACCAGTTTTTGAGATAGCGTTAAATAATAGTCGCGAAGGTGTTAAATTCGGTGGTGAAATTATTAATAACATCAGATACGCAGATAACATCACCATAATGGCAGAGAGCCTAGAAGACCTTAAAACCCTATTAAACATTGTAAACAACGAATGCACTGAAAAAGGCTGAACAATCAACGCATAGAAAATAAAATGTATGGTCTTCTTCTTATTTTTCTTCTTTATAAGCGTCTGCTTGTTCATTGGCGGATTAATACCTCTATGGAAGGTTGTCATTTCATCTTTTGTGCGGTCGTACGATACTTATTTTGCTGATTAGTGACTTATCTCTTGCTATTCTGACGACACAGGTCTCCTCGATTCTGCATATGTGGTTATTTCATTCTTTTTTTATATTTTGTATCTATTCATTTATCTTCTTCTTCGGGTTCCTTCTCCTAGCGGAGGTTGGAAATCATCATCGCTATTTTAACTTTGTTGGCCGCATTTCTGAATAATTCTAATGAGCTGCAGCCGAACCACTCTCTCAAATTTCTTAGCCAGGACATTTTGCGTCGTCCTGGGTTTCTCTTCCCTTGTATCTTCCCTTGCATAATCAACCTCAGTAATACGTACTTCTCACCCCTCATTATATGTCCCAGATATTGAATCTTTCTAATTTTAACAGTTTTTATGACTTCACATTCTTTCTTCATTCTTTGTAACACCTCTATATTAGTTACTTTTTCAATCCACGATATTTTATGCATTCTCCTGTAGCACCACATCTCAAAGGAGTTTAATTTTTTGATTTCAGACTGCTTTATTGTCCACGCTTCCATGCCATATAGTAAAGTAGAGAAGACGTAACAACGTAGCATTCTTGTGCGAATCTCTAGATTAAGGTTACGGTTGCAAAGTAATTTCTTCAATTTTATGAACGTGTTTCTTGCCATTTCTATTCTAGATCTGATCTCCTTTACTTGATCTCCATCTTCGGTTAGCCACGTTCCTAAATATTTATATGTTTTTACTCTTTCTATCGTTGTATTATTGATGATCAGGTTATTTACATTTTGTGGTTTTTTTGAGAATATCATTGATTTCGTTTTCTTGAGATTCATTTGCAGTCCGTAACTTTCACATGCATTGTATACATGTTGTATTATGTACTGTAGATCTTCCATGTCACTTGCAAATATGACAGTATCGTCGGCATATCTTATATTATTAATGCTATTTCCGTTGACATAAATACCTTCCACGATATCCAATAAAGCCTCTTGAAAAATCACTTGCTTTCTGGTTTTGATACAGATTCGATATAATTTGTAGATCTCTACTATCAATGTTTTTAGTCTTAAGAATACTTAAAAGCTTCTCATGTTGAACTCTATCAAAAGCTTTCTTGAAATCTATAAAGCAAGCATATATGTCCTGATTCATATCCAGGCATCGTTGTGTCAGAACATGGACTCCAAATAATGCTTCTCTAGTTCCTAGACCCTTTCTGAAACCCATCTGTGAATCACTTATTTCTTGTTCTAATTTCATGTGGATTCTGTTATGTATGATTTTAAGGAAGGTTTTCAATGTGTGGCTCATTAACGCAATTGTTCGATAGTCATTGCAATCTTTAGCATTTGTGATTTTTGGAATCGTCACAAAAGTTGAGAGAAGCCACTCTTTGGGTATGTGTCCCGTCTTGTATATGGAGTTAAAAAGGTCTACCAAGACATCAATATTATCTTCATTAATTATCTTCAATAGTTCAATTGGTATTTCATCGGGTCCTGGAGCTTTTCTGCCTTTTGTGTGTTTTATAGCATACATAACTTCCTCTTTCATTATTTCTGGTCTCGTGGTTTCTCCGTTAACTTCTAATAATTGTTCTACTTTTTGATCATAAAATAGTTGTTCAATGTATTCTTTCCATCTACGTAGTTTGTCTTGCGTTTCAGTTATAGTGGTACCATCTGCATTTTTTAATATCCCGATTGGTTTGTTACGATTTCCTGAAATCATTTCTTTAACCTTCTTATGGGTGTTGAAAGTGTCATACCTTGCCTCACATTCCTCGATTTCTTGACATTTAATGGACATCCATGTTTCCTTAGCTTGTATTATTTTCTGTTTTATTTGTTTATTAATTTCTTGATATTTAATTTTATCTTTGTTTTTATGTGTTCTTCTTTCGTCCATCTTTTCGAGAATTTCTTGTGTCATCCATTCTTGTTTGGCAGCTTTTGTAAATGTTAAAGTTTTCCGTCCCACAGTCTCGATTGCGTTCTTTATATTCTTCCACTTTGTGTCAATATCTGTAGTGTTCTTATTTTGTTGTTTTATTTCTTGGATACTCTGATTTATTTTGTTTTGAGTTTCTTGGTATGTATTTGGTTCTCTTAACTTATCAATGCATATTTGTGGTCTAGATCTTTTCATTAATGGTTTTCTCAATCTTACATTCATATTTGCTACTACTGGGTTGTGGTCCGAGTTTACATCTGCTCCAGGGTAAGTCTTCACTACTGTAATAGAGTTCTTGTACCTGTTCCTTATCAAGATGTAATCTATCTGATTTCTTATGATTCTATCTTTGCTGTCTCCAGAAGCTTTCCACGTGTAGAGCCGGCGATTTGGTAATTTAAACATTGTATTCATAACTACTAGTTCTTCTATTTGGCACATCTGAATTAGTCTTTCACCACGCTCATTTCGCTCTCCCAATCCATACATTCCAACACAACTATCCACACTTCCTCTGCCCACTTTGGCATTAAAGTCACCCATTAGTATCAGAACTTCACGTTCTTTTGTTGTTTTCATTATTGTTTCTAATTGCTCGTAGAAGTCTTCTATTTCGTGTTGTTTCTAATTGCTCGTAGAAGTCTTCTATTCATTTATACACTGTACGTAACATTTTCTTCTAATGTCTTCACTTCTCTTTAGATCACTCAGCGTATTTCCTGTAATTCTTCTCAGTCGTTTTAAGTAGCCTTTGTATTGTGGATGTATCGGGTCTTGTTTCTGAAGCATGTGTAATTATTAGTCTTATACTGGCTTTGTAAAATTTTGACTTTATCTCAGTGTGTATGTGTCTGTTTCGCCATATAGTATTATTAAGTCATCCTGCCAGTCTATTTGCTTTTTGTACTTGATCTTTTACTTTTTTGTCCAGGTCTCTACAGCTGGATAGTGTAATTCCCAGGTATTTTATTTCTATTACTTCTCCAATACTGATGCTATCAATTTCTATTTTATATCTGGTCGGTTCTTTGCTGACAATTATTGTTTTAGTTTTCTGAGATGAGATTGTTATATTAAATTCCCTTTGCTCTTATGTTAAATCTGTGGACCAGTCTTTGCAGACTATCTTCATCTTGCAGGCTATCAATATTGCTTCGTCTGCGCAACAGAGTATTTTTATTTTTTTTTCCCCATTATGTATCCTCTTCCTTTGTTAACGCTTTTAATGATTCCATCCATGTTTAAATTGAAGAGCATGGGGCTCAATGAATCCCTTTATCTTATTCCTAATGCATAATTCTTATTTTTGCTAATATTTAGGGCAACTATGGTACAGAAGATGGATTACATCTTTGAGCCTTACTCTGTCACAGAAATGCTGGTCTATTATACTCTAGTGATTTCTTAGTAATTTGCTTTATAACGAATATTGCGTATGTACACGATCCTCCACTACGAAAACTCTGTTGTTCATCTGCTCAGCTTATCCTCTGATTTATTAGCACTTGTAAAATTTTAGTTGAAGTTTTAGGGTAGTATTTAACAAGTTTATACCTCTGTAGTTTTCTGGTTTTTTTTATCTCCTTTTTTGAAAGTAGAATTAGTTCGCTCATTCTCTATTCTTAAAGTATTTGTGTTTTATAATTTTATTAATTAATGTTGTTAATTGTTCTGTCATTGCTGCTCCACAATATTTCAGTTGGTATCCCGTCTTTACCTGCTGCTTTTATGTTCTTCAGCTTTTCAAGTATTTTCCGAACTTCCTATACATTTATATTATGGTGTTTTCTATTCTAGCGTCGTTTTTTTTTTTCGTTAACCTTTGGTTCTATTAGTTCCTTTACCTCCGTTTTTTGACCTCTTATGAAGCGCCATATTTCTTTTGCAGACCGTAAATGGGTGGTGATGGGAAAAATTAATATCAAAGACTCAATACTAAAATTAGATAACAAAATCCTGAAAAGGGTGGAACACTTTAGATATCTGGTTAGTTAGGTTGACTGCAGGGTTGAAAATGACGAGGAAATTTCCAGGACCAGAATAGAAATTGCACGAAAAAACTTTATTAACTGCCGTTCTGAATTATGCAATAGAAGTCTGTCATTGACCACACGTCTAAAAGTATTAAATTGCTATGTCTGGTCCGCTTTCTTCTATGGATGTGAAACCTGGACAACAAAAAAAATCTTAATAAATTAGAACCGTTCAATTTATGGTGTTACCATCGCATGATCAGAATCTCGTGGACAGCTTAAAGGGCGAGAATTGATTAACATCATCAAAATATTTCGGCCATATAATGAGAGGACCCAAATATCGCTTACTCATGTTGATCATTCAGGGCAAAATCGAAGGAAACCGCTGGATCACAAGAAAGCAACTGTCCTGGCTGCGTAAGATTAGAAAATGGACAGGTCGAACGGTGGAGGAATTGTTTCATATACCTGCCGAATGAGAAACATTTCATTGGCTTGTTAATAGTACGATCGCCAACGCTTGAAAGCACGGCACACAAAGAAGAAGAAGCATGGTGAATTAAAATACCTGGATCGCCATTTCTCATTTTTTCTATGATTATATTTATTTAATGAGTCGTTTAAGTGCATATGTGGAAGAACTTTTTGGTGAATAACAAAGTGGTTGTATACCAGGTAGGTCTACAGTACACTGTGTTTTGTGTACTGTAAAGTCTCAATAAACTTGGCATCCCTAGTCAAATAATATAGCTTGCAAATCTGAAATAGATGTTGCTATTTAAACAAAGATAAACATTAGGGGAAAATAATGGCGTATGCTGATTTTGCCGGCTAGACTCTCTGTTGCCCTTGATGATTTGTATGTACATTCGTATCAAGCTCAGCCTTTGCTGTTTTTATAAATGTTACACGAGGAATGTAGGCACTTAAAAGACATCCTATGTTTTTCTGTTTGGTTTTTGTATTCACCATTTAGCTTTTTAAGTTGTCTAATAGTGGTAAAGTAGTCATTTTGATATAACCTCCTGGGGGTGTAATGCGGAATTAAATTTGTAAACCCCTCACATAATTGTCTTCACGTTAATATTTTGGACATTCTTAGTCCATTTTTATTGTGTTTTATTTTGTTAGAGCCTTGTTATATTACCCCAGATTAAGTAAACGTTTGGATGTGTTAAAAGCTCTCCGTTCACATCGTTTACTGTTTCCTATTCCTTGTTTCACTATGGCACATGTCTAATGAAGAGTTTTTATGTTAGTGCGACCAGATTCCTTAGAACAATTTATTATCGTACGATTCAACCAGTATGAGAGAGACATTCTCGATTGTCTCTGCGGTCAGTCGTATAATTGACTTCGTCAACAACTGACTTTAGTTGGTTTTTCTATGAGCACCAATCAGTTTATTTGGGTATCTTAAACTACAATTACAGTATTTGTGGCTGACGTTGACTGGTGGCTGGTAATATTTATCCCTCCTCTCTTTGTTGAAGTGATATATATGTGGGTGTCTTACTTTTCGATAATAATGTCTATTTTACAAGAATGCAAATATTTGTAATATTTGTATAATAATTGCTCATCTCGTTTGCTTTGTCCCATTGTAGTATTTGCGTCACATATAATAATAAGTTCATTCTTTTTTTTACCAGTTGGTAAGGTTGACATTATCACTTACGCTGTTGTAAGATCTTTGGTAATATATCTTAGAACAGAAATCGATTTAGTTGAATTTGACGTGAGTAAGTATACTTGCTTTTGGTGGGTCATGATACCCTTACATATTTTTTTTGTTAGTGCTGTAACAAATCCTTTATAAGCCCATGGATCTTAAATGCGTTCAATACCACTCTGATAAAGCTCCTACCTAGCATACGAGATAAATATTTTGAGTGGTGTGAGCTCTGGCTCTTGAATGGGTTTAATACCACTCTGATAAAGTTCCCTACTCAGCATAATAGAGAAATATTTTGAGTGATGTGAGTTCAGGAAAATCTCAATAGGTTCGTAGGAGGTGTGTTAAGGATTCATGGGATCTTTTTGGTCGCTTATAATTCTTGCAAATCTCATTGTTGTGTGGTCCTTTACTTTATTATTTGCTGATAGGTCTGATGATATATGTGAAAAGAACTACATGACCTTAGCATCATTAGATAAATCTGGTAATACCCAAACGAAGGAAATAATTTTAAGCCAAAAAGCTAAATAACGATACGTAATACATTCATTCTACTACTTCTGTCATGACACTAAAGAAGTTGGAGTCTTGACTAAGGTGGTAGTAATTTAAAAAATATTTTCTGTTTTTAAATATTCATGCTCAACACAGACATTAGACTAGAAAACATTAATATATGTTTTAGATAAATAATTACTGTAGTAATAATTACACAGTTGTAATTATTGCGCAGTCTTATGTAGATTCTGTGTTGATTATGTAGTCCTTGTTTTTGTAGGATTGTTTTGGTAAATCAGGAACCGTTAATGATAGAGCTTCATTTTCAAGTTGAAGGATTGAACAATTTTGGTGGAAAATTATTGTTTTAAAATATTTGTAACTTTTTTAATTGCATGAATCATACCTATTATGGACTAGATAATTGAATTACTTTCTCTTAGACGTGTAAATTGTAAAACAGCTCACCATTGTTTCATTAAAAAGTTAAACTCAGCAAGTTGTCAAAAGATGTTTCGTTCCTTACGTTTATTAATGATTACCTCTCAACGAATCATCAACTAGCTACACAATGCGAACAAACTCTAATAGCTACCAAGCTACACATAATGATTTATTCCTTTAGCGTTGCCTACCCAGATTTGAGAAAACAAATTATATAAGGCGGCTCGACCTTCTTTTCTTTTCAGCATGACTTGTTACTTTTTTAATAATAATTAGCTAATTTCGATCACAATTAACGCCGCGGTGGTGTCTGTCTACCGAAAAGTAATCTCGACTTGTAAGGCCGAATCTTTAGAGGCGTGGTAAAAGCTTCTCACAACATTAAAGAGTAATAATCCCTGACAGGGTGGAGCAGGTTGGCTATCAATAAAGTTAAAAAAGCTCAGCAAAGTCATCTTATTAGGTGGATGTAGATTTTTATATACCATCTGGATATTGCTTATTACACAAAGTGACCGAATTATATATAATGATTTTTTAGATTTATCTATTTCAGATTCTTCTTCTTCAAGTTCCACTCCTATCGGAGATTGGAAATCATTCTGGCAATTATAATTTTATTGGTTACTCGCCTGAATAGTTCAATTGAACTGCATCCAAACCACTCACGGAGATTGCGTAGCCACGAGATTTTACGTCTTCCTACGCTTCTTTTACCTTTGATTTTACCCTGCATTATGTTCCTTAGTAGTTCGTACTTTTCACCTCTCATGATGTGCCCCAAGTATTCCAATTTCCTGATCTTTATGGAATTTAAAACTTCGCATTGTTTTCCTAGTTGTTCGAGAACTTGTTCGTTTGTTTTGCGATCCATCCATGATATTTTCAAAATGCGTCGGTAACACCACATTTCGAATGCTTCTAGGTTTTTAATGTTGGATTTTTTAAGTGTCCAAGCTTCAACTCCATACAAGAGGGTAGAGAAAATATAACATCGAAGCATTCTTATCCGGAGCGATATATTGATATCGCGATTACAAAAAAGTTTTCTCATTCTATTAAAAGTTGACCGCGCAATTTCAATGCGGCATCTTATTTCTTTTGTCTGATCAGTATCTTCTGTGATCCATGCTCCAAGGTATTCGATTGCTTTAGTTATTTATTAGAAAAAAATGGGCAAGACTAAAGTAAGAAAAAATAAATAAAATCACGTTTAACAAATACCTTATACCTATTTAAATAAGAAACAGACGACAATAATCATGTAAACAATCTATGGAATAACTACAAGGACCTGATACTGGATGCAGATAAGGAAGTATGCGGAATAAGTAAACAAGTCCCAACAGAGAAACAAACAGCGTGAAAGAAATTAAAAAGCAAACAAAAGCGAAGAAAAATGCTTGGCAACAATATCTGAAAGACAAATGAAATGAGAAGTACAATGAAAATAAAAACGAAAGAAAAAAGGTAAAAACATTGGTAACAGCAGCAAAGAAAGACAATTGCAAAAAGTGGGCAGAGAAAATATAAGAAGATAGTAAAAGTAACCAAAAACTATTCTACAGAACCCGGACGATGATAAGAACATAAAAAAAACATGAAATATACAGCAATAAAAATTATCATCATCATCAATTAGCCCATATTTGTCCACTGCTGAACGTAGGCCTCCCGTAAAATTTTCCACCTATTTCTGTCTTGAGCTTCTTGCATCCAGTTTGTGGTGATGCGCTTGATATCATCCGTCCATCTAGTCGGTGGTCGTCCTCTGCTTCGATATGCATCTTGCCTTGGTCGCCATTCCAGAATCTTCTTGGTCCATCTGTCATCCGTTAATCTGGCAACATGTCCGGCTCAAGCCCATTTAGCCCTGGCTATTTTTTCAACTGCATCTGTGACTCCTGTTCTTCTTCTTATTTCTAGGTTTGGTACTTTATCTCTGATGGTAATACCTAATATTGATCTTTCCATAGCGCGTTATGTAACTCTTATTTTATCTATTGTTCTTTTTGTCAGAGTCAGTGTTTCTGCACCATATGTAAGAACCGGTAAAACGCACTGGTTAAAAACCTTTCTTTTTAAACAAACTGGGATACTAGACTTGAAAATGTTATTCAATCTACCAAAGGCAGCCCATGTGAGACCTATCCTTCTTTGTATTTCAGTTGTCTGATTATCTCGGCCTAGGCGAATCTCATGCCCTAGATATTTGTAAGCTATTACTTGGTCGATGATATGGCTGTCAATCAGAATTTTACCGCTGACTACAAGGTTGGTCATAAATTTTGTTTTAGAGGTGTTAATTTTAAGACCAATTGATTTTGACACTTTATAGAGCGTGTGCAGCATTTTTGTAGCTTTATCAACTCTATCAGATATTATCAGATATTAAAACGATATGCAGCGTTATGCAAAAATAATATCGCAGCGACTGAGATGATAAGAACACATTTAGAGGATGCCAGATGGCAGGCAATCGAAAATGGTACTAAGTACAATAGGAGGATGTCAGAGAAGAGGTAGACTCAGAACAAGCTGGAAAACGGACGTAGGAGAGGATCTAAAGAGACTAAACGGCACAAATTGGAGGACGAATGTAATGGACAAGAAAAATGGGGAATAATGATCCTTAGTTATTTTTATTATTATTTTATGTAGTGCTGGAGAAACTTCCTCTATTGTTACTAGGAACATCATTACTGTTATTGTATCTTCTCACTGTACTTACCAAACTTTTGTGCTTTTCATATATACAGGGTGACCGGAAAGTCCCTTTACAGTAATAATAATTTTTCAATATCGTGCCAATGTTTGCTGACATTCCGGCGCATGCGCGCATCGTCCAGGGTACCTGTCACCTGTACAGACGTGTCAGAGTGAGACGTCATGGCGGACACAACTGAGTTAATAATTGAAGAACGTTTGGTCGCTGCACTCATAACAGTTGAGCAATTGACGACATTATTAATGAGTTTGTTGTTCGTTTTGAAAAACAATCACCATCTGTCTACATGTTACTAATAAACATTTTGTTTATAATTATTTCAGCTACATTTTTTATTTGAAACATTTTTTCTACCGCGCGTTTGGCATACAGATTTTTGATAAATCGATTTTTCCCATACTAGCACCTTAACTGCGTCACGTATCCCCAGGGGCATGTGCGTAACTTTTCAAGTGTGCTGTAGCAAAATTGGTCAAAACGCCGCCTCGTGCGGTAGCGATAAAAATGGTATTTGTATATCGTTTTAAGTGTAACAAATAGCCATCGATAACAAATTTTTAATTCTCGCTACTGATAACCGTAATATGAGACATGCCCCCAGAGACACGTGCCGCCCATAAACAAAAATTTATTATTACCATGCGTCACAGAACCCGAGAGGCATGTGTCATTCTTTTCAACTTGTCGGTGCCTGTCGCTGTATTATATATATTCAGTTTATTAGAGTTCATTAAAGTGTGAGCAGTACTTGTGAAAATGTCGAAAAGGGCAAGATATATGGTGGACATAGTGAAACAAAAGATGATAGAAGTTGCAAATGAGCAAACAATTAGTGATTGTAAAAACTTTGGAGAGAGTTCTGAAACGAATACTATGTTAAATGAATTAAATGATAATACAGGGTTCATTGAAAGTTATGAAAATTCTAATAATGAAAATGAACAAGAGTTAATACAGACAGAAATAGTAGAACACGAAATGGAGAATGAGCAGGGTGATGAACACGATATGGAGACCGAGCAGATAGCAACTCAATTTTCATCTGATACTGACAGTATCGAAGATCCCTATGACAGTGACGATTCATTACTAGATAAAAGTTATTTACCTAAATCTTCATCATCCTCCGATTTAAATGCGTCTATTGATAGTGATGGCGAAATTATTACTACAACATATGTGCAAGTTCTATCTGATAATAATGAACAGAGTGTTGAGAGTAGTGGTAGTGCTGAATGGTGCGATTTAGAAGAAGATGTAGATGGTGACGATTTTGTAGTAAGAAAGAATACATTAGTTGATATTGAACCACGTGCAGTACAGAAACCAATAGATGTTTTTAATCATTTTATAACAGATGAAATATTGGATATCATCGTTAATGAAACCAACAATTATGCTGTTCAACAATTAAGTATGCAACACTCAAGAAAATCCAGATTAAATTCATGGACAGCCACGAACAAAACTGAAATAAAAGCCTTCCTAGGGGTAATAATCGCAATGGGTCTCACTCAGGTACCACATATAAATTTATATTGGTCTAAAGATGATATTTTTTATAATAAATTTATTGCAAAAGTTTTAAGTCGAGACCGCTTTTTGCTTTTATTGAAACTTCTTCATTTTGAAAATAATGAGACATCTGATACAACTAATAGATTATACAAAATAGAAAATTTAGTTACAAAGCTGATTCAAAATTTTCAAAGAATAATGGAGCCTGGCAACATTCTCGTTATAGATGAATCTATGGTACCTTTTAGAGGGAGACTCCATTTTCGTCAGTGCATCCCTAACAAGACTCATAAATATGGAGTGAAATTGTACAAACTCTGTTCACCTGAAGGCTATACTTTCAATATAAATATTTACACAGGGAAAAATGAACAACAACCAGTTAATGTGGCACACTCTGAAGCAGTTGTTCTAAAATTACTTCAGTGTATCACAAATAAAGCTGGCAAAATATTATTTGCTGATAATTTTTATTCAGGAATTCCTCTTGTTAAAAGATTGTTAGCAGAAAATATGATGTACTGTGGAACTCTGAGAGGAAACAGAAAAGGAATACCACCTATTTTTAACCAGTCCAAAAAGATGAAGCGAAGAGAAGTTATTGGAAAAAAGAAAGATGGACTAAGAATTATTAAGTGGATGGATAAGAGACCTGTGTTAATGATTTCAAGTGTACCAGCCCATAGTAAGAAGTTGATTCCAACAGGAAACCAGAATAGGCAAAAAGAGGAAATTGTGAAACCGAAATGTATAATTGATTACAACTCTGCAAAGAAAGGCGTAGACTATTCGGATCAGATGTCATCCTACCATACAGTGCTACGTCGAAGCTTGAAATGGTACCGGTAAGAAATAAAATAGGTTTTAATTTTAATATCTCTTTCTTTTAATATTCATTTTTTTAGAAAAGTAGTATTTGAGATGATACTTGGAACAGCTATTGTTAATAGCTTAATTATATTCAATATGTGCTCTAAAACAAAAATGAGCATTACAGAATTTAGACGTCAGTTGGCATATAATTTAGTACAATCACTTGAAGAAAAACCACTTCCAAAAAAAAGAGTGCATACTTTTACCAAACCTGAAGGACCTGGAAGAAAACGGCGAAAGCCATGTAGAGGTTGTCGTCAAGTATTAAAATCTTCAGGTTTAAGTTACCGTGAAGTAGATAAAAAAGTTCGTAGGATTATAACTTTTTGTTCCGATTGCCCTGGTCAACCTGGCTACTGTTTGTCTTGTTTTAACAAGGCACATAAATAAATAGAAGAAGCAGAAACTACCAGTTAATTTTAAAATGCGTTTATTCTTTTTATTTTAATATAAAATATTTGGTTTTTACAAACATCTTTTTATCCAATTACCTTCAAGAGAAAATTTATTTCGCTGTCTGTGCTACACGAGACGTTGGCGGCATGTCCTGTTTGAGAGGAAAGTAGATTAATACTTCTATAATAGTTTCATGTATAAAGTATATGCAAAAGTTATACTTCTGTGTACTAGAAGGCATGAAGGACCTATATGCACACACATGCCACATGCGGCATGTGACGCATAGACAGAATAAACCATAACGTATCTCCGGGGGCATGTGAAGCAAGAACTAGTATATTAAGTATTTAACCACAGCAGTCAAGGTGCTAGGGAGCGTTTTAGGGAGAAGCCTAGGGTAAAAGTCGTTAACTTTTTTTAATTTTTTTTATTTTTTTTTTTTTTGAGGTGCCAAAATTGAAATTCTCAGCAAAATTCATCTTGTTCGTATGATTTTTATAGGTCAAATCTCTGAAGACTGGACTAAGAGCATCTGACAAACAAAATGTTCTGTTCACTGTTTATCGCAGGTGTTTTTTTCTGGGCAAAGGACAACCCTCATTTATTTGAGGAAGTGGGGAAACAACCCGCTTCATGTTATGATATAGGTTGGAATGACTTCAACTTATTTCTTCTTCTGTAAGTTCCATCTTCTATCGAAAGTTGGAAATCATCCTGGCTATGCAGACTCTGTTGACTGCCGCTCTAAAAAGTTCTGCACTACTGCATTCAACCATCCTCAAATTTAAGCGGATATTCTTCGTCCCCATTTCGCTTTTCTCGGATTTTGCCTGCTATAAGCCCAACTTTTTGCTTGTGCCATATTTTTTTGAAGGATTATCAACGGACGGTTACCACCACAATTGGGATTTTAGGAAACTGCTGACACTGTTTATTTTTAACAATATGGCGCTCTACGTCATTCTGCTCTCGCTGTCTGCACCAGCGTGAATTAAATCTTCCCGGGTCGATAGATTGGACGAGGTTCTCCAAATTGTCCTGCACTAATACCTTGGGCCTCCAAAAAATCCAGATTCGACAACAAGGTTAGAAAACGCAGATATGTTTCGAATTAGAACTTACGAAACAGAGTTTGCCAAACTTTTACATCAGTCACTCCGGACGTATTGAGACGGACGAACATGCGAACCATGTCGTACCATGTTGTGCTGCCTTTCGTGTGCGGGTATATTTGGGTTTGGAATACCCGAAAAATCCGTATCTCAACAAACGTTTCGAAGATATCCATCTCACGAATATAATAACTGTTTTTGGTAGCTAGGTCATTTTAAATTAAAAAATATGACATAATATTATTTTTGTATTAAAGCCCATTATCAGTAAAGTTTTTGCTTTTAGAGAACAAAGTACATTCTGCAATGCGATTTGCGATTTTAACCTCTTATATGTTAAATGATTTCTAAGTGAAAAATATACATTGCATTAAATATAACATTTATTTTACGCATTAGTAGGAATAATTTTTATTTAGTCTCGCTTTATACCTAATAGATATGATATTTACACATTACATTTTAGCACATCTAATAGTGGATAAACAGTGGAACGCCGTAGGCGGGGTGACGAAGTTCTTAACTAAAACCTTTCTTGAAAAGTACAATGTTCTGTAAATAATCAGTTTAGCGTAATAAATATTTAGGTGCAAGCTGATATGATGCATTCTCTGTAATTTGCAGGAGTTCATTAGACCATGAAACTGAAGCTTTTCATTAAGTAAACTGCTTGATGCACCCAAACGCGTTATTACCGTATCACATCAGGTCAAACATACATTAAATGTCTGTTTGATTATATGGATCGTGCTTTCGAACAAACAATGTGAAAACGTTTGAAAAAACTGTCGTACTGAAGTATTATTACATAATATCTTCAAGAAATTAAAAATATGTTACTTTGATAAGCTGTTATATCTGATAATAGTTTAATATAGAGTTTCCTGTACATTATGAGTTTTATTTTAGATTTCTATTTAATGAACTTAAACTTTTAATTATAAAGATATATATATATATATATATATATATATATATATATATATATATATATATATGTATATTATATATATATATATATATATATATATATGTTTGTATGTATTTTGGATGTGACAAAGAATGATTATGGTCTAGAAGGGGTGAAGAGTGTACGTAGAATCTATTTTTCTATTATTGAAAGCCCTTTTGTGTTCTGGTATTCGTTTGTTAAAAGTTCTAGCAGTTTGATCAATGTAAGTTTTTGGACAGTCGCCGCATTTTAATTTGTATACACCACTGTGTAAGTGTAAGTATTATTACATAATATCTTCAAGAAATTAAAAATATGTTACTTTGATAAGCTGTTATATCTGATAATAGTTTAATATAGAGTTTCCTGTACATTATGAGTTTATTTAGATTTCTATTTAATGACCTTAAAGTATATAGCCCTTTGGTGTCTGATAATCGTTTTGTTAAAGAGTCTAGCAGTTTGATCAATGTAAGTTTTTGGACAGTCGCCGCATTTTAATTTGTATACACCACTGTGTAAGTGTAAGTATTATTACATAATATCTTCAAGAAATTAAAAATATGTTACTTTGATAAGCTGTTATATCTGATAATAGTTTAATATAGAGTTTCCTGTACATTATGAGTTTTATTTTAGATTTCTATTTAATGACCTTTAAACATATATATATATATATATATATATATATATATATATATATATATATATATATATATATATATGTATGTATTTTGGATGTGACAAAGAATGATTATGGTCTAGAAGGGTGAAGAGTGTACGTAGAATCTATTTTTCTATTATTGAAAGCCCTTTTGTGTTCTGGTATTCGTTTGTTAAAAGTTCTAGCAGTTTGATCAATGTAAGTTTTTGGACAGTCGCCGCATTTTAATTTGTATACACCACTGTGTAAGTGCTTTTTCTTCTGGCTCTTGTTGTTTTTAATATATTTGTTTGTTGTTTGTTCTAAAATATGGTGTTATTCCCTTCTTTTTTATGTGTTTGGCTATTTTTGTTGATATCTTTTGCCTGTATATGGAATCGAGCCGGTACTGGGTTTTTTCTCTGGTGGAGGAAATAGTCACGTCATAGTCATCATCTTCGGTCACATTATGAGACACCCTGAAAAATATAATCTTTTACATCTGATCATTCACGGAAAGATCCAAGGTAATCGTGGTCCTGGTAGACGAAGAACATCATGGCTAAAAAATCTAAGGCAATGGTATGGAAAATCAACTACACCGTTATTTAGAGCTGCTGTCAATAAAGTCACGATAGCGAATATGGTAGCCAACATGATATCCAACGATCGATAACGGTCATGGAACTAGAAGAAGAAGGAAATAGTAATTTCAGGGCTTTCTTACGTAGTTTTTGATTTAAAACCAATCAGTTCGATCCAATCTAATTTTAATATCATTATTAAAAACCCACGTTGCACCTACATAGAAAACCCTCGGTCAAATGACTGTGGTATTATATTGTATTTTGTCTCAATATTCTCAATAGTTTTTTGGCTTTGATAATCTGTTAAAATAATCAAAAATATGAAGTCTGTGTTTATTTCCTGGGTATTTACCATAAAACACTGGCCAATACGTATACTGTCTTTAACCACTCATTCCCATAAATTCATTTTCATCATATATTTCTAGTGTTTATTCTTTGGCACTTTTTATTTTATTTTACAGATGCTTTGTAATTTTGCATTTCTTCGCGTTATTAGAACCAAATGGCCCGCATATGAAATTACCTGATGTCTTTGATGGTGGATTTGGCCCTTGGTAGCAATTTCATTTTTTTTTTAATTTTCAAGGTGAGATTAGTTAAATTATTTTTTTACACAATTTCTCACCGGCCATGGCTCCTTTAGGTCGTATACGTATAGAATAAAGAAGACAACAAATGATTTGTGTATAAATTGTGGCGTAATAGACGACGCAGAACACTGCATTTTTGCTTGCACTACTTTCCAAAGAGAACGGAATAACCTAATATCAAGGCTAGGAGCGATAACGCCCAACAATCTGATACAGAAAGCGACGCAGAACAAAGAATCCTACGATGTTACTGTCGACATAATTACGCAAATTATAAAGAAAAAGGAGACGCTAGAAAGAGCGAGACAGGAACAGGGTGGATGAGGTAACAAATTACATAATACGCTGTCATGAGTGCTTTACAACTCGGCTGCACGACGGAATAGACGGCACCTTTACAGCCAGATCTGTAATTATATTACGTACGTAGTTTTCACGACCTCATGCCTCTTTTATTTCACATTCCTTCCTTGTCAGGCTAAACACACCTGCACCTTTTAGGACCCAATATTTTGTTTCCCCACAATACCGTCTCTGCATACCATTTTAAGTGCTTCTTATCGTTTTTAGGTAAGAACCCTTTTACAATTTTCTCCCAAATTTTCAGACTGCACAAGGCATCTCAATGTTTCGTTCACCGATTGAACTCGTCCGGGGGTGCCTTGTCCGAAGAAGGGGTGGTTTTTAGTTGGTAGGCGACTGGTCAGGGGTGCATGTGGCGCATATAATCCATACTTTGGATGCTATGTCCTAGCATGTGTCCGGATGAATCCAACAGTACTAGGACACTTCCTAGTAGTTCAGAACCTTTCCACCTCAGTCCAAAAAAAAAACTTAAGTTAGTGAATATTGTGGATAGTGGGTCTCTTTATCTTAAACCTCTATTAATGGCAAAACTGTTAAAATATGCCCTTCTATTATCACTTTACTCCTTTTGTCATTAAGTACACATTTAACCAGCTGTATAATTTTTCTTGAGGGTTCAAAATATTCCATATCACCTATCGGCTTTGATCCGATCACTATGTTAAAAGCCTGCTTAAAATCGATAAAGAACGTATTTAGCGACAATTCAATTGAGCTGGATAAGGTCTGTTTTGATGTAAAGATTTGATCCGGTACCGACCTACCTGGTCTAAAACCTGCCCTATGCAGATTTTTGCTTGATATTTAATTTTATCTCTTTATACTAGCACCAATATTTTATTATATGTAAACTAAAAATAATTCGATTAAAATCAGAATTTGGTATCACAGTGAAAAGCAAATCTTCAATACTTAAAATATCTTGTCAGCAAAAAATTTCCAATCTATGAAAATTTTGAATAACGCTGGGCTCATAACGATTTGTTAATATTGTTCTGAAGCTATTTTCTTGTGGCATCTTAAAATAATTACTATTTTAATGGGAATAAGCAACAATTGAAGTTAAAAATAAGTTTATTGGCGTTTCAATTTTTACTTCAGAAATCGTTCTCAAAATACAAACATTTTATATACTGTGTCCTGTAGAGTTATACCCTATAATTCCTACATTCTGTAACATCGCTCTTCTTATAAATTTAGTGTAGATTAGCTTCTTTCTACTATTTCGTAATTAGTTCTTTAACTCACACTCGTTGTATCAACCTTGCTATTTTTTCATTAACCCTTGCTCCACTTTTCTGCTTCTAAGATAAAATGTTCTAGAGTTCCGGAAGCAAGCAGAGCCTCCTGTCAAATTTCCAGGAGAGGACTATTACAGGAGTTATACAATTACATGTTAAAAGTTAAAGTTAAAAGTCAGGGTATACTTTTGAAATCTTGGAACGCTTACAGGTATGGTGTTGGTACATGCGGTTAAAAGAAGGAGATGACACAGAAATACTAGCATTTAAGAAATGCAGTGGAATAGACAAAGGACGAAAGAACCACGTGGAAGATACAAATTGTGGTATATAGGAAAAAGAAACGTTAGGAATGGAGTTCATATAACTACTGATAGAGAAACAAAAGAAAATCGTAAGAACGAGTAATAGAATAACGACAGCGAAATTTGTACTTAATAAATAAGTGTTAAGTTTTGTGTCTTATCTTGTATTTTCAAATGTCTTGTGTTATTTTGTATCTTTAAATCGGTCTGGGAATGAAAGGAAAGTTTTCTATAATCAATTAATATGCATTGCTTGGAAAAGTATTTAGTGTTTACACAAATATTCTATTTGTAATATTCATAATATTTCTCCTTCGAATCTATCGGGACCACAAGAATGGCCCTCTCATATATACGGGATTTTGTCCATACACAAACAGAACCGGGAAGTAGCTAACCAGACGTAGAGATGAGCGCAAGTACGGGTTAGCGTCGATGATGTCAATCTCCTAGGTGATGCTGTTGTACATTCCTTCTTACACGCGACGTCGCTGAGTTTAGATATTACCTTCGCTACAATTAATTCGCATTTTAACAAAGCGTATGTGAGTTTTTCCCGAATTGATAACATGTATGATTTAAGCCAAGTGTTTTTTCTTTCTGTTTTATAACTTAATGTATTTTATTCCATTATTTATTATTTTAATTAATTATCCAGCCTATTTCAATACGTACTACCTTATTCAAACATACTGAGTGTTACTTCATTATAGGAAGGAGTGGTGATATAAGGCAATTTTAATACATATGTGTAAGAGAGTATGCGTATGAATACATGGAGGAATAGGCTTTGGAACTAAAAATGATACTGGAGATGATATGGTGGAATTAGCAACATCATTAAATATGGCGATTTTTAACCGATACTTTCAAAAGAGTGAAAGTATTACATACAAAAGTGGACAAAAAGTGGACAAAAAAGCGAAAGTAAATCAAAATATATCGAATACGACCACAATGAAATTAAGTAGGGCATGTTAAAAGATGAGAAAGAAGTCCTATTTTGGGTAAAAATAGCAGAATAAATGTGCTGAAACATGAAACTAATTCCTAATAGAATTTGTAGGAATATAGTCAGTATTTATTAAATACTGCTATTCAAATACTTGGAAAAACCACAGGAAAGCAGTTCAATAATAAAGAGAACTGGCGGTGGTCAAACGAAGTTCGAGAAAAAATAAATAAAAAGAAAATTTCTAAATAGTGGCAAGCAAACAGGTTGGACACAGATCTTCAAAACACACGTTCGCCAAAAACGAAACAAAAGTAGCAGTAGCAAAAACCAACGCAGAATCTTGTACACATATATACGGTCACGATATATGTAATACCTGTGTGGGTAAAACAAAGATATATAAAATAGCCAAACATAGATGCAAAGAAAGCAAACTATTTTAATTGAAATAAATGTATGCAAAATGAAAATAATAAAATACTTGTTCACGAAAAAGATGTCAAAAAGCGATTAAAAAAGTAATTTGACAGAGAACAAATTGAGTTGAAAATAATAAACTTAAACTTGTTTAAGCAGTTAAAAAATAAAGGAAGGCAAAGAAGTCTTACCAAATGTTCCTGGTAAAGTGTGTACAATTTTACTAGAAATAGGAGCAAGTTGGCTCATGGGTTTATTTGATAGAATTGTGGAAGTGAGACAGATGCTAGATGAATGACGAAGCAGTAAGTTAGTACCTGTTTACAAAAGAAGGGAGTTATTAACAATGGACAAATTGCTGGGCCATGAAACTAATTAATCGCACTATTAAAATATGAAAGAGGCTAATTGATAGACGGATACGCGAAGAAAGTAATAGACATATTGATAATAAAAGATGAAAAAAAAGAGGAGGAAGGAGTATAGAAAAAAAAAAGAAAATGTTACGGTTGAAACATTCAAGGCACCGATTTAGGTGCAATTCAATAGAGCCCTTTAGAGCAGCGGTAAATAGAGTAAAAATAGTGATGATGATATCCAACCTCCGAGTAGAAGACAGTACTTAAAGAAGAAGAAGATAGATAAATACAGGAATAAATTAACAAACGGTCCTATGTTATTCAGTAATCTTGAAACGCATATGATCTAGTTGCTTGAGAGATTTTGTGGTTAATAATCAATAAGAAATGAGTTTCCGGTGTAGATTTGAAGATTGTGAGACATGTGTATAAGAGAGTAACAACTAGCGTCAAAACACGTGTAAAAGACTGACTTAAGATGGAACTAGGACTCGGTGCTTAGACCTTATTTATTCTTATTAGAGTTAGATTAGATTTAGATAACATCAAAACTATGGTAACTCTGATGCTTGAGATATGCTGATTGTGTGGTATTAGTAGGAAATACTTATAGGGATTTGAAATAAACACTGGTAGAGTGAAAACGAGCTCTTGAGGAAAAAGTGTAAAATTTAGTACGACAAACTCAGAATATTTGAAATTTTCATTTGCAGATGAAGTTCCTACAAATGATAACTTTTGATGTTGACACTATTGAGAAATGTAATAGTTTTAAGTACCTACCTGGTATCGCTAATGAGGAAAATGTATGGAGATGAATGTAGTAGAATTAGAGTGGGATATTTAAATTCAAGTGTCAGGATTGCCATGTAAAGTAACAACTGTATTAATTTGGCCATTATGTAGCAGATAGAATGGGAAATCTTATTGGGCTCGTTAACAAACTTTAGACGTTGGTTCGATGTAAATGTTTATTAACAACTATTTAATACGTGCTAATAAATAGTTATGGTAGAACCGATTGCTCATACAATCGTTTCTTTACTGCGCATATTCCGGTTTTATAATCTATTGTGTAGGTCATTGTTATATTAACATTTTCTGTGTAGTCATTAGTATTTGAGGTTGTAATTAACAGCTAATAAACAGCGTGTGTAGAAAACTAAAATATACATATATTTTTTATGATAAAAGGACTTGTTCAAAAAGCGTTCTTGTTTTCTTGATAAGAAAAACGCCAATTCCGAGTTGATGTACGCTCCCAAATATGTATATTCTTTCACTCTCTTTATTCCCATACAGGGTTAGTTATTAAATATTTGTTGAGCCTTTGATATTATTATAAACTAGGTCTTATCAATGTTAATGTCAATTCCCATTGCCCGTTCTTCCCATTCCCATTCCCATTCTTTATATACTATATCTAGTAGTGTGTCCATACTCTCAACCATAATTACCATATCGTTTGCAAAATCTTATGGTTTTTCTTATTTAACCGCCAATTCTTATTCTCTCTTTTCGTTTTCACAAGACTTTTAAAAATGACCTGTTAGTATACGTTGAAAAGCGTCATAGCTTATAACTCGTCGTAGTTTAAGAGTTAGAGACAAATCCTTGCTTACGTTAAGCTTTTTTATATTGTAAAATGCTGATCTAGCTCGTTCTAGTCTCGTTCTATTCTAATTTCGTTGACTTCTTCCTATTTTGCATTTACATTGGCGCCAAGGTATATATAAGATTCTACATGGTTAATTATTATTTATGTATGTAATTCATCTGTTATTAAGCTAAAACTGGGTACTTGGAACGTTAAAAGTCTTTATACCGCCGGTAAACTAGACAACATAATACAAGAAATGGAACGATGCGACCTAGACATCATAGGACTTAGCGAAATCAGATGACCTAACAGTGGTAAATGTACTAAAGAAAAAGCGACACTATATTACTCAGGAAATAACCTACCCATCATTATAACGGAGTTGGATTTTTAGTTAACACAGCCTCAAACAAATCAGTAAGGAATTTCGTGGCATACTCAGATAGGGCAGCACTACTACAAGTCCAAGCCGATCCTGTTGACCTTAACATTATACAAATCTATGCACCAACCTTGGACAAGCCTGAAAATGAAGTAAAACAATTGTACAGAGAGATTAAGGAGTTAATGAAACTGATCAAGAAGAACCAGACTCTTATAATCATGGGAGATTTCAATGCGAAGGTAGGGCGAGGACGTGTTGAAGATGTCGTGGGTGACTTTGGTTTGGGAGATCGAAACGAGAGAGGTGATATGCTAATCCAGTTCTGTCAAGAAGAAAAATTAGTCATTGCGAATACCTGGTACAAACTGCCACCTCGGAGACTCTACACCTGGCAGTCTCCACAACATACGCATGACAACATCGTAAGAAATCAAATTGATTTTTTATTGATTAATCAGAGATACAGAAATGGATTGCAAGGAGTAAAAACGTACTCTGGAACAGATATCGGATCTGATCACAATCCCGTAGTAGGAAAATTGAAAATTAAGCTTAAGAAAATTAAAAGAAAATCCATAAAGCAAATTGATATAAACAGCTTAAAACAACCTAACGTTAAACTCAAAGTCACAGAAAGATTAAATGAGGCAATAGCGGATATCACGACAAGATCTAAACAACCGGCCAGTATAGAAGACAAATGGAATTGTATTAAAACAGCTATCGTAACCACCACCAAGTCTCTGATCGCTTCCCAAAAGTACAAAAAGAAGAATTGGATGACTGACGAAATATTATCAATGATGGACGACCGCAGATCATTTAAAAACAAAGACCGAACCAAACATCAGCAGATCAACCGACAAATACAAAAAGAGTGTCGCAAAGCTAAAGAACAGTGGCTGCTAGACAGGTGTGCAGAAATGGAGGAATTGGAAGAAAAACATGACCACTTTAACATACATAAACTTATTAAAGAAGTGACAGGTCATACAAAACCTTGCAGTTTTAACAGTATTGTGAAGGACAATAAATTAATTACTGATCCCAAAGATCTACTTCAACATTGGAGAAACTACACACAGCAACTATACTCAGACACAACTAGAAGAAACTCTGAAAGTGAGTATAAAAGTGAACCCTCCCCCAAAATATTGAAGTCAGAAGTTGTAAGGGCAATCAAACAGAGCAAATGGGGAAAAGCACCAGGCCCAGACGACATATACATAGAGGTTCTAACAATGTTGAGTGAAGACAATTTAGACACCTTGGTAGATCTTTTTAATGACATTTATGGGTCCGGTCAAATACCACAGGACTGGCTTCAATCAACCTTTATACCAATCCCAAAAAAGCCAAACGCTAATAGTTGCGACCAATTCCGAATGATCAGCTTATTGAGCCAGGTCCTAAAACTCTTCTTAAAGATAATTCACACAAGAATATACAACAGATGTGAAAGAGACATTAGCCCCACACAGTTCGGTTTCAGACAAGGATTTGGCACAAGAGAAGCACTTTATAGCTTAACTGTCCTACTTCAGAAATGCAGAGATCAGCAAAAAGATGTCTTCCTATGCTTTATAGATTACCAGAAAGCATTCGATTGTGTTAATCATTCAGAATTAATAAGATTGCTCCAGGAACGTTCGATAGATGAGAATGACCTTAAAATCATAAAGAATCTTTATATGAATCAAGTGGCATCTGTGAGAGTAGGACTGGAATCTACATCATATTTCTCAATTGAAAAAGGTGTACGACAGGGTTGTGTTCTGTCACCCTCCTTTTTAATCTTTACTGAACTTATGATCAAATCAAGCACTATTAGTAATCTTCGCTATGCTGATGATACAGTCATAATAGCTGATAGCCAAGAAGCGCTACAACGACTAATAGATAGAATAAACACTGAAGGAGAACGAGTGGGCTTGAAGATTAATATAGACAAGACGAAGGTAATGGTGGTTAGTAGAACACGAAATATGCAATTGAATATAAGAGTAAACAACAAGAACATCCAAAAGGTCCCCAAGTTCAGATATCTCGGTAGTTGGATAACTGAAGATTTAGATCCAGACATAGAGATACGTAGCAGGATTTAGCAAGCCAGAACAGCATTTACTAATATGAGAACCTTGCTAAGCAACAGCAGCCTCAACTTAATGCTTCGATATCGCTTTGTAAAATGTTACATTTACTCCATACTGCTATATGGTGTAGAAACCTGGACCATAAAGGCCAATGTGATGAACCGATTAGAGGCCTTTGAAATGTGGGTATTTAGAAGACTACTTAAAATTCCCTGGACAGATCACACAACAAATGTCGAAGTATTAAATAGAATGGGCAGAGAACGAGAATTGCTGCCAATAATAAAAAGAAGAAAAACTGCTTATCTGGGTCATATATTTCGAAATTCCAAGTACCAGTTCTTAAAGCTTATTATGGAAGGAAGATAGAAGGAAAACGAGGCATCGGAAGAAAGAAATACTCATGGCTTAAAAACATAAGGGATTGGACAAATCTCGATGCCCATGCACTTTTTAGAGCCACACAAGATCGAGAGGAGTATTCCAGAATTGTCGCCAACATCCACTAATTGGATAGGGCACCATAAGAAGAAGAATTCATCTATGCTATATGCTACTGGCAAGCATCATCCTGTCATATGCATATCTTATGTTGTTTGTTAACTCACCGTTTATTTTTGTGCCCGATGTTGCATTTTCCATACATTTCTTAAATATTTCTCGGAGTAAAGATTAAAGATGAGTAGAGATAAAATACACCTCTATTTTTTACTCTTGCTCTTTGACTCAAGTATAGGTTTGCCACAATCCTAATATCCTTGACGTCAATACCTGTGTTTCATAGAATATCTACGAAATCACAAATTTACGAAATTTAACACAAATTTTCTTTAAGAAATTTAGATCAGAAGATTTCAAGTTATGTCATTGATGTAAGTTCTAATTTCCATACATCTTAAGTTTTTTCCACTTGTTATCTCCATCCAGTTAAGGACTGCATATTCTCTCTTCTCATTATCATACCATACCATCTAATTCTCTACGCTTGTGTTGCTCTGTGTTCTCTTGACCCATTCATTCTTGTATTTCGTGATTCATCCATCGTTTTACATCCTCTTCATTTTCACTATTTGCTCCCCTTGTTTTTCATAATCTTCCTCACATAAACTTTTACTGCTCTTCTTCTTTTGCGGTTAATGTAAATGTCTCTGAAGCATATACCACTATTGATCTTATGGTCGTTTTGTAGATTTTCATTTTTGTGTTTTATCTTCTTGTCTCTTAATATGATTTTATTTTTATAGAATGTTTTGTTTGCCACTTGAATTCTTCATTTCATATATACACTTTCATTTATTCTGTTAATTAATACTCCCAAACATTTGAACGTTTTATCTATCCTCTTAGGTCGAGTAACGATAACGTCATATCGTCCTATTATTTGTACTACATTCTTGTTAATAGTTTCTCCGTTTGACGGTGATAGAATAAATAATACCGTTGAGAGCACATCCTATTGTCTTACTCCATTTTTTATTGTTATTATTTCTGTTGTTTCTCTTTCGGTGTCTATTGTTGCTTTGGAATCTCGCATTATCATTTCTATCATTTTTATAATTTTAATTGGTATTTTACTCTCTGGTAAGTCTTGGATTTTTTTCTTAATTTTTGACTGAAATATCTTATACACTTCACCCTGGGTTAACTATTTGTTTATAAAATTGTGAGTTGGTAATAGCCTAATTAGTTACCTGTTAAGTTACTGAATAACATGACTGTTCTATCATTTGAGGTCCGTCCCTGAACTTTAACCATGAAGTAAACACCGCAATTAATGAGTGTTATTGTCTCAGCTTTCTGTCTTTTCCCTTTATGGAGAAAATATCACCCGCCATTAGAAATCAATGCCTACTTGATACCGTGGACACTAATTAGTAAGAAAACTGCTAACAAGTCGTCGTGTAAGGGGAAAGATACCTGACAAACAGACAGGGCGATGTGAGTTATGTAATTAAGTTGTTTCTTGGTTCTTGCTTGTGGACTAGATGATAATTATTGCGTAAAGGAGTGTATTTATGTCTTATCATGGGCGGGGTACAGGACTAAATACTAGCAAAGAACATAAGTTGTTGGTGTTGCGTTGTCGATAAAGCGAAGTGTTTCAATGTCTGGAACTGTAGAGAGACTATATTATTAAAATCTAAATTATTACTCAATCGATTGTAGATAGCAATGATTGTTATACAGTACGATTGTTTCAGTTGGCAACCTATAAGTTAGAACGAGTTTCTATGTGTGCTATTAAACTATTAACAGAATATATATATATATATATATATATATATATATATATATATATATATATATATTATATATATATATATATTGGATTTGAAGTTTCCGCGGGATCTATATGTGATTTCCGTTGTTTTCCGGGTTTGACTCCGCGTTAAGTAATTTTGGTTTTTAGAAAAACCATTGTTTTGACGACGTTTCGGCAAGGTCACACTTGCCATTGTCAAGTCAGATTAGTTCTGCTTCGTCTTGATGTTTCAGGAGAACTGATTCAAAATCAGTTTTAAAGACAACATGATTTACATTTTGTATATAATGTAATATGTCAAAAATGTCAAAAATTATAGCGATTATGTCTTGTTAGACAGTTGCTATATCTGTTTGAAAAATAACTAAATTATCAGTAGTAATTTGATTAGACTCTACATCTGATTAAACATAATGAAGAATATTGTTCTTCAGGATACTAAACTAGTCGCCTGTTGGTCATTTTTTCTAATAGTTTACAGAGGGTACAAGATTTACCTAAATGAGTTTGGAGAGTTTGAAAAAGAGTTACTTTTTTATTAGAAATATAATTAGTTCTTCCTCTTGGAAATAATACACATAATTTATGTGAGGCAGAAATCGTTCAAAATTTATCTTTTATATAATGAAAAGATATTTTTAGAATAGTAAATAGAGGACAGTCGGTCAGATAGTCAAGCGTGCTGGGCGGCCGGTTTCTCATTCGTTTCACTGCGAGTGTTCAGAGGAAGTGAGTTCGATCCCCAGCTCGGTGTACAGAAAAAAAAGGCTAACGCAGCAGTTTAAAATTCTAAATGAATCTGCGGCTTAGACTAGAATATGTTGGTGTCTGATCGACCTATGGTGGAGCAGTACGGCAAGAGATAAGGGCTTGCGGCTCGCTGATATTCCTCATACATCCTACCGAAGGCGTGTGCGCCTAAATACCGGTTATATAAATATATAAATAGAAGACATTTTCGTTAATTAAGGACGTATCAAGAAATTAGGGTTATTAGTTTTTTTTTACATTAAGTCTCTATATGGGGTATCCGAAATCTCGACGAATAAACTTTTTTAGGATATTTTTAAATTTCTCGATTTCTTTGTAATTTGAAATTAAATCGCCATTACAAGCAGCATCCTTGACCTCGAGATTCATCATTTTATTATATCTAATATTTTTCTAGCTAGTGTCATGTTACTCAAATGAATTTTATATTTAGAATTTATATATCTGTATACGTTAATATTTAAATGAGTGCTAAAGTCTCAACAATTTTTTAAATCTTTATATTGGTTATAATTTAGTAGCAATAGATTATCTTTAGAAGCATAGTAACCTATAGTAAGCTATAGTAACTTGAAGCATTTGTTTAAAGTTCATTGCAATAACATTTGGCAAAATTACTCGGAAAATTCAGCAACCAACTTAAAGGTGAACAGCTCTTTGAATAACCCCACAAGTAGACGAGATCAAGAAATTATAGACCGTTTAAGAATTGGCCATACCGCTGTGACACACAAATTTTTAAGTAGTAAAGATTCACCACCAATTTCCAACAACTGCTCCACCTCATTGACAGTGAAAATCCTGCTTGACTGCCCATGTTTCCAAAATCAAAGAAGAATGCATGGAATTTCAGTTCAGATCCATCCTGATGGATAAAAATTTAAATGTATTAAATTATTTAACGAATCAACTGTATTATACTAGTGAATATAATCATATTAAAACCATTGTGTTTGTAATTCTACTAATAACCCTGCGTGATTGATGTGGACTAAGTATTTTAAATAAAAAAAATATTTTTTTCCTACTCTTAACTAGCAGTTCATTAATTTTGTGCTCGGTATTTATTTTATAATGTTGCTCATAGATAAATTAATGCCAATACGATTTTCTCGCACCAACTTAAATCTGCATATGTGATGTAGGTACATATTTTCCTTAGTATAATTAATAAACAGTATTCAGCTACACGTCGCACATTGAATACAAATCGGACTTACCACTTTAATTAAACTTTGTCGTCGCACCCCGCTGACAAGAGCAATTCCACAGCGACGTAAAATTACAAATAACCATATATTCCGAGGATTAAATTTCTCGAGGATGGGTTTCTGGCTAAACGTTCCTTGATTATTCTTAAAAGGCTAGTGGCTTGTCATCCACTGTATACATTTCCACCGGCCTGACTTTCAAAGAACATCACTAGAAAAAATCCGTAAATTATAATCCCTGGCTTTAAATTTACAGGCCAGGTTTTAATCAAAATCTTTTGCAAGTCTTTTACGAAAAACACAGCCAGGCCTCTTAGATAAATCGTTCTTTTTTATTTTAATTGGAAATTTAGTTTTATTAATATATTAGCTAATAAGAGTAAATTCTGCACTTTTTCTTTGATTTTGACTGTAATATAGTGGTTTTTGACAATTAAACTTAAGAATCGGATACTTTTAAAATTCACTTTTTTAAGCTTTTCTCTTCATTGTTGGCTTTATAATATTCTCTTCTCTTTGTGCCATCTGCCTACTGATATTTCTAAACTGATTTAGAAGTATTTACTGATGAGCTCAGTAAAATATATTCCTTCTCTACCATGTGTTTCTCATTACAATACCTAAGAGCATAATCTTTTCTGATTTGTGTAATTTAGTTTTCTGTGAACTCATACTTTGTTATAATCATATTTAATGTAAGTTTAAAATCTTGTTTGCATTTTTATGGATGGCGTTGTCTCAAAGTCTTTAGATTTTTAGTCAAGTCAGCACTCTTCAGATGCTGACCCCGTACTAACGTAGGACATTTTAAAGCTATGATCCTTACATTTTTATATAGAGGGTGAAAGTCTAGTCTTATCTCTTAAGTTGTACAGGCGAGTCTTTTCGACAGTCACATCTGGATACCTTCTTACGATAAATCCCTATATTCGCTAATACTATAGGTCCACGTGTATCATACCCTCATGTTTATCCCATTATCTATCCAATGCTATTGTTTGTATATTTTTAGCTCATGTTTTTTGAGATTGTCGCTTTATCTAATCTTGTTCTTGATCTTCCCCGTTGTGTTTTCATGGTTAGAAATTAGGATCTGCATATTAATAGTTCTGTAGGGTACTATAACCAATTTTGGACAGAGCACCAGTAATGGGCATCCAACAAAATGAAATAAAAAGAAACATTTTACGGTAATTTACAAACTCGCAAAACCTTTAATAGAAATCTGTTTTCTTTGTTCTGTGGCAACTGCCTCATGCAGAGACCGCTAGTTGTATTAAGGTGAACATAGTTTAGCACATGTCAGTTTTGGCTCCAAGACATAAACTTACAATTGGTGTTGTATTGAGTTTACTCCAGTGAATCAATAGTAAAGGTATATAGTTTAATGTGTATTGTTTTTTGTTATTTTTGTCCTTAAAAAGATTTACTTTGGGTGTCTAATACGAGTACTGGATCTACAATTAAAAGTATATTTGTAAAATGGACAGGGTGTTCGTTTAAGGTCATATACGTTTTTATTTGAAATTATTGGTAACTACATAGAAATAAAAATGCTGTCTTCTAATAAAAACAGGAAGTCTATATGTTGAGGAGATATAGTATTGGATACGTCCAATAAATGAATGTCTAATAATGGATAAGAAAATATCCATTACTGGTGTCTGGTGTACAAATAATTTCGATATTTTACAGCTGGTTATTTATGATAGATAAAGAGGGGCATAAGAATTTTACCATGGCTCAAATGGCAGAAGCTTTATCAGTAGCTAAAATGGATATGCCAATTGCAACTGTAAGTACGAGATTTGGCCTTCCAACAGTCCTCACTGCAGATGAGGAAGTTCGCATTGTTAGGTGGATTATCGATATTGCAAGAGCTAGGTTTCTTGTAACGAAACAATGTTTAGTTGACAGTCACCAAGTTAATAAAGTGATTAAGTAGAAAAACTATATTTACCGAAAATACCACTGCTAAAAAGTAGTTCTGGACAAACATTCCAATATATATTTGAATACGTCAGAGAAACTTACCAGTTATCGTGACCAATTAACAGAAATTGATATACGCCATTGGTTTATTATATTGTTGCAAATACATTATTATATATTGATTTTATCATTTTAGTCATAAAAAAAATGAATTAGTGTAATGATTAAATGACAATCTGAGCAACAATATACTTTTAGCAAAATACTGTTTTATTAATAACTAGCGGACCCGACAGACTTCGTTCTGTTAAATAGATTTGGAATTTGGCAGTTTATTTCTTTAATTCTTCTGAACAGAACCGTCACCATGATGATATGGCGGTGTGTGAGGGTCAGCTCGGGTGACCTAAGTATCTTCGCCTCCATGAACTTTGGCCACCTTTTGGATCCACTAAAAACCCCGACTGGGATGTGTGCCAGAGGGCTTCAAATGAAGAGGGGAACTTAATGTTCAAACCTGATTGAAAAATAATCTAAAGGGATAGTGAAAACCTAAAGGTGACAAATATTTATAAAGTGGGTGCTTTAATGACAAAACATAGAGATAATTAATTATTTATTATTATTATTATTAACATAGAGTTAATAACCGATGTAATAAAGAATAATAAAATAAAACGTATATAAGTATTTTCAGTAATCTCTTTATTGTAAAGCAAGTGAATCATAATTATTAACAAAAATCTGTTTTATTTTTATTGTGGTACTTTATGATATACAATGTTTTTTGTTTGATTACCTGGTGAATATACAAACAAATCTGATGGTTTTCCAACACGGGAACAGGCAACATACAATTGACCATGTGAAATACATGGGTTTTCTAGATTAATACCACAAACACTTAATGATTGTCCCTGGGACCTATTTATGGTCAGCAAAAGCAAGTCGCACTGGAAACTGTAGTCGTTTAAATTCAAATGGTATATCAGTCGGAATCATTGGGATGCGTGGTATCAAAACGTCTTCTCCTTTATACTTTCCTTTCAGTATAGTTGCTTCTATCACGTTGTTCAATAATTTTTTTATCGCTAACCGTGTGCCGTTGCAAAGACGCGGTTTGGTTGATATTTCTCAACATTATAACTACCGATCCAACCTTTAATTGAAGATTGTGAAGTGGCAATCCTGGTAAATCCAGCGAGTTTAAAAATTCAGGCGGATAGTTGACTACATCATCTTGGTTAGTAGCCGAATCAATTGATTTATATATCCTCAATTCGCCTGTAATTTGTTCTTGAATTTTGAAATTTAATTCATTTACATCTATGTTTTTTGCAGCCAATATAGCCCGTTCGCTCAACCAATCATGGTTTCTGTAATTTTGAGCAATCTGGAAACACCTTCTGGAAACAAACATCGGTTTGTTTGACAGATGCAACGACGTGAAAACTGATGCAATTTATGTCGCGTTCCGAAACTAAAACAAAAGAAAGAATATTGCGAGGCCAATCAAATCTATAGCTCTTACATTTTTTGACTTTTCAATTTGGTCGGGTTCACGATATTATCACTTTTGTGTGAACGCATTAGATCCTCCAACGCGAACACGCACACACACGAACGCGCACACACATACATTTGATTGAATTTGAACTTTGTGCAGCGATAATAAAGTGCAAATTAAATCTTCGACGTTAGGAACCCACCTACATTGTTTAGACAACGTGAGTCCTTGTAATGTAATATAAACTTTATTGAATGGCAATAAAGTTCAAAATAAAAAAGAAAATGGGTGTTTTAGGGTTTTTCCGAAAATTATTTGAATTTTTCATGCCGTAAAAACCATTCTTAGACTTTAAGGAACATTTTAAAAAAGAATTGTTAAGATTGATCCATGCGTTGTTGAGTTATGCGCTTACCAACACATTTTGCGATTTATTTTTATATTATAGATTACCAGTAGAAAAACAAAATTTATGGTTCTTAAAGTATCCAAGATTGGTTCCATTACCCTATATAATATTTTATTTCAAAATTCCTTGTAAAAGGTATAATAATATAAAATAACCCTTTCGGGCTACGTCACAGAAACTTTTCGAAATGACTATTCCATATAAGTGCTTTTGTAGGTTTACCTGTTTGAAGCCACACATGTATGGGTAAAAACTCTTTATATTAATATAGTTAAATTAATTTTAAGTTACATTTTTACTGATAATATTCTAGGATGTTTAAGTTATCGATGGAATTTACTGCATAGTCCTTAGAAAAAGTATCTATGAGGACTTGTTAATAGCAACTATCAACAAGTTTTGATACACATTTGATAATTTTGGATACCTCATTATGGTGTAAATGTTTGGTGTTATTGAGATCAGACGTTTCCCAGACCATGGATTGGTAGACTAGGTAATATTGTATGGCCTCCTCGTTCACCCGATTTGAATAATAAATATTATTTTTATTGGAAATACTTAAAATGTAGCATACTAAATCAGCAGGTGTTGCAGAGGTCAGGCAAAAGAATTAATTATCGATGATCCTTATTAATTTCTAGACGCCAATTTCAAACGTATAGACGTGTTATAGACGCATTCTACCATCGTTAAGAATACTGTAAAATTAACAACGGAAGACATGTACAACACTTGCTTGGGCAGACATTCATTTAACAATGTAGTTAACTTTTAGTTATTATTTTCAAAAATAGTTTAAATCAAAAAAAGTATTGAGACGATTAGGTGTTTTTAGACTTTTATCTTTTAAGATATTTTTAACTAAATAAAATCGACAATATTATATACGGTTCAACTCGTATCCAAGTGGAGATTTTAATAAAAGTACAATATACAGGGTGTTGTATATAAAAAACTAAAGTGACTAATGATATCAGAAAAATGGTAAATTTGGCAACGTGACAAACATCAAATTTTAAATCTTCATGTTGTCAAATAGGCCTATCCCTATTTTTGTATTATTAGGACCATCTATTTAAGACATAATTAGGCTCTAATTCAGACTATTGGTCGACTCTATATTTTTTATGCTGTAGTTTTCACGGAATCCAGTCTTTCGTAAAAAGGTCCATAGTAGAAATAAAACTGTAAAGATGTTAATTTTATCTTGTTAGTCAACAATAGTGTTAATGCTTAATTATTAATGAATACTTTTTTACTAAAGGAAAATAAGTTCATAAATCTAAGAAAAATTATGCATATTTATATAATTTTAAAAGTTAGTTTGAGTATACAGCAATTCTGCTGTTTAGAGCAGCAGTAGATAACTTGAAAATCATTGCCATACAAGCCACCCTATGAACGAACGATAAAAAAGAAGAAGAATGGTAAATATCTTGGTATTTGCAAATTTAAACTTTGTGTTATTTTTACAAATAGTATTGATCTCTATGCATTTTATACGAAGTAGTATTGTAAGAATTGTATTTCCCAAAACACCTAAACTCATTTAGTACGATCTTACACCGAACTTTTGGTAAAACTAACAAAATTACGAATTAGAAACTATTATCTCTCGTCGACTGTATTCACAGACGTTATTTTCAATAATACAAAACTCGCATCAGCGGAGGAAAGTTTGGATTTAGAGATCTGCTGGATGCAACAGATGCACAATTTGTTATATAAAGTAAATCTCTGCAGTATTGTATCGCATGCTTTATTGATTAAATTTGAGATTTACCTTTAAAGCAAGAATTTCAGTGATATATGTGCATGCTTTTGTTATTTTTCGATAGTTAAACCTAAATTTTAATACATCAACTTTAATAATAGTAGATACATTCAAATGATATTTGATGAAAATATATTGTATAGTTGAGCTCTGAAATCTACGGCTTTTTATTATAACAGTAAATTAATAGACTCGCAATATACAAACTTCGTTAGTTTGTTAGTAATTATATTCAGCCCATCTTTGAAGTAATGGGTGTTTTCGATTGTGACTAAATTCAAATCTAAAATGCTTTTCTAGAAATTTCAAAATCAGAGACTGGTCTATAACGAAAAAATATCTATAGAAAAAGTGTAAATTATAATCCCGGGTGTGTACCGTACAGCTTGGTCAGTGTCCCGGTCGCTTTGGCCGTCGGCACAGGCAAGTTAGCCGATCTCGCGGATTAATCTAAGCGTGCATCTACATATTACGTCGTGTCTCCGGCCTAATTAATGTCCGCGACCGTGATTTATGCCTATCTTTGTTAGGCAAAAGGCAACGGCGAAAAAGACACCGGCTGCCGGCTGCTGCTGCCTCGACCGTTCGCCATTCGCGCCCGGCTAATTTGCCCTTTTGTGGATTGCTGCTGCTATTGCTGGTCGGTTCGCCTTAGCTTAGCTGGCTGATCGCTCTTCTGAGACTCGGTGTATACATATACGGAAGATCGTTCCGTCACATTAGAGCAAGAAAAAAATGAAACTTTTTCGATTTTAAGCCAATTAAATTTTATTTAGAAATGAGCCATTTAACAACTGCACATTTTTTAAATGATTTATGATTTTTTATTTATCAATTTTTGTCATGAGAAGAAAAAATAAGAAACAAAAAATCATTAATAAGCAGTATTTATAAAATAGCCACTAATTCAGGGGTGGCCAATTTAATCGGACTCGAGATCTACTTGTCTGCCTTTCTAATTCTTTGTGATCTACCGACTAGGAATTTTTTAGCGATACTGGCGAGCAATAAAACTTTTAATCCAGAATTTTAACATTAAAAGTGAGCTGAGTATCTCAGAGTCGCTCACTATATATCACAAAATCAATCACTGATTCTCTTCTTTTTCTTCTTCTTTTTATGTAGACATGACTCTGTCTGTTTTTCATTGTGTCTCCAGTAAGTTGTCGTTCCATCGTTTTCGTGGTCTTTCTACTTATCGTCTTCCTATTGAGTAACCGTCTCTTGCCGTCTTTACTACTCTATTTATTGTCATTCGGCTTATATAATCGTTTCATTCTACTCTTCTATTTTTTACCCAGTTCTTGATGTTCTCCACCTTGCATCTACGTCGTATATCTGTACTTCAGCTCTGTCCCATAGTAACCTGCCATCAAATTTTTTAAGTGTTTTCATCTTTTTGTCCTCTGTGATAGGTCGTGTTTCTGCCGCGTATGTCATTATTGGTCTGATGACTATTTTGTAAATTCTGCCTTTCGTTTCTTTTCCGATATTTTTATTTCTCCATATTGTTTCATTCGGGCAGACTGCAGCTCTGTTTGCTCTATTCACTTGATCTTCCACTTTAGTTTTGAGCTTTCCGTAGCTAGATAATGTGATGCCTAGATATTTAAACTCCATCACTTGTTCCTTCTATCTGACCTTCCTACTCCAATTTACATCTTAGTAAATTTGCTGTTGTAACCATGCATTTTGTCTTTTTTTTGGGAATTAACATGTTAAATTGTCTGGTGGTTATATTAAATTGGTGCAGCATACGTTGTAAATCGTCTTCACTTTGAGAGAGTAGTATTTCCCATGATGTTTTCTTTTTTGATACGTTATTGTTCGTTACTTTCTTCTCTTCAAGTGATTCTGTTGCTGCGTTAATTATGTATTTTTGAGTTTTTCCCAGCTTTTCTCGATGTTGTCCTTTTCTAATATGTCATTCCCAGCGATCTTCTCTGATATTCTTTTTCTGTATAAGTATTCCGTGAATTTCGTATTTAGTCCTTCGACGATTTTTGTTTGTGTTGGCGCCGCTCTTTTGGGCGTGAAGTATTTAGGATGATTCTTATTTTACACAATACTAGGCTATGGTGGCTACCTACATCTGCTAAGTTGAGGCATCTTACGTCGATTATTTTCGATGGATGTATATCTCTGTTGGTTATAACATAATCTATCATAGATCTTTGTCCACGGGTGTTATTAAATGTATATTTGTGTTGGTCTTTGTGCTCAAAAAATGTGTTGTTTATTCTTAGTACGTCATTCGTGCAGAAGTTGATCATCAGTTCTCCATTTTCGTTTTTAGAAAATCTTAAAATCCCAAATTGGACAAATAAAGCAGCAAAGAGGAAATAACGGAAAAGAATACTGATTCAAGCTATGGGCCGCCTAGGTTTGGAGAGCTAAATTATAAACTTTTACAAATGTTGTTCGGATCCGTTCTATTCGGATTTTAATTTCTACGGTTGGAACCCAGCTTTCATTGATATTGCTGCCGAAATATAAAAGTTTCTCTATCTATCCAGTACTGCATATCTAACTCGAATACCGTCATCCTTTATTTAGTATTGTATATTTAGTATTAAATGTGTATTTGTGTGGGTCTGAGTGGCTAAAAAAGTGTTGTTTATTCTATTTTATCTGATTCTGAAAGACCACTTTATCAGCTTTCGAGATCTGTAATAATTTTAAATCTGAAACCGATTCGGCTCTGAGCGCTAAAATTCTGGATTAATTACCTTTATTGCTCACCAGTGTATATTAGCAATACCTTAATAAAATAAAAGAGTATTAATTCTTATTTATTTTACAACTATATTAGATTGGAAAAAATTAATCTGAGTCGCTGGCGATGATAATGCAAGATTGTTAGCACTCCAATAATTTTCGTAATCTTTAGGACGGGAATAGGTAGCTGTATTATACTGATAATTTTTTAAATCGTGAATGTGTTGCTTGTGTGAGTCAATTTCAAATAGGTAAAGAAATAATAAATAAGACTTACTCTCAATCAATTTAATTTAACTATCAGACGACCGTTTGTTTATATACAATATGCAAAGCATCCTCAGGTCTCGATACAAAGTTAAATAAATGCTGAAATGATATAAACCCATATTAGGGTGTTGTCTAATAAAGATAAACAAAGTAGATGTTGGAAATTACAATAATTATGCCAATATTACATGTCTGTGGTTTTATTTCAAAAAGAGTAAGTTGTATAAAAAGGTATAAAAAGTTTTAAAAGTTTAAACAGACAAGGTAAGGCCCACAAATTGTTATAAAATAGTCTATTAGATTGTAATAAATTAATAAATGAGCAAATAAATAAACATTTCTTACATGCCGGTACTCTATTAATTGATGGATGGTAGAACATGGTTGAAACTACTATGTATTGTTGAATGGAGAACTCAATTCTGCTATTGTAGTTGTATGACAGTAATCGGGAAGTTTTTGAGGAGATAGATTTGATCCAATGAATCATTTAACAAACAATCGCACACATATCTCTGCTTCATTGGATCAAATCTATCCATCAATTAATAGAGTACCGGCATGTAAGTAATGTTTATTTATTTGCTCATTTATTAATTTATTACAATCTAATAGACTATTCTATAACAATTTGTGGGCCTTACCTTGTCTGTTTAAACTTTTAAAACTTTTTATACCTTTTTTTCTTTTTATACAACTTACTCTTTTTGAAATAAAACCACAGACATGTAATATTGGCATAATTATTGTAATTTCCAACATCTACTTTGTTTATCTTTATTAGACAACACCCTAATATGGGTTTTTATCATTTCAGCATTTATTTAACTTTGTATCGAGACCTGAGGATGCTTTGCATATTGTAGAAAGCGAAACCGGTCGTCTGATAGTTAAATTAAATTGATTGTGAGTAAGTCTTATTTATCAAATAGCATTTCTTACTATTGATAATTTTTTCCTTGCCCACTATCGATTGATCTAGGAGCCGCGATCGACTGGTCGATCGCAATCGACGTGTTAGCCTGCCCTGCACTAATTCATCAAAGTTAAAAAATTGAATATTAAGTGGAAATACACGAGGAATAGATTTTAGACAAAGTAAATACGGTCTTCGGATTTAGAGACTAGTAGAAGGACAAATATTATAAATAGAGATAATTATCCATTTTGTATGAAAGTTTTAGTAGTGGTCACAGATGCTGCACCGTATAGGTCTAAAACTATGAGTCGTTTAAAGGTACTATATCTCAAATACGTGTTACTTGTTTGGCTCATATTCTCAATCGTGTAGCGGAATACGTTAAAGTTTTATATGCACAAGTCAATGCATTAATTTCACCAATCAAAAAGATATTTTTACAGTCTACGGCTGGTATAGAAATATTTAAAAGCAATGGCGGATAAGGTTTCATTGTCTCTCCAGTAGTGATTAGATGGTGTACTTGGATAATTGCTGCTATTTACTATACCGAAAATTTTGATTTTCTAATAAACATCCTGAACGAGTTTAACTCTAAAGGCTTTAATCTATCAAAAAATAACACTATTGCAGAAAAACTGAACAGTTATCTAAAAAAAATGTATGCTGTAAATGTATGTATGCAAAAATGCTCTAACTGTATCTTGCGATCTTAAAAGAATATTTTCTGAATATAGATGTACACTTTTGGGTAACAGGAAAAAATTTTAATTTGAACATTTACTGCATCACAAATGCAACCGAAATCTATTAACCACTTTTTAGATGTTAGTTGTCTTTTAGTTTAGTTTTTGGGGCAATGTTTATCTTCATTTTAGTATATTTATATGATTTTTATTATACTGTCAATACATTCCGAAAACAGAGTGTATTCGTGTATTTTTGTTAGTAATAGAGTAGTTCTGTTATATGTACAGGGTGTGCCAAATTGGTATGTTTTGCACGATATACCAAAACTAGAGGAGATAGAAAAATGTAATCAAAATGTCATAACTTCTTTTTTTGAGAAAGTAACGATTGTCCAATCAAATCATCAATAGCTCCCCTTTAGCAAGATACGGGGCGATTATTGAAAAGTGTCGAAAACGACAGGGTTATATATCTTTTTTATTAGGAAAAATTTTAAATATAAAAGGGTCCGTGGTGTACAAGAAATTTTTTTAGTGTCTCACTACAGAAATATGTTACCAACTTATGTTTTTTTTTATATAGGGACGTCCTATATACTTTGCAATTTTTTCCGTTTCAATTTTTTATTCCTTTTCACCTAATATAACATATTATATCTACTTTCAGTCTTTGGAGGTACTCTACAAATAAAATGTTTAGAGATGACCTCATGCTAATGACACTTAAAAATAAAACACTCGGTAATATAGTATAACATTTTATTATGAGTATACTAAGCCCTGATGGTTTTATTTAGCAAAAATGAAATCTGTAAATATCTAACTTGAAAATAGGTTAAGATTTAACTGCTTATTTTTATTTCAAAGTGAATTAGGTATTATTTTTAAATTATTGAAGAGGTTTTTTATTGGCCTTATGTTAATTTTTTATCTATAGTAAAATGCAAAGCGGATCGTTACGATACAAAACAGTTCTTCACGACACGAAATGGATCGTGTGAACGTCACTATTATTTCTATTGACGTTGTATTAATTTTTTAACGTCAGTTATTTTTAAGCATTTTATTTAGTTTATATAATAATTAAATTTACTATCAAATAAGATTTTTTTATATTTTATTTAGTTTAAAATATAAATAATAAATTTATAATAAAATTACTAATAACAATCAATTTTAAAAAATATTATTTAAATTTTAAAAATAAAGAAAACAATTTTATCTTCGATATTTTATAAATCAAATTATCACCAAATAGAACACACTATGATCATATCTTATTTTATTGTCTTTTTCGTTTCCATTTATAATTTTGTTACCCGATATAATATTATTGTCTTCTATTTTTTTTTATCGAAAATGACATTGTTACATCTCGTAAGAATACTCATTTCATCGAGCAGGCTTTGGCAATGTTAGCATGGAAAATATCTAACACTAAACATTTGTCATAACCTATCACAATAATTATTATTGCTACATAAAGTATTGTTAACAAAATCATGACTTTTGCAAATTATGAAAAATACAATATGCATTGGCATACCGTGAATGTCAAAAGAATGTTATTGCCGCATCTTATTTGTATTTTAAGGATATCCAAAAAGAAGGCAACCAGACAGACAAAATAAACATGAAATTTGACATAATTTATTACATTCTGCGCTTGCTGGATAGCCCAAATTTGACGAAGTAAGTCTAAAATATTAATCATAACAAACTTTTATCATCCATTTACTTCGAGTTTTAATCGAAGTTAATTAATTTTCTTCATTTAAAAACATTTCTTGGCTTATTTCAGATGCCCCTGATGATGCTGTAGAAAGTGAAAGTACTTGGGCAAGATTTGATTATTAAATTTGTGCTCGATATTTGCCTTAATTTTTCAAAGTTCAATTATTCGAGCATTCAACCTTATATCAATTATTATAAAAAAGATTTAGTCTCTTATAAATTGTAATAGTTGTTACTTTAGTTATGTAATTTAAGGGTCATCTGACCTCATTATGTGGCTAGTTCCAATTACTTTATGGACGTTTTTCACTAATGATGATATAATAGCATCCAAAACGTTCTGAAAATTTATAAATCCTTTTTACAAATCCTATTTACAAATATTGATGTTTTTCCTTCGTTGCATGGAATAGTTGCGTTAAATAGGAGTTATGCAGCTGATTTGTAAAATGCAATTATTTCGAAAACTACTAAAGTTTGTAGTTATTTTTTTGTTAAAATAATTTATCTTTAATATTTTTTGACCTCAATTGAAGCGCTAACTTGTCGAGCAAAAAAGTTAAGCGCAAATGTATGCCACACATTTGGCACATGCCACTATTCGTTCTGTGCTGCCGACGGGAGGGGATACACGTCACGTTTAAAGCGCTCATATCGGCCAAATTTGTTATCACCGTTATCATCGCAAAGTGCTACAGTAATAGTAATAGTAATAATTGCACTTGTTATCGATTTCATCGTAAAAATCTTAAAAAACATCAATGTGAAGTGTGGATTGCAGTATCAAAGCTGAACAATAATTAATTTTTTCAAGAAAAGATGTATCAGAAATTCCATATGTTTTCATATTTAAAACAGTAAATCTGTATTTACAATTCGACAATAGGTGAGGTTAGAATTAGAATCTCAAAAAAACATTATTTAAATAATTACTTAAACTCGTTTTTAGCACAGATAATCTCTGTTAATATATAAATTGGTATAATTAGTATAAAATATATAAATTTTTATTATAGTATTGTTTAAAAATATAAATAATAAGCTTGTAAAATGTTTATAATCTATAAATTTAACTTACTGTGTTTGTAAAAATATCCATTGAACTGAAACCAATTTATTGGTAATGGGTGTTTTTTTAGAGGTATAGAACTTTAAAATAGATTAAAACAATGATAATTATTTAAATTGACATCACATTGACATTGACTTTATTCAAAAGATAATTTTTTGGCATTATAATTTAAATATGATTTCTGACATATGACCGCCATGGCTGGCTCAGACGTATTCTAATCTAAAGATCAAATTTTTGATGCCTTTTAATAGTCTGGCGGTTACCAAACGTTTCTTTCAGTAAATCAATTGTGGCATTGACTGTAACGTTCTGGTCAGCATAGTCGTTTTGAGAAGTACGGACCAATGATTCCACCAGCCTAAAAAGCAAACCAAACAATCAGTTTTTCTGGATGTAATGGTACCTCAATATATACTTGATTATTATCTTTACACTCCAAATATGGCTGTTTTGTTTTTTAATATAGCCATTCAACCAAAAGTGAGCTTCATTCTTAAACAAAATTCGCTTATGAAAATCTGGATTAACACAATCTCGTTTTGGGCTCATTCGCAGAATCTATGCTATGCTAGTTAATCGTATAGCTTCAATTCTTGCATGAGTTGGATTCTGTAAGCACGCAAGCTAAGACATTTTTGTAAAATCTTCCATAAAGTGGATGGACACATCCAACTGCTGTGCATGATGCCGGATAGACTGATTCTTCTTTCTTTATGCGACGCTTTACATCAGCAACTTCTGTACGCCCTGTGCGACTTCTTTGTGGTTGCGTATTATCATTTAAATGAAACGTGGTGCGAAAACGTTTCATGAATAATTGAAATAATTGCTCTGATAGACGATTATGTTGACCAAAAAAATGGACATATTTCGCGATACGTATTTCGAACAGAACCATAATTTTCAAAATAAATTTGCACGATTTGGAAGCGTTGTTTAGGTATCAGTGTCTTCACACTGATACCTAACATCAATTACTTGACAGCTGTCAAAATGGCCGCCAGTTAAAAAATGTTGCCAGCTTACATTTCTATTCCTCTAAAAAAACACCCTTTACATAAGTACTATGATAACGTTATATATATATATATATATATATATATATTATATATATATATATATATATATATATATTTATATATATATATATAATTATTATACAAACAATAATTAAATTATTGATTATTAAGCTACACAAAATTATGCATGAAATTATAATTTCTCATACTTAAAAGCCAGTGTTACTAAATTTTTATACAAAAATTTAATTTGAACTTTAACATCCTGTATCTTTCTTAATATCAACATTTAATTAAAGCAATTTGGCTTAAATCGTAAACTTTTGAAGTGTAGAATCTACTGTTCCTTTTTGTATAATTACTTAAGAACGACCCCGTATATACTATCAAATTCTCGTTGTTGTATCACGAATAAATTTAAAGTAAATCAAAATACATAAATATAGAATATTTGTCTACTAGAATACTATTCTACATAAATGTAGAATATTTGTCTAGATTTAAGTCGTTTGTTTGCTTAATGGCGTAAATTCTATCACTATCTATCATTATAAAATACTCATTATTTTAGGACGTTCTGTAAAAAAGAGTTGTTTCGAGTTTTCAATATGTAGCTTCCTTTAAACTTTTTCAAAATATGTGTTATATAATATAAATTTATATTATATATTTATCGTTAAATACTGGTTAAAAGTTTAATTTAATTTTCAACCAAAGTAATTCTGTATTTCTGTTGCCATATTTTTTAACGAGATTAGCTTTAACTTATTTTACATAATAGTCCTCGGTTTTCGCTCATTCTTTTTTCTAGAACTTTTCCCGTACTGGTGAAGGTCAAGAGTAGCTATTAAATAAAATCAATATCTCCTACGAATATTTTACTTAACATTATTATTGTGTATACTTTGGCTTCAACGCAATATAATGTAATTTGATGTTTTTGTTTAGAAACTTAAATATTTCATTAACGAAATAATTCCTTTTCGCTACGCAAGAAAGACAAAACTAATTTCCAGAAGTAAAGGAAAAGTCGACCAATTAAACCGTCTCAAGGCCAACCCTTTCTTCGTATGTTTTCCCGGAGGCGGTAGGCCGGAAAACAAAAGCCAACGAATCCAATGAGTGCGGAGTCGGCGTTAATGAGTTTGTTAATTAAGGCGGAGGCTGTGGAAGGGTTGGTCCAGCGCGCGCATCCCCCAACTAGCTCCAATCTAGCCGCCGCCGATTAATTAAAGGGGTGGCCGGACGTCGTCACCGATGCTGTCTTCAATGCAGTCGCTGACACCGCGCCCGCCGCCGGTCGGGGGCGAGAATTAATCACGGTGACCTGAGGGCTGCGTTGCCGGCTCCTTTATTAATTACACTGGGTACGGCTGTAGCTATTCAGATAACCTTAAAAGTCATGAATATTGCGATAGGTTAATGATGGTAAATTACGAAAACTTTGATGCAGGCTGAAGGAGGATACTTTAAAACTTGCATTACACAAAATATTTAGTTATTTTTAAAATAAACCCAAAGGTCAACCAAACCTAATTAAAAATCACTCACGCTCCTATTGTTTTTGTATACCATAATGCTCAAGCATTGACATTACTCATCTTCTTATTATTATGTTTCCTTCCAACGCTTGGCAATACATATGGCGAATGTAGCTTTGGAAACTGCAGCACCGGAGATCTCGACAGCTGGGTAGACAAACCATCCCCTCAGTAGATAATCTATGAATTATTGCGTATTCCTACTGTTTTTTAACTCTGGCATTTGTCATTAAAAAAAATTCAGTATAAACATTAGATGAACTAAAATAGCATTTTTCACAATAAAGACATTAAAATCATAAAGGCTATATATTAAAAATGTGAGCAAATGGATAGGCGAGTGGATAAGAAACCAATATAGTCCTTTTTCATCATACTGATAGCATTATACTTGTTTTGAAATAAATAAAAAAAAATAATTAAATAATTTTAAGATGCCGTCAACAATTCATTATCTTTTAAAAAATCTTCTGTAAAATAAGTGTCCACTAATCTCACTATACCTTTTTTGTGCGTAAAAAACGTCGGTATATATGCCACACGATTATTGTTAATTATACACGGGTGATTAACGAGAGAATTCAATGTTTCACGAAATAAATTAATGTAAACAGTAATTTAAAGGTGATTATTGTTTTCTATACAAGTTATCGCCTGACACAAAAAGAATACCTTCTTTGAACGATTACCTGGAATTACTGATAAGGCTTCACTAATGATAGTTTAAGTAGTTTTTATGCCACATTACAGCTTATGCCAATAATATAAATTAGAAATTGTTTGCATCTTCCATTTAGTTTGTAGATGTACATTGTTCATGTCTTACCTACCTACGTTTTTGGTGTCGATATTTTGTTATTTGCATTTAAAAATGACGTCGACAACAGGTTTTATCCGGTTAAGTGTAGTTTTAAAGGTGCCTTCAGTCTAAGAGAGAAAAATATAATATTAAATGTACACGATGCACTTGTACATCAACGCCCTTTAAGTAATGTTCGTGAAATCGTTAACATGTGTTCAAATATGACAGGGGTTGGAGAAGCAACAATTTATAGATTCCTAAAAGAAAGAAAAGGAGGAACTGTTTCATCTCCCAAGAAGAGTGGAGGGAGTAAACCCTTGGAAATTGAAGAAATACATAAAAACATGATAAGACGCAGCGTCCACTCATTTTTTTTTAACAAAGAATTTCCAACATTGGACAAAATCCAAACATTAATTAGAGAAAACGAAGAGTTACCAATCATAAGCAACAAGAAATTATGGGGACTATTGAGAGAGATGGGATTTCGTTGGCAAAAGAATAGAAGAAAATCCGTTTTAATTGAAAAAGATTACATTGTATGTTGGAGACGAGATTATCTAAGAACTATTAAAAAGTACCGAGAAGAAGGGAAAACAATTTTTTATTTGGACGAGACTTGGCTAAATGAAGGTCATACTGTACCATATCTATGGGTTGATACAAATGTGAAAAGTTCCCGTCAGGCATTCATCGAAGGTGTATCTACTGGAATAAACAATATTCCCGTTGGAAAAGGACGCAGATTCATAATAACCCATATTGGAAACGAATACGGCTTTGTCAATGGTGGATTATTAAGTTTTGCCTCATTTTTTTATAAATCGGCCCCTGTTACGGCCACAAATTATTTTATATATAACCAATAAAATAAACATCTTACATTTCTTGCAAATTCATTAGTACCTGTTAGTCTCCATCACTTCGACACTGGCAACTTTATTTAGGGATTAGTAACCCTCAAAACTATTGTATTCTATTCTGCTTCAACCTTTATACCTGGTGGTCATACTCAATTTAAAATTGTTTTCCTATATACTTCTGTAAACTTGTTGACAAATATCTATTTTTCATTGAGTCACCCGTATCAACAGTTTAGGGATTTGCATACATAATGTGCTATCAATATGATGGAAATGTACTATAGCAAATGTGAGCGAGATAGACCGATAATATACCGGTTGATCAGACAAGGATGCTTGTTGCCTCAGGAACTTTTCACTGTATACTCATCAGTCATTTTCAGAATAGCCTTATAGGGGAAATAGAAATTGGCGGCAAATAATGTACACCATAAGAATTGCAGACTACACGGTAGCTATGGCTAAACATATGTAAGAGCTACATCCAAGTGCGACTTCACATTAACGTAAGTAGATTTCAAAAAATATAAATATCTGGGAGCCTACATCATCTCTGTATAAGATCCGGACCAGGAGATCAGAGTAAGAATAAAAATGACAAGGCAGTTTTTTTAAAATTCAGCATATTGTTTTGTGATAGAAATTTGAATACTGCGCTGAGACTAACGTTTATTGAATGTTAAAACCGTAATTAGCTAAGAAGGTCTAAGTCTTTAGCTTGGGTGTACCGGCGATTGCTAAGAATTCCATGGAAGACCAAAGTGGCGAACGAGAAAGTGCTGAGAAGTATGGGTTAAGCAAAAAACGTTTAATAACAATCAAAGTTCATTCATCAATAATGACATACGTGTCAGAAATACGACCTACCACAGAGAGTGGTAGGTCGTATTTCTGACAATTAAATTACAATTTAATTGTAAGATCTGACAATTAAATTTCTGACAATTAAAACCAAAGAAATTAAAACACGTATTGAAATAGCACGTACATCATTTATTAAACTTAAAAAGTTTCTTTGTTGTCGGGATATAAGGTTAGAACTACGCCTGAGAATGCTTCGATGTTACGTGTTCTCTACTCTTCTTTATGGTCTGGAAGCTTGGACACTCAAACAAGTTCATCTGAATAAGCTGGCCGCCTTTGAATTTTGGTGTTACAGAAGAATCCTACGAATATCATGGATTCAAAGAATATTAAACATGGAAGTAACTAGAAGGATAGGAAATGAGGCGGAAATAATATTAACTATTAAAAGACGAAAACTTGAGTACTTAGGACATGTGATGAGAGGGCAAAAATACGCATTATTACAACTTATTATGCAGGGCAAAATCCGAGGAAAGCGAAATGTGGGAAGACGAAGAATATCCTGGCTTAAGAACTTAAGGGAATGGTTTGATTGCAGTAGTGCAGAACTTTTTAGAGCGGCAGTCAACAGAGTCCGCATAGCCATGATGATTTCCAACCTTCGATAGAAGATGGAACTTAAAGAAGAAGAAGAAGAAGACAGAGAGGACAAAAAGGATGTTAGAAATAGCAGAGATGAAAGCGCTTAAAAAAATTGATGGTAAAACACTATGGGACAGAGCTAGAAATTCAGATATACGACGTAGATACAAGGTGGATAACTTTGATAGTTCTACCTACATAAGAGGCATCACAATCATCACATTTTAATTTATAGAGTTATTAATTTTAAGAGTAATAAGAGTATTAATTTTATAGTTTTCCATTGACTGTGGATTCAACTGAACTACTTGGATTATAACCCATTTATATATTTTGCTTTCAATTTTGATTTTAATTTTAGTGATTTAATAGCATATTCAGTATGTTTTCTACAGTAATGATAGTGCTTGTAGACCATTTTATTGTAGTCAACCACCCACTGTCTAATATATTGTTTAGTATATTTCTTGCATTCGTACTTTATTTCCACTTAAGTTGCTCTCAAACTAACACCCTAATTATTATAGACAGGTTTGAGTGTAAGATCTGGATTATTCAATCTACTTAAAAAATATTCTATATAATTTTATATTTCATTAGTTGATTTTCTATAGTAGTGTCAGTTGGACCTTTGGTCAATACTTAGTTTCATAGAATTTTGAAAGGTGCAGATCACATATCTATGATTGTAACTGCCCTATCCAAGCTGTCATTTGTAAAATTTTAAAAATTTTATGCTTATATGCTTATATAAATAATCTCAACGCCTAGTAAGTTACACTGAAGAATTGTAATATTTTTTAAATATTTACGAATTTGTCTTATTACAGTGTCTTGAAAAAGGAATAAAACCATTCCGAAAGCTCGGCAAAAAGTCAAAAGAGTGTTTTTTTAACATCCCGGCCAATATTCTGACTGCAACCCTAATAAACTGTGTTGTTTGTATATACATATATAAATATAAATATATAAATATATAAATATATATATATATATACATATATAAATATATAAATATATAAATATATAAATATATATATATATATATATATATATTATATATATATATATATATATATATAATATATATATATATATACAACACTGTTTTTGAGGGTTGGAGTCAATAAAAGGGGCTATTTGTTGACTATTTTTTACTCGAGCTTTCAATTGTGATTACAATTTTTATCAAGAGCTTCTAAAAAATACAAAATGTCTTACAAAGTTGAACTAGAAATAAAAAATTTTTTGTTAACTTACCAAATAAAATTAGTTTTTTATATAAAACTACTGCTTACATATTAAATACAAAAAATATTAATAAAAAATGTCTTATTCTAATAAATGTTTCTCTGAAAAATTTATGATGAAGTTTCTTAAGAAAAAAAAATTGAATTTATAAACAAAAATAGAATAGCTACAACCAGCCTAAATGTCATAAATACTAACTTAAAAATTTTTATTTTTGACATATTGTCAAAAATAAAATTTTGTTTAAAAAATTCTTCTTTGTTTAGTAACAAAAAAGAAGAAGATTTATTCACCATTGATAGATGCCCTAAAAAATGTAACAAATACATGGAAAATTCAAAATGTGATATTTTACTGACTGCATAAATTAAACTAGAAATTATATAATTATAAATTTTGCTTAAATTTTGAATTTCTGACCTTTTGTTTAAATTATTATCACTTTTGCTAATACAAACCATTTCCAAAAAAGTTCTTTTAAATTTATTACTTTCATTACATAAAATTTTAATATTATCAAAATCCATAATATGGTCTTTGTCTATTACATGCTCTGCCAAAGCACAAGATGGTTTCTTAATTCTACAATCACTCTTGTGAGAAATAATGCGATTTGAGAGATTTCTTCCAGTCTCACCAATATACTCAGCTTCACACTGAGTACAAACAATGCTGTATATATATATATATATATATATATATATATAATATATATATATTATATATATATAATATATATATATATATATATATATATATATCGGAAAATGAGTACGACCGTCAATCCAATATATATAAGGATCACTCAGACGAGTGGTGGGTTCTTATATCGGTCTAAAGGTGGAGAAATAAAAGACAAAGTTGATAGGCTACTTTATCTATTTTGAAGACGTTTCGCTTTCGAGTTTTGAAAGCATCATCAGTTCATCTATAAACTACAATATGAGAACCACACAATCATTTATCACTTCACATCGTAGTGACATTAATTTATCAAAACACACTTGTGCCTTGGAACAACACGCGATAAATACTAAACATAAAGTGGATTTCAATGAAGTTAAGATTCTTGCCACTAAACGCAATCTAGCTAAAAGACAGTTTTTGGAAATGTGTTCAATTCTAAAACATCCTAATGCTTTAAATAAGAGAACTGACATAAGTAACTTGAGCCAAATATATCATGCATTAATTTTGCAGAATTAGGCTTTATGATCTTTTCATTATATAAATTGTCATGTAAGGTGTACCCTTTGAACTCTTTTTCCAATTTTCATAAAATAATTAAAATACTTAAAATAGAAATAAAATACATAAAATAATTAAATATTCTTTACTTAACTCACTATACCATATGCAACTTACATTGCATATTCTTACACTGATTACTTAGATTAGTGTGAACATTTCTTTACTAAAATAACATAATACAAATATTGTAATTGATTCATAGAATCCTTTGCAACTTACAGTTCCAAATGTCTGTACCTTGGGCTGTGGAAATTAATTTATCGTTAACCACCTGTGGCTGATTATCTAGCCATAATGATTAACGTTATTACTTATATATGAGGTTGAATGAAAATCTCCTGTTTGTAAGTCTAGACTGATTAATGAGAGGAGTTGCTAATATAACACCAATTTCTTTCACTGGTTTGTCTTTTAGAACCGGGTAGCCATCCAAACTCATTAAAACTTTTAAATTGACCGCCCAATTATTTGGGTTGGTACCTCCACCTTGCTGATCTGTCAAAAGTATTTTGACCTCAAGGTTGGCTGTCTTTTTGCGGTTTAGTTCGTTCTGGTTCATCTAACGCCATTTTTCCGGCGACAGCTGTAGGGCTTTGATCGGTAACTTCATTTACACTACTTTTTAAATAAAATTTTTATTAATATCACTTATAATGCTACCTAAAGTTAAAATCAAAGCTTAATAATCATTAAATAGTTGGAAGTTGTCTATGATTTTCTTGGTTCTTTTTCACTAATTAATATTAAATAATATTTCATTTACTTTAGACCACATGGTCATTTGCTGTGCTAATTTTTTATAAGTTCCTATATGTTGTTAGTTACTTGATTGTTTATACAATATCAGCGTATTATGTCCATTTACTTAAGTTTCATTCACATTATTGTAAATAACTTTGACTGCTACATGTCTTTTTAAGGTAACAATTAACATCGTTTCCATGATTGTGTGGTTCTCATATTGTACTTTTTAGATGAACTGATGATGCTTTCAAAACTCGAAAGCGAAACGTCTTCAAAATAGATAAAGTAGCCTATCAACTTTGTCTTTTATTTCTCCTCCTTGAGACCGATATAAGAACCCAGCACTCGTCTAAGTGATCCTTATATATATATATATATATATATATATATATATATATATATATATAATATATATATATATATATATATATATATATATATATATATATGTATTATCTTACACTGTTTTATATCTTTGACCTTCAGTTGCGTTTATATCGTATTTTTTGATTTTTTGTTTACACTGCATCTTTATCCTGAGTTTTCATTTACCAATACCTGGGTATGTCTTGACTGATGTTTTAGCTGCAGATTCTTTTATGGGTCATATTTAATGTGTTTGATATCTCACTATATGTTATAGAATATAGAGAATCCTGACGAGATTTAAATGATTTCCAGATGTAAAATATTCTGCGTGGCAGTTTAAAATAGGTATTAGTAATAAAAATCTTGTTTGGTTGCAAATTAAGCCAATCGGTCCTTTCGCTTATTTCTCTCCCCAATCCTAACTTGTGATTTAGTAAGGGCTTTTGACAAGGTCTGACAACAAAATGCTGGAAATAGTGAAAACAACTGAATTGGATGATGAAGACTAATGGATAAATACAAATCTATAATGGTATTAAATGGCAAGAATATGAGTTTAACAAGAACTATTGGATGAAATAAGTATAAAAAGAGGAGTGAAAAAAGATTGTACAAGTTCTCTTAATAGAGACAACAGAAGTTATTGTAACATAAAATAAAATACTCCGACGATACTTAAGTACTGGCTTACTGCAGTGAGGACCTTCAAAATCTAACGAAGAAAATAAGCCAGAGCTGTGATCAGTATGGATTAAAACTCAATGTTAAGAAAACTAAATATATGATAGTTAGTAGACAATACTATATATAGGATGACGGTATTCGAGTTACATATGCAGTACTGGATAGATAGAGAAAATTTTATATCTCGGCAGTAATATCAATAAAAGCTGGGTTCCAACCGTAGAAATTAAAATCCGAATAGAACGGATCCGATCAACATTTGTAAAAGTTTATAATTTAGCTCTCCAGACCTAGACGGCCCATGGCTTGGATCACTATTCTTTTCCGTTATTTCGTCTTTGCTGCTTTATTTTTCCAATTTGGGATTTTAAGTTCTTTTAAAAACGAAAATGGAAAACTGATGATCAACTTGGATCAACTGAAGAAAGCCTTTTTACAATACAGAACACAACAAACACAACAGGCATACAACCACTATAAATGAATCAGAATTGAACCGAATACCATACACAACACATTGTTTGACCACAAAGACCAACACAAATATACATTTAATTACACCCGTTGCCAAAGATTTATAATAGAATTATGTTATAACGAACAGAGATATACATCCATCAAAAGTAATCGACGTAAGATGCCTCAACTCAGCGGATGTAGGTAGGGACCATAGCCACTTGGGGAGAGAAAAGTAACGAACACTAACATATCAAAAAAGACAACACCATGGTTTAGAGAGGAAGTGAAGACACGATATGAAAAAACGAAGAAAGCCTTTTTACAATACAGAACACAACAAACACAACAGGCATACAACCACTATAAATGAATCAGAATTGAACCGAATACCATAGTTAGACAAATAAAAAAGGAACACTGTATTTGTGTAACTGTTTGTGGTAAGACACAATAAATGTTAAATTTTGTTTTCTTAACATTTTGTTTATTTTTTTAACTAACCTTTTTTTGAGTTTTATTTGAAAAAGATATGTTTTTGATGTTTTATAATTATTTCCCTAGTTACAACTAGTGGTTGTAACAGGTATAATTAGGCACTTCAAGTGGCGCCCTATATTAAATTACTAGAGGTGTTTCCTGTTTCTTTTTGCTTTGTTTGACCCAAGAGAGTCATGACCTTTTGTTTCATATTTTTTAATTGCCCCATTCCATCCCCTTTATCGGCAGAGTTTAAATATCTAGGGATCACATTATGCTCACATTATGCTATGGAAAGCTCGAAACCGAAGTGGAAGATCAAGTGAATAGAGCAAACAGAGCCGCAGGCTGCCTAAATGAAACAATATGGAGAAATAAAAATATCGGAAAAGAAACGAAAGGCAGAATTTACAAAACAGTCATCAGACCAATAATGACATACGCAGCAGAAACAAGACCTGACACAGAGAGGACAAAAAGGATGTTAGAAACAGCAGAGATGAAAACACTTGGAAAAATTGATGGTAAGACACTATGGGACAGAGCTAGAAGTACAGATATACGACGTAGATGCAAGGTGGAGAACATCAAGAACTGGGTAAGAAATAGAAGAGTAGAATGGAACGATCATATAAGCCGAATGACAACAAATAGAGTAGTAAAGACGGCAAGAGACGTTTCCCCAATATAAAGACGATCAGTAGGAAGACCACAAAACGATAGAATGATAACTTACTGGAGGCACATTGAAAAACAGATCGTCATGTCTATATAAAAAGAAGAAGAAGAAGAAGATCAACAACAACAAGTTCTTCTACGCCTTTTTAACATCCTTTTTCTACCTGGATTTCGGCCTATCTTTCTTTAATTAATTTCGTTAGTATTCTTTTGTGCAGTCTCGTGTCATTCTTTCTATATATCCCAATCATCTCAGTTTTTGTGATTTTATAATCTCTACGATATTCGGTTCTCCATACATCTTCTCTTTGTAAAGATGGGAAACAAATATTAAATATTTCCAGTACTATTACGTGGACTCTTTCAAGCTTTTAAGCATGGTCTCACAAGCATTTGAGATATGGATATACGTACGAGTACTAAAACTAAGCCGTCGACAAAGTTAGAGATGAAGAGGATTTTAGACGGCTATACCAAACAACACGATTTTTTAATATAATAAAAAGATGCAAGGTTGGAAGTTCCAGGAAAAAATTCAAGGTAAACATGGTACTGGCAAAGGACGATTATCATAGCTTGAAATTGACTGCATTATTTAGAGTTGCTATTTATAGGCCATGACAGCGAATATGGTAACCAACATGATATCCGAAGATTCATAACGCTTATGGAACTTAAAAAAAGATAAAAACACAACGCAAAAAAAAATCAGCAATCAAATAAATACATATGTGGAAATGGAAAATGGAAATCCTAAGCAAAATAACTCACGACTAAGTGCCATGAACTAACGGCATCTGGTAATTTAAAAAGAACATGCAATATTCCTAGCACGATGATAAATAAAGAGAAGATTGTTGGCTCATATATTTACTTTTATTTGAAACAAATATTTTATATGGAAAGGTTATTACTGTACATGTTTTAAAATTTACCAAATTAAATTTAAAACAATTTCTTCTTCTTCTCGTGTATTTCTAGTAAGTTGAGCTCATGTATGATTATAGTAGTGATTTATATGTAACATATCTTTTATATGATAGAGTTGTTGCTTTACATTATGTGCAATTATACTAACCTTGATTTAAAACCTTAATTATTATAATATGTAACTATAAATTATTTCATAAAAATAAATTATGTATTTCTTTAAAATTTTTAAATACTTTTTGATACTTTAAACACAAGAAAAAATGTTTGCTGAAGACTTAATTACGTTGATGTCGGCAACAGCGCTTATTAGGGAGCTGCCCTTCGTGCCGCCACCGACTAATGAACAGCCAACAGACGGAGAAGAATTAACCAATTAGAACTGAGAATTGGTGGAAGTAAAGATAAATATTTTGTGGAAAACCCTTAGAAAGAAATATCTCCGTCCTTTAACTTTTACCAATAGAACACTTTCTGAGTTAAGTGTTAGATCGGATTGATTGTTAATAGTACACAGAGAAACGTGGGAAAAATGTAATCTAAAAACACAATAGAATTGATATAATACTTCCAATCTAAATTTTTTAGGTAAAAAAATAGTTCTATAAAATTTATGTATTATTATTATTACTGAATTTTTTTTATTACATTCGTGATTCCTTGTTATTCTTCTTTCCATTGGCTCTTAAATCTGATTTCAAATGCTTAAAACCATGTTATGTTATGTCCATCTTCTATAATTAATGAACAAAGTTTAAGAATTAATTATAGTACTGACTAATATTTTCTTTAATTTTATGTTTCATATTTTGTTTGTTGTTGAAAAAGATGGTATCAACCTTCATCAGAAATATCGTGTCTATTGATTCTTTTCTACTTGAATTTAGTAGTCAAGCCTCAGTGCCATATTTTGGTCTGTCGTTACATATTATTTTTTTCTTATAGATTTTCGCTGAATATGCCTAAATTTAACCGCAAGAGTTTTGCACCACCGAAAATTATGTTCATTTTTATAGTTGTTGGTTTTGTCCGACGCATACGCTCATTTGTTAATTTTTTTTATTTTGACCTTTCTTTGGTATTATTACTATTGGACAAAGGTTTGCTCAAACTTCTTTTTTTGGGCTTATACCAGGTGGAAGAAAACAAAAGTTTCCTATGTTAAGTTTAGGACACCTTATACGGAGTACAAGGTTCAAGGGTAGGTTTACAAAAAAAACCAAAAAAACCAAAGAACATAATATGGTTTTATTCTTTAACATTTGTTTTAACTTGAAACAATATTAAATTAACAATAAAAAATAACATTATTTAACAAAACTTTAAAAACAGAAAGAAACTAGGTAAACTAATCTCGCGTGTTTCCCCCTCTAATTCTAATAACAGCTTCACATCGCCTAGGCATGCTGATTTTGGTCGATGGATCTTCAGATAGTAATGGACCGCAGGAGTGTGACGTCACATTGTCATTATTACTTTCCAAACAAACGTTGAAATGTCAAATCTCAAGACTTTTTAATTCCTATAAAGTTAACATTTTGCTTCCTCTGCTGCTTTTTCTTGTAAGTATAGTGTTTTTACGATAATACCGCCATAATTCAGAGTTCTATTTATATGAAATATGGTTTAAAAGTTTAATTAAAGAAATTGTAACCTTACTTTATTGATACTTTCATTTTATTCCTATTAGCATAAAACAATGTGCTTTATTATTTACACAACCTTGTAAAATTGTTGTAGTAACTATTAGAATACTTAAATATTGCAAAAAGCGGAAAGATTCTATAAAATAAATGAAAAAATAACGAAAAATACAAATTATCCACACTAAACAAGGTTTGTTTGGAAAGTGAAACTGGCAGATGTCAATCAAATCTACGTCATCACTCCTGTGGTCCATAACTATAGTTTCTACATCTTGCAGGTAAGCAGGAAGGGTTGGCGGAGTCTTAAGTCTTAAGACGAAGACAAAATCATGTAAGTGTTATATAAAATTGATATCGAAGTTTTAGTTATAGGAGATACCTTTTTCGATCTAACAAATCGTAGACTATATACCTATAAATCACCAATAGATTGAGAAACACATAGTGTCAGAAATAAAATATACTTTATTTTAATTAGGAACATAATATGTTGAAATTCAATGATATCAGCAAAAGCGTACCCAGGCGCTGATATAAACTATGTTGACAAAAATTAAATTGACAAAATTAAAAAGGTCAAACGAAAAATTAAAATACTTAAAAAAGAAATGTGATATTACAAAATTAAAAAGGGGTAGAAATTAAACTAGTCCCACAGTATGCAGAACAACAAATACTCGGACAAACATAAAAAAAAACAAAAACAATAGTGGACAGTACAAGCACTTAAATTTCAGGATTAGAATAGAAATAAAAGCAAGGAAATAATGGTTAAATTAGCAGTGACGATAAATTGAGGAATACGAAAAAAACTATTACAGCTTTAATGTTCATTGAAAAACAACGAAAATGACAATGAGAAAACAAAAGTACGTACATGTAATAAAACACTCATAATGAGAATAGTAAAATTCTCATAGAGACAAAACAACAACTAAATTAATAGTCGTAATATGTACCAGAATTCTTCAGAGATGAGAGGCAACAAGTAACATATGAGTAAACGGAAGAAACAGGTCAAAAAATAAATCCTGAGACAAGAAGTAGAGTATACACTAAACTAGATAAAAGTGAAGAAGGCGACGGGCTGAGATTACATTCCAAATAAGTTCCTTAAACTTGTCGATAATGAAATGGTAGACATTTTGGTAGATCTGTACGATAATATTTATAATACAGGCACCATACCAAAGGAATGATGTATCGACGTTTATCAACATTCCTAAGAAGCTTAATGCGGAGGAGTGCTCAGAACACCAGACAATTGCACCGATGAGCCATGCGCTGAAAGTCTTGATGAGAATAATCCATAATAGGATTTATAAAAAGTTAGATGGTGAAATTATCGACAACCAGCTAGGCTTTAGAAGCGACGTGGGCACTAGAGAGACTCTATTCGGAATAAATTTGCTTATGCAAAGAAATTTAGATATGAACAAGGGTGTCTACACATGCTTCATTGATTTAAAAAGGGTTTCGAAAGGGTTTAATATGACAAATTAAATAACATTCTAAAAACAAAGAATAATTACTTTATATTGGAATCAGAAATTCAAAATAAGAATCGAAGATCAATTGTCAGAAAGATAGATATTCTTAGGGGGGTAAAGCTAGAGTTTACATTGTCATTAAGGCCATATTCGAAGAGAACTAGAAGATTGTAGGGATGACATTATTATAAATGGAAAAATTATTAATATCTTCAAGTATGCAGATGACACTCTTATTTACTTTAACTTTATAGACATTGGCAGATATATTACAACAACTGAACGAAAACTGTCACAAATACTCGTATGATATCAGAAGGAAGTCAAAATTCATGGTTATCACACAGAATCCATTGAGACAATGAACCAATACATATCGACCATATTCAAACAGAAAGAATACTTTAATTAAAAAAGGGATTTTTATATTAAATATCGAGAAAAGGAGTACGACCGTCAATCCAAGATAAATTAAGGATCACTCAGAAGAGTGGTGGGTTTTTTTTAGGTCAAAAGGTGGATAAAAAGACAAAGAAGCACACAAGCATGGAAAAGTTGTTAAATGTGTTACCTTAAAAAGATATGTAGCAGTCAATGATATTAAAAATGTGAAGACGCTTAAGTAAATGGACATTATAAGATTACGATGTATAAACAATAAATTGAACAGTGAAATACAGTTAATAATTTGTTAAAACTTAGCACAACAAAAGAACATGTAGTTTTTTATACCTGTATAAGTAAAGCAAACTTAAGTAAAAAGCATTAACATGTGATCGAAGAACTAGGAAGATTACAGATGCACTTCCAACGATATATCAATAGTTATAATTTAATTTTTACTTTAGGTAGCATTATTAAAGTGATTAATATTGAAGTTTAATCATTTAGATGTATAATGAAATTAATTAGCTTGAAGTGGTAAGGTAACACATTTAACAACTTTTAAATGCTTGTGTGGTTTTTTTCATATTGTTCTTTTTAGATGAACTGATGATGCTTTCAAATTAAGACAGCGAAACGTCTTCAATAAATAGATGAAGTAGTCATCTTCTTTGTGTTTTTTTTCCACCTTTTGACCGGAAAAAAAAAAACCCACTTCTCTTGTTTTTTTTAATTATAGAAGAATATGTTCCATCACCCTTTTGTGTTGCAAATGTGAGAAAGTTTATCACCTTTCCCTTTTCTCTGGTGTAAAAAGCTCAAACTAATAATTAACAGAAGGATACTTCTTCTTCTTTAACTTCTGCTCCTATCGGCGATTGGAAATGATTCTGGCAATTATAATTTTGTTTGTTGTGTCTAAATAGTTTAATTGATTTACAGCCAAACCGTCCACGAAAATTGCGTAGCTATGAGGTTTTAGATCTTCGTACACTTCTTCTGCCTTTGATTTTGTCCTGAATATTTTTCCGTAAGAGTTCGTATTTGTCACCTCTCATAATGTGTATTTCAACCTAGTATTTCAACTTACTGCTTCAAAGCCCGTGTAAAAAGAGGGAGAAAATATAATATTGTAGCATTCCTATTCGCAGCGTTATATTGATATTGCGATCATAAACAAGTTTTCTCATTATATTAAAAGTTGATCTTGCAACTTTTATGCGACATCTAATTTCTTTTGTTTGATCATTTTTGTCTATGATCCATGTTACCACGAACACAGTTTTCTTCAGATTGATTTAATCCATAATTGTTAAAATGCACATTGAGTTTTTGAGCAAGGTATTCCAATTCTTCTAGTGTGCCTGTCAAAAGGACGACGTCGTCTTTTGTACTTTCAACCAAAGTCAATTCACATATTGCTTTACTATATAAATTAATTCACAACAGTAGTGATAGAATATACCCTTGGCGCACCCTACGTGCATATTTATTCAATTCCATTATAGGTTACATATAATTCTAATATCTTTGCCTAAATTCTATTTGTGTATTATTTCCTAAATTCTTATGCTTATTCGTCTATTTTCTTATGTATTCTATTGTGAATTATTATTCTTAAAAATAATTTCAAGACATGACTCATGGTCTATGGTCATTCATTGCATTCCTTTGGATTGGCTTTTCTAAGAGGCAATATAAATGTCGAGGAGCCATTCTTTAGATATTATTCCTGTTCTATATATAGTTTTGACTAGATTTAAAAGTTAGTTAATAGACTTAATTAGGAGGGTACATATACCGTTGTTTTGTTTATTGTGGGAGTCTAGAAGTTTTTCGATCTTAATGGTTTTTCGTTATCTGTGGTTCATAAAAATTAAGAGAGGCCATAGTTTTTGAAAATGTACATTTTTAACTTGGAAATTTCCAAAACAAGCAAAACAATTTTGTTTTAAAAATGTGTAGCCTTAAATTAAAAAAAAAAATAGCAAGAAACAATGATGTTCTTTTATAACGTCCATTTTTATTGCCAGCTATCAGTTTATAATATTGGCGACATTAATAAATAATATACAATTTTACCATTTACTAATAAGAAATGGTAATAAGATGTGTTATCTAGCTACTTGATTGAACAATAAGTTTTTATCACACCTACTAACTCAAATAGATTTATACTTTAAAATTTAAAACTTTAAATGCACTCAACAGACAAAAATTTAACTTAGTATTATCATTTTCTCTTTCTGTGCTGTCAAGACCACCTATCTGTGTTTACATTTGAAATCTTCTGTATTAATCCGTTAACTTAAGCACTGACATGTTTAACAACATTCTTTGGTGCTCATATTTATTCCATTTCAGTGTTACAAAAACCGTGATTCATCATCGACACTTGGTAATAATAATATTAATACTGAATATATCAAGCTCTAGGAGTCGCCTCTTGAGATATTGTTATGTAAAATACTTTTTTAAGTATAACGAAGTATCTTCTGTGCATAATTTATGTGCGTAATTATGTATCAATTTATAAAGTTAAGTCTACAGAACGCTCGGGGCGTGTTATACAAATGGTCGACTCTTACGCAGGTAAATAATAAATACATCAATTACCAGTTTCGCTGCTTAGCACTTAATCTGTTAGGATTAGGAAGAACGAATTGACGTACTAACTGAGATTTTCGCACTGATGCAAATTCTTTTCAGTGTCGTAGCAACGCTTTTAATTTCATAGTATTGATCGATGTTAGTAAATACTTTGTACCATACTTCTATATTGTTCAAATTTGACTAAAAATTACATCGGTTACAACATTCTTGACATTTTTTTTTATTTATATAATATACGTGTAAGATGAATGAAGGCGATACTAAGATTTTTTTTTTCAGAAAAGAAATTATATTATAGAGAGCATTACCGAAAAGTTTTTTAATAGTTTAATGGGAATTATACCCAGTGTCCCCGCAACTGGAGCATGAGTTACGGTTGCCTAGATCTGGATGGTACAGATAAAATAAAATTTTCGAAGTAAACTACAACTATTGTACATTTAAAAATGATTGATAGTACAACTTTTGTTGCACGTGAGATAAAACAAAATATAACATCATAAAAGAGTGACGGAGATTTTATAAAATAAAAAATATTTGTGGTCTATGTTTGTAGTAGTTTAATTTTGTAGTATTTAATCAACAAATGATAAAGTCCGTTATCTGTACAGGTACAAAATATTTACAATTTCCAAAAAGAAGAGTGCCAATTTTAAGTACTCAACTTTCTTAGAAAGGATTAAAATTTACGAGCGCAGAAGGTGTCTTGCACATATTGTGTTTGTAAAGTCCTGTTATTACAACACGCAGAATTGTTAGTTCTATAGTAGAAAGAGATATTAATAAGTGAACTTGTGTATACCCAAAACAATTTTTAATTGAAGGTGATCAATGGGTAACATCGCACTTAACGAAGCACTTAGCGATAAATTAGCAACGAAATCATATTCCATTTATCAATTTTGCAGAGGCGTACTAAAAAAAATTTAATTGTTTATTTAAACGCATAAGTAATTACGTAAAAATTAAATGTAAGACCGATATAATTATTAAATTATTATGTGTCTTTTAACGGGAAATTTATAGTTGTCTAACAGAATGAAGTAAAATTTTATTCTTATTAGGAAGTACCTAATACAGAACTTTAAAAACAGAAAACTTGGAAAATACTTATTTTTTCATTAGACTAAACAATCTGAAATTTTAACATAGGATCTCGTCATTACACTTCATTTTCTATTTTATAGAATTGCTGTGTGCTGTAAACGTTATAGTTGTTTTTTTGACTTGATTTGAAAGTTTCCTTGTATTTATTTGTTTCATATTCCATATAAATTAAAATTAAGTAAGCTAAACTATTATCATGTAAATGCTTGTATATAGTACTTCATTTGTTTTTTTCAGTAAATTCTCGAAATATAAAATAAAGATGGCACTAACTACTAAAGAGTTAATAGCTTTGTTAGAAGAAGACTCAGATTGTGAAAATGCTGCCTTACTTAATGTGGTTTATTTCCCGCCGGAATTAAATGAAGTTTCCGATATAGAAGACATTGATGATAATATTATTTGTAAAGAATCAATAAAATCGAATATTGCAGGTACATATGAAAATAAATACAAGTGATTGACGATTCTGATTATGATATTCCTCTGGACCACATAAAAAAGTCCAAAGAAAAAACCAGGCAAAAATAGTAAATCCAAATTTGTCTCAAGTTGGGTAACAACAGATACTCCTTTGTACTCAGTAATAATTCAACATCAGTCTGATTAATATATAAACAATACCAAAGCTAACCATGGAGGCATGTCATTTATTTAAGTTTTTTACTCTTTTGATAGACAAGTAGTTGAGAGCATTTTATATTTTACAAATATTTATGCATCGCAGCATAACAGTCACGATTTTGAAATGAATGACATAGATTTAAAAAAATATTAGCATATGTATATTATCTGGTTTACACCTGTTTCAAGTTGATATGTATTGGTCGAAGGATGAGGATAAAGAAGTGCACATGATAAGAGAAAGCATGAGCCGACATGGATTTATATTTTTAATTTATAATAGTGAAGAAACCGCTACATAATGTCAAACTTAGTATATGGACATTGTACCATTTGGAATTTCATTGATTTTTTTTGTGTATCTTGAAATCCCCTCATATATGTTTAAAAAATAAAACGAAGAATTTTTTCCGTATTCGTTAGTTCGTATCTTTCAAGTTAAAATACCCAAATGTGTTTTCAATAATTTTATTTGCATTGCTGGATGTTATTGTAAACTATTTTAGAGTTGTTTATTATTTTAAAGTTGTGTACTTTCTCGGAATTTTCTTTTAATATTTTATTCGAAGTCTCCCTATAATTTTTATACGTCGTAGAAATGGAATCTTTTACATTTTAATTTTCGTTGTGTTTTGTTATTTCAGCGTTTGTTTATTTTCAAGTTAAGTGAACGAATTCTTAAGAGAATTTCGTCATTCTTACTTGGGTCGCGGTAAGATCAGGTGTGGATCAATTCTTACTTGGGTCGCTGTAGGCTCAGTATGAATCCAAATTCACCGTCGAATTTGTAGTTATCTGTTTTTGGCCCCTTTTTGTGGAAATGTGTAGCAGTGGAAAATAAATTGTGTAGTATATCAGAACATGGTAGAATTTTGAAGCAGTATATAGGTCCAACCCCATCTACGTCAGATCTTCGTTTCCGAGTATGGAAATGGTTTCCTTTTGTTTCAGTTGAGAGTTTCGTCCTTGCAGCTCCAATCCCAGAGATAGTAGCAAGTTTTTCAAAGTTAAGTGGCAAAGTTTGTGAATTAAAAGGTAACATTATGTGTTCATAGTAAAAAAGCTTTTATTTTAAATAACAATAATTGCTTTCATTGAAATTTAAAGGATTTATAATAATTAATAAATTATAAAATTTTAGAGTTTGACTTTAACTGTCAATTTGTGTATTCAGTTTTTTTTTAATTTATTGTTAACTTATGACAGCACGTTTTATTATTTTTTAATTTTAGTTTATTTTATTTTTAAAGAAGGTTAACCTCTATGCCATTTTGAAAGATTTTGTAAACAGATGAATATGTAAGTTTTTTCTTTGTATTTGTGTATTTTACAACTATTTATATAGTTTATTTCTTGTGTCATCTGTATTTGTGTAACTGTTTGTGGTAAGACACAATAAATGTTAAATTTTGTTTTCTTAACATTTTGTTTATTTTTTTTAACTAACCCTTTTTTGAGTTTTATTTGAAAAAGATATGTTTTTGATGTTTTATAATTATTTCCCTAGTTACAACTAGTGGTTGTAATAGGTATAATTAGGCACCTCAAGTGGCGCCCTATATTAAATTACTAGAGGTGTTTCCTGTTTCTTTTTGCTTTGTTTGTTCCAAGAGATTCATGACCTTTTGTTTCATATTTTTGTAGTTGCCCCATTCCACCCCCTTATCTTTTACTTATCCACGACCCCAGCTCTCCTAACAAACCCTGAGTGCCGTTCGCACAAGTAGCGATTATTTTGCTTGCCTTATCTCCACCCCCTTAGTTTCAGTCCCCAATTTTCTACCCCTTGTATTAATACCCCATGTGGTAGGCAAAAATATCTTCGTTACAACGTCAATCTAAATTTGCTTTACCAGATGAAACCAGATTCGACAATATTGACCACATTACAAAAAGGGAAATATTTTGAAAATTTTCACCTTAAAATTTAATGTACATTTAAGATACAATATGTTTCTTTATTAAAAATTTATAGTCTTAATTTATGTGTTTTTTATCCAATCTAATAAATTAATTGTTAAATTTCTTTTTGTTTATTGTATCGCCCGTTAATTAGTTAATCATATAAAAAGATTAAACTTACCTAAGATTTGCTTTACTTACCTCAAAATTATTTGAAAGTCTATTTTATAAATATATTCCCAAGAAATAGACCACACTACGCCTATGCACATATATAATGCGGAAAGAATAAACTAAAATATTATATTTCTCTCATTTTCATTCTTTCTAGGAACGTAAATACAGATTGAACGAAATAAATTCGGAACATAGGAATATAATGTATTTCGGCTCAATTCTGCTGTAGGTGGTTGGTCAACAAAATATTGTCAAATAATTATATTATAAAAACCCAATACTTCTGCGGGCTGCTGGATTCTGAACTCATAAAAATTGAAAGCTACACATAAATCTACGATTTATGCTGTCAAACCAGTTATAGTCCAGGAAATGAAGCATTTCAGCTCGCAATTTTTTCGTGCTCCCTGGATTGACTTGAAATTTAACAGAAGGTAGGTAATAGCCTAAGGATCAAAATCTATATCGAACCAAAGTGCGCCAAAGCCTAGGGGGTGGTTGCCACCCCATCTCCGGGGTGAAAATTTTTTTTACGTTTTAACTACAGGTTTCGATTAAAAAAGTGATTCTAAACAAAAAATGTGCTATACATTTTTTTTATAAAATGATATTTTTCAAGTTATCCGCGATTGAAAGTAATAACTTTTAGACGAAAAAATCCACGTTTTTAATCGATTTTTCGCGAATAATTCGAAAATGGTGCTTTTTTAAAAAAAATTGTAGAGAACAAATTTGTAGCTTTTAAAAAGACAAATACAATTCATTTTTTAAAATGTTTTTGGGATATAATAGGAACCGAAATACGGCCTATCAATGTTCAGCGGTTTTCTTCAAATGCCAAATTTGAAAGATTCAAAATCAAATATCGGGAAAATGATGCATTTTTGGAAGAAAACTCACAAAACCTTTTTTAAAGAGCATAAATAGACCTATCATAAAAAAGACTCTAGCTCAAAAATTGAGTGAGTATGATGAAAATAAGGTCAATACCTCATTTTTTACGAAAAAATCGAAACAACACCCTAACCTCCTCCATAATTAAAATCGATCTTTACCCTTCTGAAATTCCCTTTGTACATGTATTGTTAATATGTCCAAGAAGTTTGACCCATTTAAAATGCTTTGTGTTAGAAAAAGTACAGCTTAAAGCGAGAAACGATTTACAATTTCATATTTTTTACCCTTCTTTTTTTAAATATGCCCGAAAATACTGAATATATGAAAAAAATACAAATTACCAAATTGTAGCTTTTTTAATGACTAAAATTATCCTTCATTTAGATTTGTTGTACAATAAATATTTGGCGAGATATAGCCGTTTAAAGCATCGATTTACGATCAAGCACCATCTTTTTCGAGCCCTTTAAACTCACCCCATTTAAAAACCAAGGGTTCCAAAAAGATTTAATTCACAGATCCTTGTAGCTCTTCAAAAACCTCTACAAATCGTTTTTGAAGAAACACTTTATCGTTAAAAATTAAAAGAAATACGTTAAAAAAACCAGTGAATTTTTTTCCGGCAAATTCTATTAGTATAGTACAGTACATTTCGGAGCATAATAATCTACAAAACCGGTATATTAGCTAGTGGGGCGTTATACATTCGAAATTTTAAGCGTTCTTATTTTGAAATCCCATACAACAGAATAAAACATCTGCTCATATGTCTATGGCTTGGCAATGAAAATATTAGAGCAACAGATTGGGGATGGTATTCCAAAGATGGTTTGTTATTACCCGTACGCATGAACAAACAACCTGCACTCGATGAACTTTTGAAAATTATTTTTTGGCAATGCAAAAAAGGATGCGGTGTTTCATGTGGGTGCAGAAAAGTTGGTTTATACTGTAACTCTACTTGTTCTGGGTGCTCAGGTGAAGGGTGCAATAATAGTCCACCAATAATTGAAGATGAGGATGACATAGATCACGATGAAGATGTAATTGATGACGAATAAAATTAATATTATAATTGTTTTACCTATAAATGTAAATATTTTCTACTATTTATGTAAATGTATAAGAATATATTGTGCCTTTTTATGTTGATAAATTTTTTTGTATTTAATTTTACTTTTTTCAATTTATATCTTATAAATTAGTTTATAAAAACTGCAATGTTGTAAAGGGTAATTTTCAAAAGTTGAAAAGTTGCAAAATTTTGGCAAAAAATTGTTTTCACCTATAGCACTCATAACAATTGATTTTTAAGGGTTGAAAATGTATGAATTTGTATTTTAAAGTATAAAAAAATCAATATTTAACTAATCCAAACCAAATTTCAGTCATCTTAAGATTTATAACATTATTTTACAATTTTTGAAAATTAGGGGTAGTTTTCATCCCTAAGAACAATCAGGGTTCATCGGCATGACATAAACTATAAAGCAGAGGGTGAGTTGAACTTAAGTCCAAATTTTTGTGCAAATCGTTCCAAGGTGAAATCATTTTCTTCGCATTACTAATTTTTTTATATTAATCTCTAATAAGGGTCGCTTTTTAAGGGTTGAAATATGATGGAACTTTATTAAAAAGCACGAAACTATCATTATTTAATTAATTCAAACCAAATTTTACCCATATTCAGGTTTAATATGTTATTTTATAATTTTTGACAATTACGGGTAGTTTTCATCCCTTAGAACAATCAGGGTTCGTCGACATGACATAAACTATAAAGCAGCGGGTGAATTGAGCTTAAATCCAAATTTTTATTCAAATCGATCCAAGGCGAAATCATTTTTTTAGAATTAGTAATTTTTTTACATTAACCTCTAACAAGGGTGGCCTTTTAAGGGTTGAAATATGATGGAACTCTATTCAAAAGTATAAAATAGTCATTATTTAACTAATTCAAACCAAATCTTACCCATATTCAGGTTTAATATGTTATTTTATAATTTTTGACAATTAGGGGTAGTTTTCACCCCTAAAACCCTTCAGCGCACTTCTGTTCGATATAGATTTTGATCCTTGGGCTATCACCTACCTTCTGTTAAAATTTCAACTGGATACATGCAGGACGAAAAAATTGCGAGGTTTTAACTTTTTTCGAGATTCATTTCCTGAACTATTATTGTTTCCTTAGACAAACCCGTCTTACGCAAACAACATTGTTGTGAGACAGATAGTTGAACGATATTTTATACAATGTCTAAACCCAGGTATGGATTTATTTTTGTCCAAGTTTTATATTGGTCCACTATTTCAAATGCAGTTCAAACAGACATGTATTAAATTGTATGTTCCGTTTTAATTTGGTTCAATCTGTATATATAGACGAGCGAATTATTGATAATTTTACCAATGTTTCAAACTTTTCAGTGGACTTGTTTAACTGTACGCTCGTGAATCGTGCCAATTTTCATTCATTTTCATTTAACATATAAACTTTAAGATATTTGTCTCTTACTATTATGTCACTTTATATTTTATCTGGCAATTGGCAAAATGCTATAAGACGTGTCATAGCAGACGAAGAATCATATTTAAAACTCGATATATAATTAGAGTAAACAATAGAATCAATTAATATTTCTGTGGGAAATGAAGAAACTGATGATGATGATGATGCCTTCTTATCGGAGAAAACAGCTTATGTATTTTTATTAACTATTAACTAGTTGCGTTATCAACAACATATGCATGCAAAAGGCAAGGGAAACCACTGCAGTAAAGGTTCACATGAAGATATTAAGAGAACAAAAATGGCGAGTCTATCAAAATTTTGAGCCCTAGTCTCTGGCAGACCTTCGGTAGTCAAGGGGTGCCAATCTCCACGAAGACAGCTTACCACTACCTATTATTCTTCTTCCTCTTTAAAAGTCTACCTGTTCATTGCCGGATTGATACCTCTATGGAAGGTTGTCACTCCATCTTTTGAGCGGTCTTCTGATACTTTTTCTACCGATTGGTGATTTACCTCTTGTTATCTTGACAACACCGGTCTCTCTCATTCTGCTTAAGTGATTATTTCATTTTTTTGTTTTTGTTTAGTTTCCAGTTTTTTGTACACATTTTGTCGTGGTTTGATCAATATATATCTTTTGTGAGGGAATAAAATACTGCCGATATTTTGTTATTAGCATGTAATAAGACTCTAAACCTTATACAAACGATCTTCTGGAGGACACACTTCATTATCAGCAAAATGCCACATCAGAGTTATAACTCAAATTTGTTTCTTGCCATAAATTTACATGCAGATCTGTTTTACAGTTTAGAGCGACTCCAATAATATGATAGAGAGTATTTTTATCTAAACCCATCCATAAAAGTATACATAAAAAGACGTTCATTTTAACAGCGTTAGTGTCTTCCCAGTCATCCAGACGGTACTGCCTAGTTATTGAATCATCTGTAAACTTGTTTATAATAAATTGCTCAGCGTAGCGGTTTGTTTCATGAATCATGAGATCAATGAGTCCATTGTTGACAAATAATTTGAACATATCGAGTTCAGTTTTTGTTAACTCCACAATAACTTCTGGGGGATTCCGTGAGATTTATCAACAACGTTTTTTTTAGATTTCTGTCTGAACACTTTCCCAATGTTATATTATGTTCGTCAAGATATAATTCCTCGTCTATCTTTAATAATTGTTGTGAAGGTGGATTGAAAGATATAGAGGAACTCGATTCTCCAGAATTGGAAAATGTCACCGGGCTGTGGCAACCTAAAAGAATTTTATTTGTAAGACAATTAAGTAATTGTCATGTTTTATCAATTTACCTATATTTTCAACGTCACTTTCAGGAGCACTGGTATCCTTCTTACAAATTTTCTTCAAACTTGATTGGTCAATTTTGTTTCCTAAAACAAAATATTTTTAATAAAATCTAACTATAATTGTAATTATTATTTCTAGACGTTACCTTGTCTTTTTTATTTGGAAGTCGACGGGCAAGTTTCATCTTATGACGTTTTTGTTATATCCGGTAAATAATTTTTATCCACCGAGTCGTCAGAATCGTCAATTTCGTCGCTCACGCCGTTCTCAATCGTCATTCCCAGCTCATTTTCATCAATAATCTACTCATATTTCTAACTGTTTTTGTTGTTTTTTATATTTTTTCCAAGACATTTGATTGTCCTACTATACTAACAATATACCAATTAATATAACTAAAAACTAATACACTAACAGTATAAAAAATTCAATCAAATTCAGATAACCTAGAAAACAATAGACCTATAAGCTACAACTAAATGTAACCATAACTCAACACGTGCTCACTTGTATAACTTGTTTAAAAATTTTGACATAAACGTAACCTGTTATAATTTAGCCTGGCAGTCAAAGTTTTAAGGATAATAATGGATGATAAGATCAAAAGAAACAGCGACCTGTAGCCAACCTTCTGTGACGAAGACGGTATCAAAAGAAGAAGCTGTTGAGCCGTAGTACACTAAAAGTAGAAATAAGAACAGCAGAAATACGTAAACAGATGGAATGTAGGGCCTTAAAATGAGAAAGGCGAAAGTTCATGTCCAGGTATTATTTCAATTTGGGTAATGAGGCAGAAAAAGGAAACATAATTTAAAATGTTTAGTGGACACTCTATATAAATTAATAAATTCATGAATTTTTCGAATCGAAAAAATACAGTTAAACTGTACGTACGTATATCTTGTTAGTGTTACATATACACCATAAATCGACTAAGTACAAAAAAAGAATGCGAAAACAAAGTTACAGAAATGAATAAAACAAACCGACTCGTACTTACTTCCAGAATGTCCGTAATGCACGGCTGATGTACTGTCCCATTGTTATACCTGGTGGGACACCTCGTTGGAATCCGAACCCACGATAACGTAATTTACACAGGCGTTCGGTGACACAAATCTGATAATTTAGCGCTAAAACGACTGCAGGAGGTTCATCAGTACCTTATGAATAATTATTCGGTATACCGCGCATGAATAAATTTTGCTTCGGGTAAATAAAGCAACCGGAATCGCAACTAAAACTTCAACGTTTGTTATTATCAAGGATGTTATTTGTTTGTATAAAAATTGGAGAGTTAAAGATAGGTAAATTTTTAAGTACTGGACAAATCTTGTTTTAGGGGAAAGTGGGGCAAAGTGGAATAGTTTAACTTTAAAATTAAATAAATTTTACAATTTTCGAAATAAAATTTTGTAAAAAACATATTACAATAACGTTTAAGATAATTATTTCGAAATATAAATTAAATTAAGTCAGAAAATTTTTTGTTATGCTTGGGTTTGTCAGGAATTTTTTTTATTCCACTTTACCCCGCATTGTTGGATAAAGTGAAATAGTCGATGAGGTAATGTGATATGTAGCTAGCATATATAAAAAGTATTTATAATGAAAATGCAATTAAAAAAATTAACACAAAACACATTTATAATGAAAATGTAATAAAAAAAATAACACAAAAAGTACCTATTCTAATATTGATTACAAATAATAATTTAAAAATAATAAAAATAATTGTGAAAATTCTTCTTCTTCTTCTTTTGTTTCTATGGCTTCTACGTCGTGGTGATACGTCAGCTCAATTTGGTGGTGACCCCGAAAAAGTCTGGCTCTAAACCAACTCGAGGCCACTTACTTGTGACAAATAATTTTGTAAAAAAAATTCATTAATAATTAATAGGTTTTATTAGTAAACCCTACAAAAAGTATTGAGCATTGTCGATTATAATTTTAATTTATTAATTGAAAGGAATTTTATCAAAACGCTGACTGATACTTCAGTAAGTTTATTTAAAATGGAATATATAGTAATTGGTGAATTATAATTCATATAAATGAATTTTGTGTATAGGTCTAAACCCAGAATGATCCTTATGGTGCATTCAAAAAATATATGATTTAGGTTCTCTATTACTTCACATTCACAGTAAGGGTTGTCCACCAAATTCAGTTAAGATATTAACTTGTTAAACAATGACTGGGACTGTAAAACAATGACTCTCTAAAAGGGAGGAAACGTTGTTAGCCACCTTTGAAAGAAAAATCTTGCGACACATATATAAGGGCACAAAAGAAAACGGGATTTGGCGGAGAAGGTATAACTTTGAACTATACAACATATACCAGGATCCGAATATCATAACATTCATTAAAATAGGAAGGCTACGTTGGATTGGACATGTGGAAAGAATGGAAGAAGGCGAAATACCAAACAAAATATTCAAACAAGTGCCAGTAGGAAAAAGAACAAGAGGAAGACCAAAGCTGAGATACGTAGAACAAATAGAAAATGATATAACAACATTAAAAATTAAAAACTGGAAAAAAAAAAGCACGAAACAGGTCAGAATGGAGAAGAATCCTTGAACAGGCCAAGACCCAAAAAGGGTTGTCGAGCCAGTGATGATGATGATGAAACAATGACTGGTCTGCATTCATATAATAGTTTTAATGTGTCTCTTATCTTTATATGAAAAATTTTGAAACCATGTCTTATTTAGGGAAAATATTTTGTACTCTGTAATACTGATACGATTTGTTGCTAATCAAAGTTTATCAAGTGCTTTTGAATTTTTTTTAATTTTATTCTTAATTATGGGTAACACGTCTTGGGAATCTAATTTCGTATTCCAAGGAACATTAAAATCTCTTCCTATTTAATTATTTTTAATTATTTATTATATAAGGCCGATAGAGGCCTCTCTCCTGTTGCCGACAAGAATGTAGCGTAGAATAATTTTTAAATAATTTTAAACTGTTTGTCCTTGTTTTAGTGTAGTGGTATGTACAATTTATGTTTAATTGCATGTTTATTACATTCTGCGCTTGCTGGATAGCCCAAATTTGACGAAATGCCCCTGATGATGCTGTAGAAAGCGAAAGTATTTGGCAAGATTTGATTAATAAAATTGTGCTCGATATCTGCCTTTAATTTTTCAAAGTTTTTATTATTGTTACCTGCTAAAGATTCAATATCTGGTTTAACTATGTAGTTACCTCATTTTTGAAGCCGAACGTTCACAACTTATTGTCTTAGGTTAAACAGAATCTATTGCTAAAAAGTGATCTGGGGGAAAAATTTTTCAAAAATATTTTCTCCTTCTGTTTTTTGTAATTGTGCAAAATCTATGTCTGCAAATTTAGTATCTGCAAATCCAGAAGCTCTGGCTGCTGATGTGTTTTCTGGTGTCCTTAATGTCAGTAGGGATGCCTTTTTAAAAATAGGTACAACCAGCCTTTATCAGCTTAATAGTTTTGTGTATGATTACATACATATTATTGAAATTTTATTAATTTTTGCATACTGAAAAGCTAAACTTCTTAGTTTTAAAATAAGAAAGACCAAAATATAACTTATTCATACAAATATGGTGCTCAACTAAGGCTTTTTCCTGTTTCGGATTAAATACGGTTTTAAATCGGTCTAGCTTCTTTTTTGGCACTTCTTCCTAATTTTGTGTGGATTTGATCCTTTGATTTACCGTAGCAACCACAATAGCAACGACCATAGCAGCTTGATTTTAGATAAGGATGCCCGTTTTCACAGATTTTTTGCCGTCTTTCATTTATAATTTCGCATTTGACACCTGGAAAGATAGATATTATTTTTTCAATGTGTCAATAAGTTATAATTACATATGGGTCAAAGTAAACCAATATTTCACTTGGCCCCATCTATTACCATTTGACATTGCCCAGAATGAATTTGAAAGCACGTCCTATAAAAATTTTTTAACCCTAACCTAACAATCTATATTTTCTATAAAATATGGTTAAGTATGATTGTTTTTGTGTGCTGCTTTTAAAAATATGTTTTGTTAAATACGATTAGCAAGTACACTTACCTGCAGATTTTACAAATAGTCGCCCAAAAATGTATAAATCGTGATATTTTCAATAACATCGACAGACCATCACCACAAATTGGTCGATAAGCACGTACTACTTGTAAACATTGACTGGATATAAATAGTGGTGGTTCCATTCGCGAAAGAACTTGTTGTTTATTACATGCATTTTAACGGGTTGGTTAATATTTTAATTATTATTCCTGTTTGTTTTGTAAATTTATTTTGCAATCTACCACAATAGATTATAAGTGAAATGTTAAACAACATTTAGCATAACAACATGTGTTGATATACACAGAATTAGAAATATCTCACTAACTAAAGGTAACTGAATCATGAAAATTGGATTACAGGGGTTTTGAGACTGAACTATGGATTGACAATATTTTCATCTATTTTCTACTTCTGGTTATACCGGAAGTTGCGTGTAACTATGTTTTTTTTTTAATGGGACTTTTAATTTTATAAATATTCACGTTATTTTTGGATATTTTGGATATTTTTTGGTAATACTTCCCTATACCTATTATGAATGGTTTTTTGAGTTATATTGGTTTTTATATGAAAATTACACTTTTCTACCATGATAAAGTTCAATATCCTCTAATATGATTATAAAATATTTAATTCTTTAGGAACTCGGGCATCATCAATTTTTGCCTAATTCCTTTTTCTCAAATGGAGACGCTGTATGTGATTCTATTATTTTAGAAGCATACCTTTCTCTTGGAGTTTCCAAATAAATTAAATTTATACGCTTTTGTCACAAAAATTTTTTATAAGTATGCTATGTTGTGTTAATTTTCAACTTTCATATTGTAAGCTAAACATTGAACAATTAAAAAGTTGCTATGAAAGAAAATAGGCACTAAAAGGTTATAGGCTTATAGCTTATAGCTTATTAATGTAATGAATGTTGCCCATCAACTTCCAAACATTTATGAACTCCTTTAATCAGATTTTCATGAGTAGGTCTTGATATTGATTCTCCATCTGTTTCGTTAAAAACTTGAAGAACTTTATTTATAATCTTCCTCATTAGTGACAGCTTTAGAGAACACCTTATTTTTAACATATTCCGAAATATAATAATCTAACATTGACAATTGTGGGAATCTTGGTGGCCAGCTATCCATCTATCGCTAAATATTTTATTAAGCAATGTGTCGACTTCTCGAATATTGTGAGCCGGTGCTCCATCTTGCTAAAACCAAGCCTCGTTAGCCTCAATATTATGTAAAGCGTGCAGTGCTGGTACTATTACTTGCCGTAAAATGTTGCAGTAAGGCTTTCTGTTCAAATTTTCTTCATAAATTATGAGAGCGAATATCTTATTATTTTTCACAGCACAAAAACATTAAACGAAATTTACGCTTGAAATTCACTATCCCACGTGAGCTGAGAATTTTTGTCACTCCAGAAATGACTGTTATTGCGGTTAAATATACGATTTTTTAAAATCACTTTAAAAACTTCGTATTTATCACACCAAATAACTTATAAATACCTTTTTTGTAAAATCTTGATCTTCTTGTCAATTCATTAAAACCCATTCACCAAATTCTACACGTCTTACACTTTCACCAGGATGTATATGTTAAGCTAATCTAGTCGATATCTGTAACAATTGCTCACATCCCCGTAAGGAGGATTTGGATTAGCTGCAAAATATCCCAGGATATCTATTTGTAAGTCTTCATTGTCGACGTGGGTTTTGGGTTTTCTCTTTTTACTTATACATTGACCAAACTGGGAACAACTGTTCCCAGCTTCTCAAGATATCTCTCAGCAAAAACACGGCAAGTTCTGGATACTATTCTGTTACACTTACGGTAAATTATCATTAAATTTAAAAAGTCATCACTTGTATATCCTTAATGAGCAATATTGTTTTGTCAAGAAAATTAGATAAATTATTATTATAACTGTTACCCAACTGCATACAACAAAGTTACTATTAAATTAACATTAAAAAAAACTGATATTGTCAGAATATTCCATAGACTGCTTGATTAATAATTTGTTTGTGACAAAAATGTATGAAGGTAATTTGTTTGAACACTGCAAGAAATAGGTATAGGGAATACTAATACAGATGGATATTAAGAAACGTATTCTTCTAAAATAATGAATCACATACAGGATGTTCCATTTGAAAAAAAGAAATTAGGGGCGAAAATTTGGAAAGCCGTTTTTATGCTAATTTTGAAAGCACCCTGTATAATAAAAAAGGCAACTTAATACTGTTAACGATAAAACTGTATGTGTTTAGTAAGTTCCTAAGGAATTCAAACGTTTATTCAAACTACATTAGAGGATATTATTTAATATATATATATATATATATATATATATATATATATATATATATATATATATATAACCTATTGCTAAGATTAATACTAATAATATTAAACTCACCAGTCTTCCTAGTTGAACCGCGTCGATATCCATTGGGCCGAGCTTTCGACATCCTCTCTAATGTCTTCCTCAGGGCTTCCGAGATCTCAGTCTCCTGAGCCCCCAAACACTACTACACTTGACACTGTTCACGTCACTATCACTACTACGGCTGGAAACAGGGGACGGTTCATTTATACCGTCGATGGTGACGTGGCTTAGGTGGGAATTGGCGAGAACATTTCCGACAATTTGATTCGGGAATGGAGGGGGCGATATTTTCTTTATGAGAGGTCTCGATGTAGAAGATAACCGTATGGCGTCATCTCTTTTATTAAGACAATTTGGCCTTTTTTCTATTTTTGTGGCTTCTCGGATAATTCTTGGCTTATAGAAGCGAATAGGGGCTAGGGTTCTGGAGTTTTCAAAATCAATTTTGTGTCCTGTATGAAGATGGTGTTGACCTAGAGCTGAAATTGAATCGGAATTGCGAACAGAAATGGAATGTTCATAAATCCTATTTTGGATTCTGCGATTTGTTTGGCCTATATAGGATCGGGGACAGTCTGCACAAGGAATTTCATAAACTCCGTGCTGTTCATTTGGAATGTTGTCTTTGATTGATCGGACAAGGGATGAAAGTTTTTGTTGGGGGGTAAATATTGTTTTTATTCCTCTTGATTTAAGAATTTTGTCGATTTTGTCGATGTATATTGTAGTTTTGAGTTTATATTCATATATATCGCATATGTCTATCTATATAAAAGGCTATGATAACAAGTCACACCGTTTGTCCAGTAAGGTAACGACTTTTTCTTAGGTTGCATGTCCGTTCCGAACGTTGACGATCATTCTGGCTATGATGACTTTATTGGTTGCTATACGAAATAGCTGTGTTGAGGTCTTTCTATACCATGCTCTCAGGTTAGTAAGCCAGGATATTCTTCTTCATCCTGTGGTCCTTTTTCCTTCAATTTTACCTTGCAAAATGCATTGAAGTAGCTCGTATCTGCCTTAATATCTCATTATATGTACTAAGTACTGCAGCTTACGGCCCCTCACTTTGTCTGTCCATGGTATTTTCAGGACAATTATATATATATATATATATATATATATATATATATATATATATATATATATATATATATATAATATATATATATATATATATATATATATATATAACCATAGTCCAAAAGCATAAAGTTTTGATAGAGTTTCTGCCTTCAATGTCCACGTTTCTACTCCGTACAAAAGTACTGAGTACTTGTAACATTTAAGGAGCCCTATTTTTATTTCTAGGGTGAGGTCATGGCTCTTGAACATAGAGCTCATATTCAAGAATGCACTTTTTGACTTTTCGATGCGACATTTATTCTCTTGGGTATTGTTCCGCGCCTAATTCATTATAGTTTCCAAGTAGTTGTATTGCGAGACATGCTCAATTCTCATTTGGTTCACATACAGATTTGCTCCAGACATGTTTTCCGTGCTGATGATCATTAGCTTGGTGTTGCTGGTGTTTATCCATTATGTTCTACGTGTTTCCGTTATTTTATTCATTAAGTTTTGCAGCCCTTCTATGGTATTGGAAAACACTATTGTATTGTCTGCATACCGCAGGTTTCAGATATTTGATCTTACTCCATTATTGAGATGCCTTTATCAATATCTTTTAGAGCCTCTTCAAAAATGTGCTCCAAGTACAGATTGAATATCAGTGGTGAAATTATGCACCCCTGTCTCACTCCCCTTAAGATTTTGACCTGATCTGTATATTCTCCATCTATTCGGAGCACCGCTGATTGATTCCAATACAGGTTAGCTATTATTTTTAAGTCTTTTCCGTCAATCCCTGTCCTCTTCAGCACTTCCATCATTTGTTCATGCCTGACTCTATCGAAAGCCTTCTTGTAGTCAATCAGGCATGCAAAAACATTACAGCTGACATCTCTACATTTCTGAAACAATACCTGCACGCTAAATAAAGCTTCCTCGTACCAACGGCGTTCACAAATCCAAACTGCTTGGGCGCAATTTATTTCTCGCATTTGCGGTAACTTCTTTTCTGGATGACTGCTAAAAACAGTTTCAGCACATGACTCATTAGGCTTATGGTCCTATAATCTTCACAAACTTTTGCTCCTGTTTTTTTGGGCAATGGTTTGAACTCCGATTTGAGCCACTGTACTGGTAATTTTCTTGCCTTGTATATTTCATTAAATTTTTCAATTATTTAGGTAACGACGCTACCTACGAACATTATCTGAACTACTACACTGAACTACTTCAGAAATTGAATTTTGTTAGATATTATTAGCACACATTTTTAATTTCAATCTAATCGAAATTGTTTATTATATATATTTGATCTTTTAATTTGGCTTAGACTCACCGGAGGGACCGCAGACGTTCGGATACAATTAGCGTCTCTTAGCAAAGACAATGACGTCGACTTTGCTAAGCATCAAGACAATTACTCTACACACACACACTACACTAGGTACGTGACTGTACCATGCCAATGATCATAGTTGTCGAGGCATTAACTCAATAAAAAAAAATTGGCTTAGATCTTAAAATATTTGCACACGAATATATTTATTTTAATATTCTTAAGAATTAGATATTTCTATTATTATAATGTTGAACATTCAATGAATTTCTAGTAAAAAAATATATTCAAATGGCAAAGAAAAAAATAATTCCGATGATCTATTTTATAAAATATGTTTATTGCTTTGTTCTTCCTAAAATTTTCAATTTCAGAAACACATTTTTCATAACAATTTCATTAAAAAGCTCTTCACAAACAATTATGTCATGGAGAATGGCGCAATCCATTATTTTGTGAAATTTTATCTTTTGCGACAACATTTTTAGCATGTAAATACCGAAATCAATATCAGTCTAGTCTGGTCAAAGCATAGGCGGCGTCAGAATGTATTTAGAATTTAATGTACCATGATTTGAGGATATTTATTCAGGATTTATCTATAGCATAGTCTCTTACAATTATTAACGTATGTGTTCCATTATCTGATATTTTAATTATGTTGCATTGTATTGTATTGTATTTTTATATTAATCACAAAATAAATAATGAATTTCACTGCAGAGTATGTTTAAAAAAAATTTTGCATTCAACTCCTTTTATACATATATGAAAATAAAAATATATATTTTAATTAAAATATTGATTCAATTCTTCATTTACTATACTCCTATTATAGGTCAAATGTTTATATACAGCAAACGATGCACCGTATACCTATAAACCTAATTATTTTTCTCTTCCTGCTCTCTCTTACCTATAGCATTACATATGTAATGATTATGCAGATTGACTCCCATATCAATTTGTAACGGCGAACTCGTATATAGAAGTATAACTTCTGCCGGCAGTCCCACTTGACTGCCACACATGTTTTTTTTATTTTTGCGAATTGTGTCCGTCACAGTTAGTTTGTGTTTTTTAGCAAATCTAAGGCTAAAGTTATCGACGTAAACCAATTATCGAGAGTTACATTGTTTCCAGTTCCAGAAATTGGTGTAATTAATGTTTGTACGACTGAAGAGGCGCTATTGTCAACTTTGTAGGTGTAATATGACATGGAATCAATAAGCGCTACTATTTTGATTCCATACTTCGCAGATTTATTCGGTATATATTGCCGAAATACACATTTGCCGCGAAATGGCCCAAGAAATTCAGAAATTTACTTAGTGCATAATTGGCTTTGCATCGCTTAACCTTAAATATAAATATGGGATTAAAATTTTCGCCCTAGTTGATGCCAAGTGTTACTTTACTTCAAACCTTGAAATTTAAGTTATATCCGTGACTCAAACTTTACAGAATTTCGGGCTTTTATTGGCATGAAGATGAAAATGAAGATATGAATATGTAAACAATTAGCTATGCAATTGGTAACGCCTAAGCTACAGCGCAGGTTTTATAATCCTTATATAAACCGTGAATTGAGAATGTATATAAGCCAAGTATTGGAAATCCAAGAACAGGTTTTAGCTCTCAATGAAACAAAACTGGAAAGAAGAAAAACCTGTAGAATATGTCCTGCTGTTAACAAAAGACAGACTTTTTATATTTGTTTGCAATGCAGGAGACCAATTTGACTTGAGTATTCCAGAAAAATATAAGTAGATTGTTCGAGCTAAAAATGAAAGACAAGTTGGAGCCTTGCAATTTTTGCTATATTAGTGTTTTATTTCATTCCGGTGGGTTTTAGGTTAAGAACTATCCCTTATCTTGCACAAATTTTCACAAAACTTCTTTTTATATTTTCCCTTTCAGTTTTTTTGGACCTTCTTGAATATGATCTTTTTGAATTGTGTTCAAATAAACGTATTCTTTTGTAATGCTGTTTTACTTACAAAATTTTAAGTAAACATCTCAGAAAATAATTTTCTCTTAATTAAAAAAAAATGAGGTACGTCCAAGAGACGTCACCTCTGTTTGTATGTAATAAGTGATGCACGTCTGTAGTTATGAGTTAAAATATTTATTTATTACAAATGTACTATAGATTATTTTAATTCAATCTATATACCAAGTTAATACTTTTATGCATATGGAATATGCCTTTTTTGTGAGTATTTAAAAAGTTCAATAAAGTGCAATAGTTATATTGCCAGAACATCTAGCTGTGTATTTTGAGAACGATTTCCGAAGTGGAAATTGAAACGTCAATAAACGTATTTTTATCTTTAATTGTGGCTTATTCCCAGTTTAATATTAATTAACATCTAGCTTTGTAACGACTATTTTAAATATCTAAACTTTCTTTATACATGTAGAATTAGTCAATAATGTAAATTACTACACAACAGTACAATTTTCCCTGATTTCCATATTCGCTCGTCATAGAGGTTTTGTCTTATTTTTTTATTATTATACGTATATGCTCTGATCAATATCTTACTGTCTATATTTATTGTTTAAACGCAGCGATTATCAAGATATACCGGCAAGCTCGAAATTACTTGACCACGAACGTAATTATTAACCGTTTATTAGCAGCTTCGGCTAATTCGGAGCAAAAAGCTTTAGGTCTTATCTACCTCCCGATTAAGCAACACTGCAAACTTTTAGCTATTTAACCGTCAAATTAAATTAACAAGTATCGACAACTTTTTTGCCCTAATCAGCAGTATAGTGCTCGAAGCTGTTCTTTCTTCTTCGCATACCGCAATTATAAGCGAACGCATGGGATCGATCTCTATGGAAATTAGGAACAAAATTGAAGTTTGAACTTATAATAATAATTATACTTCATTATTGGTTCTCACGGTCAACTGTTTCATGCACTACACCACCTTATTATTCAAACGGCTTATAGTTCAGTAATCGAAGATTTATTGGTTAATATGAAGGGACTTTGTATAGTTGTCCGTATTTAACATTTTTTCTGTAACAATTATTACAATTAACAATTATTACAAACTAAGCACGAACATGTGAAAATCTGTTAGAAGAAAACTGAATCGAAGATGAAAAATAAAAAAGAGAATCAGACATAAGAATTGCCAAAAGTCATTTATTGTCTATATCCTTATACGGAGTAGACAATAGTTTACGTATAAATTTCTTACGGATGTATACCGCCCATTATTATTCTATATATTTATATATATATATATATATATATATATATATATATATATATATATATATATATATTTTATATATATATATATATATATATTTATATATATATATATATATATATATATATATATATATATATATATACTAGTACATTAGGCGCCATGACCAGTGGGGGGTCTATTGAGGAGTATCACAAAGCTACAAGCCCTTATCCCTTGCGGACTACACCACCCTAGGACAATAAGACAACAGAATATTCTAGTATAAGCAGCATATTTATTTTAGAATTTAGAATTTTAAACTGCTGCGTTATCTTCAGACTTGGTTATCTGCTCTGAGTATATATCTTCAATATATGGCGGGTGTTGGGGAAAAGTGATATAAGTCGAAAAATGTAAAAAATGAGTTAAACATAGATACCACTTTCAAATGCATGTATCTTTGATAGGGTGAAGTGATATAAGTCAATTTAATGCGGGAAGCAGGTGTTATTTGTTTGCGTTACATGATATAAGTATTTTTAATATCATTTACTATAGTGAAAAATGTTATAAGTATTCTAGTACTATTTGTTATGCCTCCATCTGCCAGACAGGAAAAAAAATTATAGAGAAAACTGAAATAAGTCTAGTTATAATAGTCTTCCCTATATCATTTTATGATTAATATTTGTGAATAGTGATACAAGTGCAAATATATCAAAAGTTATTGGTAAAATATAATTGTGAATAAAGGTATATGTAAAAATATATCACTATTCTCATTAAAAAATATAGGGAAAAACATTATATGTTGACATATCACAAATGTTTTAACTTCAAAATTGAAAACTGATGATGTATGTTGAGATATACTAGTAGTTACGGCAACAGAAATTCAAACTGTGCAGTTTTAGGTCGACTTACCTCGCTTTTCCCTATTAAAATAATGACCGCTTTGTACCCGCTCAATCGACTTGTCTGTTATTTGTGGTTTAGTACTGCACGTGTGTTACTGTTGGTTTTATCCAGTTTTGTTTTGACCTTTTAAATAAGCTTTAAGTATTCGAGAGAAATGTTATAAGTAGTGTAGTGATAGTATACCTCACCTAGTTGTAATATAACATCAATTCCTGTTCTGAGATTATTTAGTAATAGCCGTGAGAAATAAAAATTAGAGGTTATGGCATCTCAAAGAAGCAAATTGATTTTCAAACTGTTGGAAGAAGATAATGTAAATACTGGAGACCTCCAAGGTAATAATTGTTTATTTATCTGTACAATAATAATTAAAACAGTAATATCATTATTTTTTTTAAACGACTTACTAGATTAACAACATTTATTTTTGCGTAAAAGTTTTCTAGATGCAACTCAACTATAACTTGGTGAATATGCCTATTGTTTTTGGTTAACTTTAACCAGTGGCGTTACTTTAATTTGTATCTCTAAAAATTTTAAACATTAATGTATGTAAAAGTTGATGCTTAACTTACATACTCAATTCCAATTTCAGATTTTTTATCATTTTATACATAAAATAATATATTTTCGATTTTCTCTAGAGGGTACCGAATTTCCATAAAAAGTAAAAATCAATTTTGGCGTGACAATTTTCATTTTTCTGGAAAAAAAATTTACAAAATTTATTAGTTTTTCAAAAATCTGATATTAATCTGGGTTTTTGGATGAAAATTCTATGATGGGCAATGCGGATGTTTTCCTTGAAGAACCTGTCTTAGCAGATGAAGATAATAGATCAAGTCCTGCACCTTCACTGTCCTTCTATGAACAGAATGTTCGAAAGACTTTGGAAGAAGTTATTGATCAAGTATGTGGGATTGATGACGACGACAAAGGTTATCTGGAATATCCAGGTAATGAGGAGGCGTTTGATGATAGTGACGCGGACCCAGATTATATACAAGAAAGTGATACTGACTCTGATAATGACATCCCAAAGAAAAAGCTGCAAAAAGATACAACAGCACTTATTGCACATGAGTCAGGAAGAGAAATCTTAAAAAATAAACCTGGACGAAAACCGCTAAAAAATGAAACTAGGCTAATTCGTGAGGAACGAAAGCAGAACAGAAACCTTGGGTTATCGTACACCACGAAAAGTGGGAAGGTTATAAAAGCACGGACATGTCAGGAGCTATTAAGTTGCCCCTTAAAATGCAAAGACAGGATAACTGAAGAAAAACGACAGGAAATTTTCAAAGAATATTGGTCTTTAGCGAGCTTTAACAAACTCGTGTCTTTTATAGCTAGGCTTATAACAACAGACGGAAAGAAAACCACAAAACGTAAATTAGAAAACAAAAAACATAAAAATAGGCTTCTGCCACACAAATATTTTTTACCACTAAATGGTCAACTAGTTAACGTTTGTCAAAGTTGTTTCCCAAAAACTTTTAACGAAACAAAACGGTTTCTAACCGATGTGACAGAAAACAAGATTTCTTCAGCTTCTGCAATGCCACATGATGATTTGCGAGGTCTTGCCTCCCCATCTAACAAAACTCCCGAACAAGATATTTAATTAGTAAGAGTTCACATTGGATCAATCCCAACGTATGAGAGTCACTATTGTCGTCGTGACTCATCAAGGATATATCTTCCTCATTACCATTCCTTAACAAGAATGTATGAAGAATACAAAAAATGGCTACCTCACGAGAAAACCCTAGTATCGAAATTCAAATATCAAGAAGTATTCCATTCCATGGAAATAAAAATCAAACAGCCTAAAAAGGATACCTGCGCTACATGCGATAAATATCATATGCTCCTGAAAACAACTAAAGATGCACAAAAAATGAAAGAAATTCAAAATCTTCTTGATAATCACCAACAAGAAGCATCAAACGCTTATGAGGCTAAGCGTATAGATAAAAATGCTGCGATAGAAAATGAATCAAAAATCATTTATACGTTTGATTTGCAGTGTCTACCCACACCTGATCTTCAGACTTCAATAGCATTCTATAAGAGGCAGTTGTGGACCTTTAATTTAACATTACATAGATTTAATGATAATCAAGCAATGTGTTTTATGTGGCATGAGGGCGTAGCTGGACGGGGTGCAAATCAGATTGCGTCATGCTTATACAAGCAGATTTCACATATTTCACCTAAAATAAAAGAGATCACCTTATATTCTGATACGTGTGCAGAACAAAACAAGAACTCTTTTCTACCTGCAATGTTCATGATGGTTTTAAAAGAGAATCCCAGTCTATCATACATTAACCAAAAATTTCTTGTTCCTGGTCACACCCACATGGAGTGTGATTCAGATCACGCAATTATAGAGAAAAAAGGAAAGATATCCATGTTCGATAGAACACCCAAGAGACTGGATGAATTTGGTAAGATTATGTGGAAATAAGCGAACTTTTTTAGTTACTGAAATGTGCAGATCGGATTTTATTGAGTTTTCTTCTTTGTATAAGAATGTCCTTCAACAAAAAAAAATTAACAAATTAGGAGAAAACGTCATGTGGAAACAAATGAAATGGTTGAGATTTTCACAGAATCCTGGTGTCCTTGAATACAAAAGTAGCTTAAATGTAGACGAACCATTTAAAAGCGTATGTTTTTTAAGAAAAGGTAATACGTGGCCTAAAAACATAAAAATTCCTCTGTTATATAAAGGTCCCAATCCAATAAACATCGATAAAAAAAAGAACTTGATAGAGCTATTGCCTTATATTTCTGAAACATTTCATGATTTTTATAGAAATTTAACTACGAAGGAGGATATACCAAATACGTTACCCGAGGATGAAAATAGTAGTGACGAGGAGAGTGTACATACAGAAATTGAAATTTTTAAAAATTAAATAAACTTTTACGTTGTATTTGACTATAAATGTACCCCCTTAACTAAACATAAAACTTTTCAGTTTCACATTTTTTTTATTTATAATTAATAATTAGATTTGTTACTATATCTTCCGGAAGGGCTTTTTTCTTTAATAAATAATTGTGAAAAGTGATATAAGTCATATTTTTCTTAAAAAATTGTACAACTAGGTCCTTTTTACTAGTAGATCTATTTTAATCCAACAAATTCAAAGCCATTTCCACAAATTGTGGAACGAAAATATCTTATTTGTATCCGTAACAACAATATTTAATTTGAAAAACCTATAATTGCGTTTTTCTCGAAACTTAAAATTTAGACTTATACCACTTTTCTCCAACACCCGCCATATATTCATAGCACATTATAAACCTACCGCTAACTGATATAGACGAGAGAATATTTGTAAATGGAGAACGAATGAATAACAGATACGCTGTCATTTTTGCAGACAATCTCGAAGGTCTGTAGACATTTAACGGTAGGAGAAATAAGTACATAGGAGCTTTTAAATTTATTTTAACATTAAAAAAACAAAATACATGGTTATAAACAAAAACAGGACAATTATTATTTAACCAATAACTGGTATTCCAAATCACCAACTTGATATTGAAAATAAAAGTTCGTTTACTGAAACGTATTCTCGGTTCTTTTCTATGGAGTGGAATCATGGACCTTAACTGAAGCCGAATCAGTAAAGAGAGTTATTAAAGCATATTAAAGATTTCCTGAATAGAAAAATTTACCAAGGAAGTTGTTCTGCGGAGAATGAAAAAAAAGCGAACATATCATAAAAAGTCCCAAACTCGATACTTGAGCTATAAATTGCATAATGAACTATAATGCATAATTACTAATTTGTAGAAAGAAAAAGAATATGCTGGTTGCATAACCTACGAAAATGGTTTAACATGACTACTACAGAACTTTTTAGAGTAGCGGTCAATTAAGTAAAAATAGTCATGTTAGTGTCCAACGTTCATAACGGATGGGTGCCATAAGAAGAAGACTAAATTTCTCTCTTAGAAGAAATATTAATCCCATTCTCAGCAATACTTTCTGTGTCAGTTCTCAACCATGTCTTTCTTAATATTGCTTTTCTACTTCTTCCCATCTTTCTATTTTATCCTTGTTGTTAGTAGTTTTAACATCGCAATATGAACTAGCATTGGAATAATAATTATTACATGCATTAAATAAAGGGAAGATGACTCTAATAAGGCGAAAAATATGCTACTAGTAGTGGAAATTAACGTATTAAGAAGTCTGTATGACATCATAGACTGCAGTTACTAAGTATGTAATAATATAAGGAACACAGAAACGAAATCGATAATATTATTATCATGTCACTCACAAGTATCTTCACCTGATATGTTCAGGAATAGTTTGCCATGTATTTGTATTAATGTATTTGAAATATTACAGCAATGAATCGGAATTAACACATTAAAATGTGTTAAATAAGAAGAAAACCACATCATCAGTAGACAATAAGCCCCATGGAATGCTACCTTGGAATTTCCCTGTTACCTGATAACAAATCTAATAAGGATACATAAAAATCTTGCTTTCACATGAAATATACCTATCAGTATATTCTTCGTCTGTCACTAATACTGGTTGTTAGTGACATCTCCCACAATCCCTGCGTATGCACCGAGAGCCCTTATCTTATTTATTGCCCATCAAAAATTCTATGTTTTGTTTTATTCTAGTAACCCAAACTCACATATGGCCATTTACGTATATTTAAAAAAACTGAATTTTAAAAAACTGAATTGAGAATTTATAATACTCGAAAGCATCGTAGCGTATAGAACTGAGGTTTAGCAAATGATAGAATGTTTAAAAAGTAAGCTGCTCTCAATAAAAATGGAGTTTTGGAGGTAAAAACGTTATTGTAGGCTAACATTTCACAGCAAAATAAGAAATAACGGAAAATATTGATAATTAGCAGCAGAATGGGTATTGAAACTACAATACCATTAAGGCCAAAAGTTTGAGATAGAGACAGAAGCCCAAAGGAAATGATAGAATGGAGACCAGTTCGGAGAAGAAGAAAAGAACGTTCGAGAAAGACGTGGCAGTAGGAAATCAGTCAAGCTATGAGCGGAAGCCATCTACAGCATCAACGACTTTAACAGAATGGCCAGTTACCACACAAATCTTGATTTTAACCAGATGGAGCGCTTCTCCACTATTATCGGCAGGTTATAAATTTGTTGAATGCGAATTTTCCAAATCAATGGATTAGACGTAAAGGATTCATAGAGTGGCCTGTTCGGTCTCCGGACCTTAATCCGTTATATTGTTTTCGTTAGGAATATCCAAAATTATGGTTCTACATTAGGCCATCAACATGTTTACAAAATTTTAAACAAAGAATTATTGATGAATGTAAACTAATACCTGGAGGAATCTTGGAAAGAGTGACTGACGAATTTGATAATAGGGAAACAAGAGAGATGAAAATATTTCGACGAATATCAGGGAAAAGTCTGTTGGATAGGGAGAGAAGCGAAAACATAAGAAAATCAGACAATATAGCAGACATAAATGTAAGAAATCTACAGCTTCAGTGAAAAAGATCGATGATTGGACCAAAAAATGGATAATAAAATTGAATGGAAACAAATTAGTGCATGTAAATTTTACTAATAAGCAAAAGCAATATGTGCCAATTAAAATAAATGACACCAAGATCACTGTTGCAAATACTGCGAAATACCTGGGTATGTATCTTGACGCGAGACTTTGTTGAAAGGACCATGTTGTGTTTTTTATTTTCCATGGGGTGCTGAATTTAATGATGACTGTGGATTTTGCGTATGTTTATTTGTTTTCAGATTGTTACATGGATGGATAATGGATATGAGTAAGTTATGGATATGTATGTAAATATGTCATGTTAAAAAATTCATTTGTAAGAACTACTCAGTACAAAACAAAACTAATTACTAAAATATGAAATATCCTAATAATCCATATAAAAAACTGGACAGGAATATTAAATGAAATACAAAAATGATTCTGGTTACTTGAAAGAAACTCAAAGCTTTCCATAGATAATTTTTGATCTATAAACAAATACTCACGCCGGTATGGTCATACAATGCTCAGCTCTGGTATTGTGCCAGTAAGAACAATATTTTAAAGATAGAACGCTTTCAGGACAAAGTATTAAAGAGCAGCATTGATGCTCCTTGGTACGTTAAAACAGCAGCATTCACCGAGACTTGAATTTGGAGAGTGTTGAAGAGATAATAAGAAATCGTGCCAACAATCATAAGCAAAGATTGCATTAACATGTGAATATCGCGGCTCCTCAACTCCTGGATAATACAGAGTTAGGAAGAAGACTGAAGAGGGTAAAGCCTATCGAGTTAATGTAATGATTAGTTCAAAAGTGCGGTTTAGTGTTCACGAATGCTCGTGTAAATAATTACTGTAAGTAAGAAAGATCCTCTAGAAACATTATTGAATGTAACGATAGTTTTATGTATTTATTAATATTAACTTAGGATGGAACACAACTGCTCAGTGTAAAAGACACCTACTAAGGGGTGTTTTAAAAAATTATCATTTGAGCTGACAGTTTATTCCAATATGAATTGTGTCTGTTTTGTCTACTCGTTTGGTCTTTATTATTTCTATTAGTTTGTTATTTTTAAAGAATTTCTAAAGCAGTATTATGGTACTAAAGAGTGCTTTAAATCACCAGTCCTTTCCGGAAGCCAAATTGTTCCCCACTCACATTTTGTTTTCATGTGATTCTTATTCGGTGGTGCAAGATTTTAAGTCGGAGTTTATTTAACTGTTTAATCTATTCTATACATATTTCTTTTTGAAATTGATTGTAGCTTTGGATCTACATTATGAATAATTCCTGTCCTTTATACAGGCGTTTCGTAATTCACTTCTTAAAATAACTAAATACAGACTTAATTGGACATTAGTATATAAAATAAAGACTTAATTGGACATAATATTTTGTTGACTTTAGTTCAAATGAATAGGTTTTGAACAGTTTTAGAAGTCGACTATGTACCAAAACTACTCCTTCGAGAGCCATGGAGGTTCTTTTATGCTCCGTTGCAGTAGCTAATTTTTTGAGGTGAACATTACCAAGTAAAAGCTAAAAATGATTCAACTCCGGCTTAACCTTCATTGCCCTTCTCCGGGCCTGATGGGCTCAATCGAGAGTAACTTATTTTCTAGTTTCTCATGCGAAAAGATTGGATTAGGATCAAACCATGACAGCAAACAAGAAAGTGGAACAACGAAGAGTAAGTCATCCGGAAACTATAGAAATCTTCTTACAGTTCATACTGCTGTAGACGAAGAGGTTATATTTAAAGAAAGTCAGAAAAACCACAATTCAGCTCAGCAAGGACCAAATAAAAGTCTAGCAAGTGAACATGAACGACGAACCGAAAACTTTGCGACGAGTATTTTGAATTTTGAATCAAGCTCTCCGCCTTTAATAAGTTCGGCAGCAGACGTAGCATATGTAAACGCTACAAATATATACATGCACAAATTCTGAAAAAGTGAGAGCTGATTCAATTGTAATATGGGATAATTTGCCTCACTAATGGTCAAAAACGTCATTAGATATATGAGAAGGAGAAGATTTTTCTTGTGCAATAATTTTAAAATTTATTGGCAAAAGAAAATGAAAAATATTTGGTTTTCCAAAACATAATTTTATTCTTTGTTTCTAATAATTAAAAACATTAAACAATATTTAACTAAAAAAGATAATTTTAGCAATTATTTTATTGCCTGGTCTATAACGCGCCATCCCATTTCTCCAGATTTAATTTTGCATACATTATGATAGTATGGAACCGCTTAAGGGATGGGCGAATTAAACAATTTGACTAATTTTGCGTATATAAATGTTTTTTAAGGAGTGGTTCGACAAATTTAGTATGCAAAGCTTCTAAAGTTATTCTTTTAACGTTTACAAGTATTATGTGAGAGGATTTGAAATGAAAAGATGGTGGGAATGTTAAAAATATCAATATTAATCAAATAATTTTTTGCATAATGAATACGTCCGTTGAATCGGTTATCGTTTGTGAAGAGGATTAACACGAGAAGTAAATAAACAATAAAATATAATTGCTATTGCAACTATGTACGAGGGAATCTTTAAAAGTATATTAGCTGTAAGACCACTCTAGAAATCCTAAGTAATGAAAGGAGAACTATGAGGATAATAATATTAATGGATTAAATTAACCACGTCTTTCATATGTTCAAAAAATATATTCAAAAATGGTACAAAATGGCGACGCTGAGCTGAAAAATTCGTAGAATATTTTAAACTTATAAGTTTTTATACGATTGGCGAAGACTTAAAATAAAGACTTCAGTTTAGAAAAAGAAGTAACAACAGTATTTATTTGTCAATAAATCATAGCCAAATTTTATTTATTTAGCGTGTGACGTACGTGGACAATATAATTATAAATGAATATAACATAGATACTTACTATAAAAATCAATGTATATATTATAAACACAAATATACAACAAAACATATATGATATATATGTGTAATATTGTCACAGAGATAGGAATGTGTTATTCATAATAATAGTTTTTTGTGGATATCATTAATCATCTGCCATCCAACATCAGAGGTTCATCAAGTCGATCCTGCTGCCAGAATATGGGGTCAGGTGACATGCCATCACAATGTGCTTAATGGTTTGGCGAGGTTCATCGCAGTTGCATGATTGTATCTGGCTCAGTCCCCATTTGAATAGTGAGTCGCGGGATGCCCATAGAATGTTCTAATGAGGTTTAATTTTGTACTAAAAGCGAGTCAATTCCATACCTAGAAATCACTCATTAGCGTTCATTGCCATGTGGGGTGAGGCAATTTTTTCCCGGAATTCCTTCCATTTTATATGGGCCCTAAAACCTTTCTCGTGTAGTTGGCTTGCTAAAAGAAGTCGGAGCGATCTATATGTAAGCTGTTTCAGTGCGATATCTGGGACATCTTATTGTATCAGTAGCCCAGGTTTGCAATTGTATTTCTGGATTCTCTTAAGAGACCCTCTTGTCTACGGATGTCTGGAGGTGTAACATGGCTCAAAATAGGGAGCCATGAATTAGGAGTACTTTTTATACATTCATAGATAACCGTCATAGTTTGATTGAGTTTGGTGTTGATATTCACTACATACCTGCTATTCATCCACATTGGAGCGCACTATTCGGCAACCCAGTAGACCAGAATTAGAGTTGATGCTCTGAGAGTGGTGCCATTTTTTTCACAGGACCTTCCGCATAATTTGTGGATAATTTATATCGAGTGTTTTTATTTTGGTGGCAATGTTTTCAAGATATTTTTGAATAAAAGCGTTTTATCCATTGTGATGTCCAGAATATTTTAGGTATGGATTAAACGGTAGCAGGATATTTAAAAATATACGTCAGGCTCTTTTATTGTGTTATGTGGGCGAATAGGGTTAAGTCATTAGCATATAGGAATGTCAGAGATATACAGATTGAAGAAAATTGGGACTAGAGATTGCACTCCATCGGCATTTTCAGTCCAGCTGGATTTTTGAAAGATTGGCCTAAATGCAAAGCACAGCAAAATGTGGAATCAAAACAAAAACACGATTTAAATGATATTTTTTTGTTCATTTATTAGCGTTTTAGTACAAACTAATAAAATAAAAACTCAAAATAAAAATTATCTTAGCTGTATATAATCAAATAGAGACATAGGTATAATCAGTCGCTAATCGTAATCAATCTTACCTCCCTTTAACTTTACTCGTCCACAGTAAGCCCTTAAAGTGAAACATAAGGCTTTGCTTGTGTCGGCTGAAAATTGTCACTAATGAAATTTTATGCAAATGATGAATTAATGAATAAATTTATCTATTATAAGTAGCTCATTTAAAGAAAATTTCATTAATGGAAATTTTGAGATGACAAAAGTTAAGTAATATGTTTTTCTTTCATGACTTACTGAGTTTTTTTATCTAATAGTAAAGATCAGTCTGAATTCTGAATAGTTAAACAACAGAAACATGAATTATTTCGTTTTTTGGAAGTTAGACGTTAAAAAACATATATTATCTATTTTCCTATTGACTAACCTACTTCGCACAGAACTGCCCATATAGCCAGTTACGTAGAAAGCCCTTTCGGTCTTGACGCTGATCGGTTTTAAGATTTGTTTAGTTCTTCGTCATTCTTTTTTTGGATTTTGTAAGTACACTAATGTACCTGTAATTTCAGAAAGGCGCCGTTCCGCGATTCTGTTGCATAGTGCTTCAATAGCTGGCACTAAGGCTAGAGTCCTGACGTTTTAGTTTGCCTAAAACAAATTTCATGGTTGTTTTGGCCGTTATCTTCTGCAAAGAGCTTTTACAGCCAGTTTTACCGCTTAAAGAGTGGCGATCAACTCATTGTCGACTATTGCTGTTTGTTCTAATTCTCTTTAAGGTTTCTTTTTATACAGCATGTCTAATACAGTCAACTAAATTCCATGTGCATAGCACAGTTGTTAACAGCAAGGATGAGCTTGCCAACTTTCATTATAACGGCTGCGCCATCGTTTGTGATATCAATAAGGTCGGATTCAATCATTAAACCAAACATTTGCAACCTTCTGCCACTAATTCAATGCAGTCTTCGGCAGTGCACGAGCCGTGAATTCTGATCATACCTATATTAAAATGTTCTGTATTGCGTAAATGCCAATTGAGATTTATGTATCTGTGATTTTTTTTGTCGAGGTCCGTTTATCGAAACTCAACGAAAATCTTTGTCATTTTTGTTTTACGAAAATGCTAAAACCATCTCTGTAAACCATCCGAGTAACCATACCTTCCAAAGAATGGTGTCTTTCAAAGTAAGAATCAATAGTCTTCTTCGACTTTTTGCTCGGAGCTACTTCCTGATTATCTTCATTTTTCAACAAGGTTGCTTTGGCGGCATTGCGAGCTGGAATATTGGTGCTGGAGCTTGAAGAACTGACGTTGACATTGATACAGTTGGCCTTTGATTTTTCAGATGGCCTTTGAAACCTCTTATTGGGCGTTTACCAATCAACAATTTTTTAAGCATAAACAGCATCTTCCACTTCTCACCTGATCCAGTTTTGTGAAAAAGTCCCACAATTTCTTTTATCATCTTCAAGAGACCTTTTTAAATATTATTGATATTGAAATAACTGGAGCAGCGTTAAATCTGAAATGAAAAAAAGTCTGTGAAATAGGACCTAGGTATAACTCCTTCAGTTAAAGAAACAATCTGTAAATGACATCTGTAAATCGGCAGCTACCTGAGCGTGAACGTGAGTGAGAAAACAAGAACGCCTGATATATGTGTGAGTCTTAGTCTTAGTGTGAGCGATCAAAGAATTATCACCGGCAGCCATTTATATTCTTTATCTGGACGAGTTATATTTGTTGAATGTTTTGATTAAAAAAAAACTAAACAAAAACAAACACACACTAAATTATGCTAAATTATTATATATTTAGTCAAATTACTTTCCATTTAGTTTCCATACAATACACACAGATTAAAAGAGGCACTTATTAGACGCGAACACACTTCTACTGGCGAGATCAGAAAGTCAACTAAAAATTAAACAAATAGAAGAAGTCTAATCAGCAAAGAATCAATCAGATGTAAAATAGACATCGATGGTATCAGTATTGAACAAGTAATCGAAATAAAATATGTTGAAAGTACACTGCCAGCCATATACACCTGGACAAAGAAGTGAGATCAAGAGTGGGAATAGATAGAGGGACAAAAGACAAAATTACACGTTTATAAAACAAATAACATGTACAAAGTTATATTGGGATGAAATAATTAAAATACCATAAACAATTAATTGATAATAGTTGTAGTTAAAACGAGAATAGACTTATGAAACAAATTCACTAGCGAGAAAAATGTACTGATTAAACATTAATTACTTAAATATATTCAATATGTACATAATTTTATGGCCCACAATAGCGTGATCTTCGTTAAAAATGCAGAACTCTGACATGAACACGCATCCTTTACCGTGGGCCAAAGAAAAAATAATCATATTGTGATGTTTATATAGTTCTAATTTATTTGTCTTTATTCTAATTTATTGTCTATATTCTAATTTATTAAAACTCACGATAACTAATTACGAATTTATTACAGTCTTTATTAATCCTAATTTATATTACAAATAATTTATTTATGTTTCGTTACATTTAAATATCGCGGTTCCCGAGCTTCTTATGACTGACTCCTTCAATAAAATTTCGTCCTTATATAAAGAACCGTAAGACCGCCTAGACCTGACCTGACCCTTGGCGAAAATACTGGAATGTGACGTCATACTGGTATTATAGCCGAGGGGAGACCCCATGGATGTTGACCTGCATTGTCTCGAATGAACTGGAACGGGTTTTTTTTTATAGCGGCTCGGCTGATTTTCGTCAGGTAGGTATACCTAGAACATTCATGAATGAATAAAAACATATTAGTAAAATATATTTACGATTTTGGGTCAGAATTTATCGTAACATTGCCCCCTCTTAAAAGATGGTTCCTCCTGGAACCTTGTCGGGACTGGAACTGGAGCGGCATGCTGATATCGGCAACTGGACCCTCTTTTACAACTTCCAGTTGTATAGAAATGACAAGGGACGGTTTTCTCTCCGCACCAGTAACTATGCGGATTGCAACAGACTAACACCTGGACTTCGGTGTCTTTAAAGATTTCCTCCACCATGTTTCGTATAACCCTCCAATCTAATTGGCGGCACTCCAACTTTGGCATGGCTAACTTTTGCACGTCGGACTCTAGTACGTGCTCTCTCAACTGAAGTAAGGCTTTTCATACATTTCGGTAGGTAGGTTGGTCACGGGCAGTGTCTTTTGTTACCAGGTAGAAAAGGTAACGTGATGCATCTTGAAGTTTCAAGGTTTTACGAGGAGCTGGAACTTGGCATTGAAGTTCTGCAACTCGACCAAACTTCCTTCGAAAGACGGATGCCAACCCTGGTGCATCTTTGATACTGGCCGGGATGGTAAGGGCCAGTGAGTAGTCATCGGGAAGCGCGAGTAGATCTTGCCTTTCTTCAGTGGTAACACCATGTCTTGCTTTACCGGTACCTCCATAGGCACCCATGAATTCCTCAAACGTAAGGTCAGACACATCTTGGACTTGGTTTATTTCCACTTCTTCATCTACGTCGTGGTCGCCTTCGAAAGACGCCAGCCGGTTATGGTGTACTATCATCGGCTTTCCCTCGGAATCTTGCTTATTCGATAAATGACATCATTGATCTTTTCCATAATGAGGTATGGACCTTCCCAAAACTGCTGCAACTTGGGGGAACAACCTTTTCGCTTTTTGGGATTATAAAGCCAGACTTTGTCGTTCTTCTTAAAACACCCCTTTTCGGCTTGCGTATCGTACCGTTTCTTCATTCGGTCACTAGCGATCTGGAGATGGGAACGGACCAACTCGTGTACATCGTCCATTCTTCTTCGCAATTCGATCACATAATCTTCACCTGCTACATCTTCTCCAGGTCGACACCCAAACTCTAGATCACAAGGTAGTCGCATCTCGCGTCCGAATAGGACTCTGGCTGGTGTCTGGCCTGTTGATTCATTAACAGCAGATCTGTAGGCCATTGTGAAGAACGGGAGATATTGGTCCCAGTCTCGCTGACGATCGGACACCATCTTTGTCAAATACTTGCCAACTGTTCTATTCATTCGTTCTACCATACCATCCGATTGCGGATGATAAGCCGTAGTTCTTGTTTTCTTCATACCTAGTCTATCACATATTCTTTGGAATAACTCGCTTTCGAAGTTCCTGCCTTGGTCACTATGGATCTCCAAAGGCACTCCAAATCGGCTGATATATTCTTGGATCAACTTATCTGCAACGGTGGCCGCCTTCTGGTCTGGAAGTGCGTAAATCTCGACCCACTTAGTGAAGTAATCCATTACTACCAACATGTACTTGCCTCCATTATCACTTTCTGGAAACGGCCCAGCAATGTCCAAAGCTGTTCTTTCAAACGGGCTTCCAACATTATATTGTCTCATAGGAGCTCTCCTTTTTCGATAAGGCCCGTTACTCGTAGCACAAATAGTACATTTCTTACACCAGTCTTTTACATCGTCGGAACTGTTCATCCAATAAAACCGTTCCCGAATTCGCTGAAGGGTCTTCTTCACACCAAAATGCCCTCCTGATGGACTGTCGTGTAACTGACGAAGTACTTCGGCTATTCTGCTCCTTGGAATCACCAACTGTCTTCTCTTCTCTGAACCGTCATCATTTTCCAGGACTCGTTTGAGCAAGCCATCTTCCATGATAAATGAGTCCCACTGGGCCCAATACGTCTTAACTACTGAGCCTAGGTTCGATATTTCTTGCCAAGGTGGTCGACGGTTTTCCTCTTTCCATTTTCGGATTTTCTGTATAACTGGATCTCTCTCTTGTTCTTCCCTGATCTTGGTAGGCGTCCAGTCGTCGTGGACCACCGTCGTTCTTAGCACTTCTGCTTCCTTGGATTCCGTTTTGTTGCAGTGAGAACACTCTGCTGGGCATGGCCTTCTGGAAAGAGAATCAGCGTTTCGGTGGCTAATTCCGGCCCGGTGCTCAATCTTAAAATCATATTCTTGGAGTCGTTCGATCCACCTGGCTATCTGACCCTCTGGATTCTTAAACTGCATCAACCACTTAAGGGCGGCATGGTCGGTTCGGATTAAAAACTTCCTTCCATAGAGGTATTGATAGAAGTGCTCTACTGATTTCACTACTGCCAGAAGTTCTCTTCTCGTGACGCAATAATTTCGCTCAGGTTTTGAGAGAACTTTACTAAAATATCCAAGGACTCTTTCCTGTCCTCCTTGAATCTGAGACAGCACTCCTCCAATTCCCACATTACTTGCATCTGTATCTAAGATGAACTCTCCTTCTGGCAGTGGATACCCTAAAATTGGTGCTGTGATTAAATGCTTTTTTAAGGTTTCAAAGGCATTCTGGCAGTCTACATCCCAGCGGTATTCTCTTGCTTCCTCTGTAAGTCGCGTTAATGGTTTAGCGATATCTGCAAACTTCTTAATAAACCTCCGGTAGTAAGTACACAGTCCCAGAAAACTTCTCACTTGGTGTTTGTCAGTTGGTTTTGGCCATTCTTTAATAGAATAGAGTTTTGCCTTATCCACGGCCACTCCTTCTTTACTGACTATATGACCCAGATAATTGACTTTACCTTGAAATAGCTGGCACATCTTGGGGTTTAACATCAATTGGGCAGCTTTAAGTCGATTAAAAACGTTTTTAAATTCTTCAGATGGTCTTCAAATGTCTCCCCCAAGACAATTATGTCGTCTAGATAAACTAGGCATGTTTTCCAAGATAACCCTCTCAACACATTTTCCATAAGCCTCTCAAATGTCGCAGGAGCATTACAAAGTCCAAATGGCATAACGTTGAATTGCCATAATCCAGATCCTGTGGTGAAGGCTGTCTTTTCTTTATCTACCGGGTCCATTTCTACCTGCCAGTATCCAGACTTCAAGCCCAAAGTAGAAAATAATTTACTTCCAGCCAATGTGTCATCGATCCGAGGCAGAGGATAACTATCTTTCTTGGTAACGTTGTTCAGCAAACGGTAATCCACACAGAACCTCGTTGTTCCGTCTTTCTTTTTAACCAGGACCACCGGAGAGACCCATGGGCTCGTAGAAGGTTCTATCACCCCGTCTTTCTTCATTTCCTGAACAATCGTTTCAGCTTCCTCTCTTTTCGCCTGTGGTAATCGTCGAGCTGTTTGACGAATTGGCTTAGCATTACCAGTATCAATTTTATGCTTAACAACGGTAGTTCTTCCCGTCTTTCCTCCTTTCGGTACGAAAATATCACGATACTGCCAAAGAAATTCCCTTAATTTCCTTTTCTCAATCTGATTCAGAGACTGTCCAGCAACCGCAACCATTTGATCAAATTTATCGTTGGAATTATCAGACGTTGTCGTCTGACGGATTATGGATGTGACAGGTACACAAGTTCCTACTTTTGTCTCTTTCTTGATGGTCACTGGGTAGTCATTGACATTAATAAGTCTCACAGGAATTTCTTTAGCCGAAGTCACTAATTCTTTTCCAATTATGATTCCACGGCCAACTTCGTCGTCATGATTCCAAGGCTCCATCATAACAGGTGTTCCTTCGTCCACAATTCCCTGTAGTCGCGCTACTATTATCGTTTCACTTCTCGCAGGCACGACTGTATCTTCTTTAACGGCTGCTTGCATAGTGTTGTCATCATGTGGATGGAGAAATACCTCCTCGTTACCAACTTTGATTACCTTATTCTTAAAATCCAATTATAATCCATGCGTATTCATTACGTCCATTCCTAATATAACATCCTCTTCGATGTCAGCAACTATAACAGTATGGACGAACTTTTCTGCTCCAATTCCTAATTGTACCTGGATTTCTCCATGAATGTTGGCATTTTCACCTGTGGCGGTCCGAAGTCGCAACCTCGTTGGTAACAGTTTCTTTCGGCTGTTTATAACTGTCGGGCGTATAATGGTTCTGATCGCTCCAGTATCCACCAACAACGTATGCTTTTTACCATTTATTTCTCCATCTACATATACACTATCTTCACGACATTTCAAAGAAGCTATTAGTATCAGAGGGTCTTTGGTAAAGTTCTGGGTCGAAGCTGCTCCCCTAAGGCCGACGCGTTCTGGTTTTGTCTTCGGTCTTATGGTCTTCGTTTTCTTGTGTGTCATGCTTTTTATCATATTAAATAGCTGGTCAAGTTTATCTTCATCTCCTTCCTCTTTTACAATCCTAACTTTGCTATACCCGCCAGAGGCCTGCGTAGCTGACTCGCATTCGAGGGCGGCAGATAAGACATCCATCAGCGTCTTGTGACGAGCTAATCGTAGTGTTCTTTGCATCTCATGATCACGAAGACCATCAATAAACGTTTGAACGGCCAACTTTTCCATCATGTCTTCGGGAGCTGTTGGATAAGCATATCGCACTAATCTGGCGATATCTACTTCATATTCTTGAAGAGCCTCATCTTTCTTTTGTCGTCGATTTTTGAGCTGCGACTGATATACATGCTCCAAGTGTTCGTGGCCATATCGCATATTTAACCTCTTTTTCAGTTTTTCGAAATCATCCGTCTCCTCTACGGCTATGGTCTGGAGCACATCTAAGGCATCTCCTCGAAGAGCGATAGTCAGGTTTACAGCCTTTTCTTTTTCAGACCATCCATTCGCTCTTGCAGCTGATTCGAACTGTTTCATGTAGTTGTTCCATGATGATTTTCCGTCGAAAGTTGGGACTTTGACATGAACGGAACTTCCACTTCCTTCAAATTTCGGCCGCGTTTCCAACTTACATTTTGTCTCGTCTTCTTTTATCTCTACCGGATCTAAAGCTACCGTATTAATTGGTGGTAGCACTCTCGTGTTAGTTATCATGGTCTCTAACTGTTTGATTTTCTCTTCTACTTTTTCGAATGTTTTGGAAACTTCTTCAAATTTCTCATTATTCTTTTTCGAAGTTTCTTCCATCATTTGAGAAACATTTTCAAATTTCTCGTCGAATCTTTTTGACACATTTTCGAGTTTCTCGTCGTTTTGTCTAACTACTTCTTTAATAATTTGAGACGTTTCATTGAATCTTTCATCATTTTTTTTAGAACTCTCTTTGATCTTTTGAGACGTTTCATCGAATCTTTTGGAAACATTCTCATCATTTTTTCTAGAACTCTCTTCGATCATTTGTGAGACATTCTCAAATTTTCCATCGATTATTTTAGTTAAAACGGCTTCTTCTGCTGACTGGAACTGGAATGTCTCTGGGTCGTCTCCATTCTTGTTGAGAACAGTCTTCAGTCGTTCTTGGAGGATCTTCTTGGACCCGCTGCAGTCTTCATCGCGTTCTTCTAGTTGCTCACGCAACTGTTTCACTGAAAGTTCTACTAGCAGCATCTTTGGTCAGGCACACACGTACTTTTTAAATGTTCTTTCGTACAACGATCACTCCTGAACTACGCGGATGTTCCCGACGAACAATACCTTTCAAAAGTTCAAAAGTCTTTTTCAAAAATCAAATTAAATTTATCTACGATCCCACTTCTGCACCACTGTGATGTTTATATAGTTCTAATTTATTTGTCTTTATTCTAATTTATTGTCTATATTCTAATTTATTAAAACTCACGATAACTAATTACGAATTTATTACAGTCTTTATTAATCCTAATTTATATTACAAATAATTTATTTATGTTTCGTTACATTTAAATATCGCGGTTCCCGAGCTTCTTATGACTGACTCCTTCAATAAAATTTCGTCCTTATATAAAGAACCGTAAGACCGCCTAGACCTGACCTGACCTTTGGCGAAAATACTGGAATGTGACGTCATACTGGTATTATAGCCGAGGGGAGACCCCATGGATGTTGACCTGCATTGTCTCGAATGAACTGGAACGGGTTTTTTTTTATAGCGGCTCGGCTGATTTTCGTCAGGTAGGTATACCTAGAACATTCATGAATGAATAAAAACATATTAGTAAAATATATTTACGATTTTGGGTCAGAATTTATCGTAACAATATTTTTAGCTAATACGGTATCGATTTCTTCTTGTATACATTGTCAAATATTAGTGTAATAACCAATTATTTCTTCTAATACGAGTACTCCTAATCGAATCTATTATCTTTCCTTGGTACCTATCTGTAATTTCGGTTTTAGCGCATGATTTACTATTATCTGGTGAACTTTTATTTTATATAGATAAAAATTTGGTATTTTATATTACTTTCTTGTTTCAGGTAAGATCTTTTTTGCGTTAAAGAAATAGCTACTGGCAACTGGTAAGTTATGTAAGGATTTTGTATAACCTAAACCAAATTTTACTTAGTGGATGGAGGTCCGTACTTATTTGTATTTATTACTAGCTGACCTGGCAGACATTATTCTGTCTTAGCTACATAAGTAAACAAATTAATAGATCTGGTCCGTTTCCAGAAACTAATATTGGCGTTAATTTGATTTGGCTACTGGCGTAACACAATTAAGAGACTTTATCTTTAAAGTTGAATGCCTTGTAATATGGACACATAACTTTCATTTGTCCAATAGCAACGATTTGCTGCAAATTGTAATCGATTGCTACGTTATAACGAAATACTTCTCGATGGCGTTTAAACGCGACATTTCGATTGCATCGATTCCGTCCAACTTTATTTTTTATTCCGCGTTGCTCATCAGTTTGACTGCTCCTATATATATATATATATATATATATATATATATATATATATATATATATATACAGATTGAACGAAATAAATTCGGAACATAGGAATATAATGTATTTCGGCTCAATTCTGCTGTAGGTGGTTGGCCAACAAAATATTGTCAAATATTTATATTATAAAAATCCAATACTTCAGTGGGCTGCTGGATTCTGAACTCATAAAAATTGAAAGCTACACATAAATCTACGATTTATGCTGTCAAACCAGTTATAGTCCAGGAAATGAAGCATTTCACCTCGCAATTATTTCGTGCTCCCTGGATTGACTTGAAATTTAACAGAGGGTAGGTAATAGCCTAAGGATCAAAATCTATATCGAACCAAAGTGCGCCAAAGCCTAGGGGGTGGTTGCCACCCCATCTCCGGGGTGAAATTTTTTTTTACGTTTTAACTACAGGTTTCGATTAAAAAAGTGATTCTAAACAAAAAATGTGCTATACATTTTTTTTATAAAATGATATTTTTCAAGTTATTCGCGATTGAAAGTAATAACTTTTAGACGAAAAAATCCACGTTTTTAATCGATTTTTCGCGAATAATTCGAAAATGGTGCATTTTATCAAAAAAATTGTAGAGAACAAATTTGTAGCTTTTAAAAAGACAAATACAATTCATTTTTTAAAATGTTTTTGGGATATAACAGGAACCGAAATACGGCCTATTAATGTTCAGCGGTTTTCTTCAAATGCCAAATTTGAAAGATTCAAAATCAAATATCGGGAAAATGATGCATTTTTGGAAGAAAACTCACAAAACCTTTTTTAAAGAGCATAAATAGACCTATCATAAAAAAGACTCTAGCTGAAAAATTGAGTGAGTTATGATGAAAATAAGGTCAATACCTCATTTTTTACGAAAAAATCGATGAAAACAACCCCCTAACCACCCCCATAATTAAAATCGATCTTCACCCTTCTGAAATTCCCTTTGTACATGTATTGTTAATATGTCCAAGAAGTTTGACCCATTTAAAATGCTTTGTGTTATAAAAAGTACAGCTTAAAGCGAGAAACGATTTACAATTTCATATTTTTTACCCTTCTTTTTTTAAATATGCCCGAAAATACTGAATATATAAAAAAATACAAATTACCAAATTGTAGCTTTTTTAATGACTAAAATTATCCTTCATTTAGATTTGTTGTACAATGAATATTTGGCAAGATATAGCCGTTTAAAGCATCGATTTACGATCAAGCACCATCTTTTTCGATCCCTTTAAACTCACCCCATTTAAAAACCAAGGGTTCCAAAAAGATTTAATTCACAGATTCTTGTAGCTCTTAAAAACCTCTACAAATCGTTTTTGAAGAAACACTCTATCGTTAAAAATTAAAGGAAATACGTTAAAAAAAACCAGTGAATTTTTTTCCGGAAAATTTTATTAGTATAGTACAGTACATTTCGGAGCATAGTAATCTACAAAACCGGTATATTAGCTAGTGGGGCGTTATACATTCGAAATTTTAAGCGTTCTTATTTTGAAATCCCATACAACAGAATAAAACATCTGCTCATATGTCTATGGCTTGGCAATGAAAATATTAGAGCAACAGATTGGGGATGGTATTCCAAAAATGGTTTGTTATTACCCGTACGCATGAACAAACAACCTGCACTCGATGAACTTTTGAAAATTATTTTTTGGCAATGCAAAAAAGGATGCGGTGTTTCATGTGGGTGCAGAAAAGTTGGTTTATACTGTAACTCTACTTGTTCTGGGTGCTCAGGTGAAGGGTGCAATAATAGTCCACCAATAATTGAAGATGAGGATGACATAGATCACGATGAAGATGTAATTGATGACGAATAAAATTAATATTACAATTGTTTTACCTATAAATGTAAATATTTTCAACTATTTATGTAAATGTATAAGAATATATGGTGCCTTTTTATGTTGATAAATTTTTTTGTATTTAATTCTACTTTTTTCAATTTATATCTTATAAATTAGTTTATAAAAACTGCAATGTTGTAAAGGGTGATTTTCAAAAGTTGAAAAGTTGCAAAATTTTGGCAAAAAATTGTTTTCACCTATAGCACTCATAACAATTGATTTTTAAGGGTTGAAAATGTATGAATTTGTATTTTAAAGTATAAAAAAATCACTATTTAACTAATCCAAACCAAATTTCACTCATCTTAAGATTTATAATATTATTTTACAATTTTTGAAAATTAGAAGTAGTTTTCACCCCTAAGAACAATCAGGGTTCATCGGCATGACATAAACTATAAAGCAGAGGGTGAGTTGAGCTTAATTCCAAATTTTTATGCAAATCGTTCCAAGGTGAAATCATTTTCTCGCATTACTAATTTTTTTATATTAATCTCTCATAAGGGTCGCTTTTTAAGGGTTGAAATATGATGGAACTTTATTCAAAAGCACGAAACTATCATTATTTAATTAATTCAAACCAAATTTTACCCATATTCAGGTTTAATATGTTATTTTATAATTTTTGACAATTACGGGTAGTTTTCACCCCTTAGAACAATCAGGGTTCGTCGACATGACATAAACTATAAAGCAGCGGGTGAATTGAGCTTAAATCCAAATTTTTATCCAAATCGATCCAAGGCGAAATCATTTTTTTATAATTGGTAATTTTTTTACATTAATCTCTAACAAGGGTTGCTTTTTAAGGGTTGAAATATGATGGAACTCTATTCAAAAGTATAAAATAATCATTATTTAACTAATTCAAACCAAATCTTACCCATATTCAGGTTTAATATGTTATTTTATAATTTTTGACAATTAGGGGTAGTTTTCACCCCTAAAACCCTTCAGCGCACTTCGGTTCGATATAGATTTTGATCCTTGGGCTATCACCTACCTTTTGTTAAAATTTCAAATGGATACATGCAGGACGAAAAAATTGCGAGGTTTTAACTATTTTCGAGCTTTATTTCCTGAACTATAATCGTTTCCTTAGACAAACCCGTCTTATGCAAACAACATTGTTGTGAGACAGATAGTTGAACGATATTTTATACAATGTCTATACCTAGGTATGGATTTATTTTTGTCCGAGTTTTATATTGGTCCACTATTTCAAATGCAGTTCAAACACACATGTATTAAATTGTATGTTCCGTTTTAATTTGGTTCAATCTGTATATATATATATATATATATATATATATATATATAATATATATATATATATATATATATATATATATATATATATATATATATATATATAAGAGACGGTGGTACTATTTACAATAGATCGATACAAATCTTAGCATATGCTGATGACATTGACATAATAATATGGCGTAGCAAGCGAGATGTTGAGCAATATTTCCTAGAATTGTAGACGGCGGCGAAACAGGTTGGTCTAGTCATCAAAACCAAGTACATTTTGGTTGGTTACTAAAGATCGTATAGCAAATGAGGAACGATAAACAGCATTTGGAAGTCATATCTTTGAACGTGTTGACAGCTTCACATACCTTGGCTCGCTAGTGACTACTACCAATAAAACAAGTGAAGAAATTAAAAGACGAATAAACCTTACAAATAGAGCATACTGTGGACTCCAAAAATAATTCCACTCAAAAACTATCCAAAGAAAAACTAAAATTATTAAATACAAAACATTGGTGACCTGGTTCTCAGATTGGGAATATTCGAGCGTCAGATACTCTGCAAAATATTTGGAGCTATAAACGATCAAGGGCAGTGGCGCAAAAGATTTAATTTCGAATTATACCAACTCTTTAATGAACCAGATATTAGAGTTGTCGAGTTACGATTAGCGTAGAGATAATAGAGATCAGAAGATGGCAACACGTTGCAAGAAATCGAACAGAATGGCGACTAATCTTAGGGCAGACCAGGATCCATAGAGGATTGTCTAGCCAAAGTAGGTCTTCTTGATTGGTAGACTCGCTTGGTTGTAAGGGGCTGTTTGTCTTGATATATGCGTTCCACATAATACGTTCTTTTTTTGTGTTAATAATAACCTCTATCTTTTATAAAGCCAATACTTGTAGACTTTTACTTTTAAAAAGACTCTTTTAGTTTAGACACAAAAGGTATATGGTCTATTTCTACACAAAAGGGCCTATTCTTGTTTTCCTCATTCCAAGGATTAGACATTTGATGGCTATACCAGATTTAAGATTCGCTCAATAATTTTAAGTTACATACTACACATCTTTTTAATTCCACGCTGTATATGAAGGCACAGAAAATTGTAGTGTAGCTGTTAGAATAGATAGGATAGACAATGAACGTGAGATAAGAAAGACTATTAAATTTAGGAAGTCTTAATATTTGGCTCTAAAGTCCAAATTTAGTCTACATCCAATTAAAGCAGAAATTAAATAGTCTAGTGTTCATAGACCTGCTCTCTACCTGATATTTACAGAGATTTGACGAAGAAAGTAGAGAATAAAAGTAAACGAGAGCAAGTTGACCAATATAGCTTAATCTTTTCGCTAATAGAAAAGAGTTACAACAAGAATATCATGTCAAATACCTGGGTATGCACCTCGACAGCCGATTAGTATGGAAGAAGCATATATTTATGAAAAGAAAACTTGACCTTTAGCTTAGCAGACTTTACTGGTCACTAGGAAAAACATCACAACTATATCTAGATAACAAGAATCCTTCGAAATAAAACAAGCTTGGCACAACTAAAGAACAATAAGGCTCCGGGCCCAGATGGAATACTTGTAGCAATGTTGAAGGAGGGAAATGAAATTATTCTCTAAGAATTAAAATTTTTTAACGAATATCTTTACAGAGGAGAAGTCCCAGATGATTGGAATAAAAGTTTGACAATACTTCTCTTTAAAAGGGAGACAGGGGAGATCTGAAGAACTATAAGCCAATCTTCCTGCTGTCCCAAATGTACAAACTGTTTATGAGAGTAATAACTAATAGGTTAACGTCGAAGCTCGATAGCTATCAACCGCTAGAGCAGGCAGAATTCCGAAAGGGTTACAGTACAGTGGATTACCTTCTCACAGTCAGAACGCTAATAGAGAAAGCCAATAAATATCACTTGAACTTATTCATTGGCTTCGTTGATTATAAAAAAAGCATTCGGCTCCATAGAACTTTGGGCAATAGAGAAAGCTATAACAACTGCAGGATTGACTCCCGATACAGAATGTCCATACATAATATTTACAAGAAAGCTACAATGAAAATACAAATAGATGCGAAAACCAAAGCTATACCAATCAACAGAGGAGTTCGCCAGGGAAATGTTATCTTACCAAAGCTATTCACACTTGGACTGGAAGACGTGTTCATAGACATTAACTGAGCAGATAAAGGAATAAATGTTAATGGAAGAAAACTGAGTCATTTAAGATACGTCAATGATATTGTAATATTCGCTACAACTTTCGAAGAACTACAGACCATGATGACGCAACTATTTCAAGCTTCGAAAAAAGTAGGTCTTAAGATGAACTTGAAAAAACAAAAATAATGACAAATACACCTAACATTAGAGAAATAACGTTGAACGACATAAATTTAAAAATAGTAAGCCAATACATCTACCTGGGACAGATAATGAAAGTTAACAAAGAAAGTCAAACTGCCGAAATTACCAGAAGAATAAGGTTAGCGTGGGCAGGATTTGAAAAACTGAGTTGGATCTTGAAAAGCACTAAAATAGAACAATATTGGAAAGCCAGAATTTACGATCAGTGTATCCTCCCTATACTCACGTATGGTTCACAGACGTGGACACTCACCAAGTCTAATATGGATAACATAGTAAAGACACAAAGAGCGATGAAAAGATCAATGTTCGGAGTGAAACTTATAAACCAAAAAACAAACAAATGAATAAAAGCAAAACGAAAGTAACAGAGGCTGATGAAAGAAAATTTTGTCAGGTGAGTTGTTTTTTGTACAGAAAATCGATAATCCTGTTGATCCATATTATACGATTTAAAAGACGTTACATCAAAATAGAGAAACAAGTAAAAAATATTTAGTTTTTAACAAGATTTACTTGCCACATCAAATTTCTTCGGCTAACAATACAAATCTTAATTGATTCACACCCGGATTCTTTATGTTGATATTGTAAGTTTCTTTTTTCATTCAAATAAAAGATTTTAATTAATCACACAGTCAGTCAAATACTTTTGATTACTATTATAAATGTAGCCGTCACTTTTGATTTTATCTTAATTGCATTGAAATGTAGAGACAAGGCAGTCGTTTCCATCGTTACATTCGATTTTGGCGGTATCGTTAGTGGTAATATTCGTAATGAATTAATTAATAATCAGAAATGTACTTATTAATTTAGTCACATATCCGGTGAAATTATTAGACATACTTATAACCCACAAGCACATTATAATATATGACTTGGCAGAATTTGAATTAAGTATGATTTGATTGCTCTTGTCTGTTTCATAGTCCGGTTCTTAAGAAATGTTTAGTCTTGGCTTTAGATGATTTAAATTATGAATTGCATGTGTATTATTCTAATCAGAAAAGCTTCTGTTATGTTCAAAGTTATCTTATTTTACTAGTTCGACGAACTACTATTTACCTAACTACATATGTGTTTCGTATCATATTTTGTTGCATGTTTTTATTTGATTCTGACAAACTAATCAAGTTTTGTTCTATAATTTTGTCGTCGTTCTCTTTCAATGTTGCCAAGGTAACGCAATCCCTATATCTTTATATATGTTTATCTATATTTTTACACTATATTCTTGTCTTGTATTATATCTTCTATTTTTTGATAAGTTTGCATTCTACACTGTCCTTTGTTTTTAGGTCTTCGAATTTGATTCATATTTTTTTTTAAAATAGGTTTACAGTTTCTTCTGTTTAATTTATTAGGTCTTGATATTTACTTGATATGGGGCCAATCTATGATGTAAAGCCATATCGTTTTGAAGTACTTGCTAATTTTTGTTATATTGCTTATGTTTTGTATTTAGTTTCCCACCTTGGTTCTACCTTATACTTATCTTGCTCTGGTTACGTCAGCATTAGAATTTTTTTGTTGTCATTTCGGCCTACTAAGTACCAAGAAGATTTTTTCCTCTTCCTTATAACTGGGTTTTTCTTCTCTGCCGGTAACTTTTTATTTTAATGTAGTGTTCCACTTTCCTTTCTTCTGACTACTTGCTAGCTGTACGAGGATATTCTCTTGTTATTAATTCCATTGTAAGTTATGATAAAAACAAGAAACAAAATGTATTACTACAGGGTCTTGCTTCTAGTTTACTCTCCATATTAATAAATATTTTATTTTTATTGATATAATCAAAAGTTATAAAATGTACTTAGAAGAGGATTTGTTTTTCCAAAACGGTGCTCTTCCGTATTATAGCATAACCGTAAGACGATACCTTAATGAACGGTTTCCCAGGAAATGTACTGGACAAAGAGATTTTATAGAATGGTCAGCGAGGTCCCCGATTTATCTCCCTGTACTTCTTTCTCTGTGGTTATTTAAAAAACAAATTTATAATTCTATTTATGCTTAATTGGAAGAACTGAGAAGACATATTCATAAATATAGTCTTAGTAACCTTTAAAACGCTTCAAAATATTCGTCGTAATTTCGAACAGCTACTTAACAATTGTAGGGACGTTAGTTAATATCATTTTAAACATTTAATTAAATTAAATAATTATAGCTTATGAATAAAATGTTTCTAATTATGAATTTATTAACTTAAATTTAATACATTTTATTTTCTTTACATTTAATAAAGTTTCCTATTAATATTGCTAATTTTGTTTTAATGTAGTTTTTTACGTGACGGGAAAATTTTTTAATTGGTACTAGCCAAACAGTGGCGCCGCTTTTAGTTTTCAAAAGGTTTTACATTTTCAATAAACTTATACTATTTCACAAAAATAGAGGTAATAAGGAAAAAAATGGATGTCTAAATTTTACAGCGACATACCTGTCTAAAGGTCAATTCAGACACATCAGTCACGTCTCGTCACAGTGATTGCGCCGAACCGAACAATCCGTCATACAAAATATTCTTTAATACAAATATGTTGCCGGCATTCACACTCATCAGTTGACAAACAGTTTCCCAGCTGTCAGATAGTTGATAGTTCTGTGACCAAATAGGACCGGTTCGGCGCCGAGACTATGACGGGACTGATGTGTCTGAATTGACCTTAAAGGTCAGTAGTACTGGGAGAGAGGGTGTTGACAAAGAATATCAGTATCGTTAAAAGATTTTGGAATAAATATCGACTTGTTTTGGCATTTTCACAAAATTCAATGCATATTGCTAAATATCACTGTGGACTCTTGTGAGTGGCTAATGGCGTAATTGTTGAAGTCTCATTGCGTTAAACTACATGGCGGAATTATTTGATCAGGCTTTTCTGATATTTTCTGATAAATTGTGACAAGTCACAATTTCTCAACTCATTTTTTCGACCTAGCATTACCATAATGGTAATAATGGTAATGATATTTGATATTTTTTGTCAGTTATATGTGACCCAAGAGTGATCCAAGTGTACTCTATTATTTTATTTTAAAAATATTTAGAACCTTACCTTACCTTAGAACCTATCTTGTTCTGTCGGGTTTCATCTTCTGTAGATATCGGCAATCATATTGGTCCACATCACTTTGTTGACGCTCATTGTATTATATTATGTAACCTATAATTCGATGCCTCGTGAGTTCTTTCGCATTCTATCTGACTTTGCAAAAGTAGTTATTCCATATTTCCATATTCCATAGAATATTCCATAGATTCTATGTATTTCTTCCATCGTTAACATATTTTTTTATTTTCTCAAAATAGGTTTTTTTGTTTGTCGAGTATTGCATTATCTATCCGTGAGCAGTTCCCTAATGTTACTGACTTGATTTGTTGATATAGATTAAAATTGTCAGGAACAGATTTGATTGCAGGTTTAGGGCTTCTGTATAGTTGCTCTGTCCTGAGAGGATGAAATACGAATAAGCGAATAAGTGGAAGCACTACACTGAAATCAAAAGTTAACTTTAAGGTTTAAATTTTACCCATTATATTTCTATATATTGATTCTACAGCATTAACTGTGCTGATTTTTGACTTTTTTGGTGCTGGTTCTGTTATATTTATATATACATTCCTATACATTTGTTTATATATTGTTGTTCTCCCATGCTATTCGATGAGTTCTATTTGTTTGGCATCCACGGTCTTCCTTGACGACAGTTAATATTAAAACAATGTCGAATGTTTCCTAGACAAAATAATAAAACAATGTCGTCTACAAATCGTAGGTGGTAGAGCATTTTGATGCATGAAGGGGGAGCTCCATTTATAGTAACTTTTGGGAAAATATAAAAAATGTTTTATAAAAATTTACTTATGTATTAAGTACAATATAGCAGTTTAGTTAAAATAGAATCATATTGCTAAACCTGCCAACTTTTTCCTTTATTTATATGAGCTTCTTTTTGCAGAAAAAATGCAAAAATTTGAAGCTCCTCTCTTGCACCAAAATTACAAAAAATGGTATCCATTGTAGTTATTATTGGAAAATAAAAAAAAGTTACTACAAAATCTGTTTATTATTATGAAGAATTAACAAAAAACGTTTTTTTCTCTTATATTCAAATCGAAAATCAGTCTATTCGTCTGCTTGGTCGTCGTCATCCTTGTCTGGAATCTGGGAATTATGGTTATCATTACCAACGTCATCACATTTAAGGGATTGGTAATTCACCTTCAGTCTCCATTCTCTTAATTTCTTCTCTAGTTTTCTATATATGTATTGGACATCCTTTTCGTCATTGGACATTAAAAAATAAAAGGGTGTAAATATAGTCATTCATATATCGTTCATATAGACTTCGATTCCCTGGTTCTAACATTTCCTTCTCCAATTATGTAGGGCTTTCTGAATATACCGTGACGAGAGGAAAAAACCTTTATTAATTAATATAGTACTTATTGTAAATAATATGCTCCTTTAAATTTCTTAATTCACTGTTCTGACCCCAGTAAGCAAAATAGCTGGGAATAGAAGCTCGGTATAACAAGTATTCTTATTTTTTCTTATCTCAGTTTAAATAATTAACATTAACATAATTAATAAAAAAATATTAACGTGTTCATGCAAGCAATAATGTACATGTATATATATATATATATATATATATATATATATATATATATATATATCTACCGGGTGGTGAATCGTCAAACGGGCCATAGGAAACTCAATGGGAAATTTTAAATTGTTGAATTGCTGCTTCCCTAATTATTTTAGATCAAAAGTCATAAAAAACTATTTGTAGAGGACTAAATTCTGAATTAAAAACAAATGTTAAAACCGTTCTACGAATCAAATGTACTTCAAAATTTTGCAAAAATATAATAGATTTTTCAGACCACCCCTAATAGTTAGGCCACACGTAATACAAGAATATATTAAAAAGTGTGTGTTCTATCCATTTATCATATCGATGTCAGATGTTTGACAATTTGAATTGTCAATTTTTTTTATTTTATGATTAAATTATAAACAATGAATTTTACTAAATACTACTACTACTGAACAATATTACTTTGTGAACAATAAATTATATTGTTTACAAATCGATCAATATAATGAAATGTACTCAGTTGACGAAAAATCGCATAATGTTGTATTCAGGCAATAGCGCGAACCTTTTCCTGTCACTACCGGATCTTTATTTAACGTAAGATATTCTAATACACTAAAATTTAATTCCATGTTAAGTTATACAACAATTCAATGAATTCCAATATACTGTTACTGTGATCTTTATTCCTAATAATAATATACGATAATTTCTTAACATAAAACTATAACAAATGTTATAATAAAACATGAATAAAACATTTTTATTATTTGGCCATTTAAATCATAAATAAATATAATATAGTTGATTTAAATATTGTCAAATATTAGAAACGTCAATATGACAAAACGCAACACGTAATACATATTCTTTTCACGGCGTCTGGCCTGACTTTTAGGGGTGGCCTGAAAAATGTGTTATATTTTAGCAAAATTTTGGAATACATTTAAGTCGTAGAACAATTTTAACAATTGTTTTCGATACATATTTGAGTCCTCTACAAATAGTTTCCCATGACTTTTGGTGTAAAATAATTAGGGAAGCAGGAATTCAACAATTTAGAATTTCTCATTGAGTTTCTTATGGCCCGTTTGACGATTCACCACCCTGTATATATATATATATATATATACATATATATATATATATATATATATATATATATATATATATATATGTATATATATATATATATATAACGTAAAAGAAATCTAGACGTTGTTTTATATTGAGAAATATATAGTCGAAGCCCTAACAATAAAACGACATCTTACGTTTTGTTTTATAGTTACACGACAAAGATGTCATTTTATTGTCAAATAATTGGCACTCAGTGATATGGATGGTAGCTTAATCGTTACTTATTGGTGGCTATTTTGTAACAAGGGTGGTCGATGGACGGCTCGAGATAATCTTTGTTTTGTACCCAATGATCTAGGTGGTAGCTCTATTGTTACACATTCGTTGCTATGTTATTACAAAATTTAAAAATCGTCACTACTATTGTCACATCGGTGAGGATATTTTTATATTCCCTGTTCTTGGTGAAGAGGGAATTTCTAATCAAATGTTATTTCAGCAGAATAATTGCTTTAGAGATTACGTACTAATCAATTAGTTTTAAATATTTTTTTATTAATATTTAAAATGGTTATAAGATAAAAAAGTCAAAATCCCTTTAAGCTTCTTTTAGTCATGATTGTGTAGGCCTAGGTTGATTATCTTAGTATGTACTATGTAAAAAAGTAAAATTATTAAGAATTACTCGAATTTAGACAGGGGAAATGTGGATACGTAGACAAAGGTTCCTTGGACAGCTTACATTAATAACAGTGTAATATTAAGAACAGTCATAGATAATTACTATAACTGTTAAATATAGAAAAATATATTATTAATATATATTTAGAGACAATGTATATAGAATAGTGCTCCTGATTCTCAATTAAAAAATAAAAAGTCGAGACTAAGTGAGAGCGCCCACCAAACTGGCATGGCACGTGGCAAGTAGCAAGTAGCACGCGTTTAGCATGTTACTTAAACTGTAACCAATGAAAACGAATGATTCAGCGCACACCAAAATGACAGTGACGTCATTCATTTTAATCATTCGTTTGCATTGGTTACATTTTAAGTAACATGCTAGAAGCGTGCTACTTGCTACTTGCCACGTGCCACGCCAGTTTGGTAAGCGCTCTCACTAACAATCAGGTTCCTTGCCTGAAAACATTCGAGAAAGACCTAAATACGAAAGTCAGTGCCACCTTAAATACCTTGTCATAATGATCTACAACGTCAAATAGTTCTGATATTGCATATAAAAACGAAGAAGAAACGTACTTTCATAAATAAAACTTAATTGTTATTTCTAAATTATCAAAATGTTATTGGTCGTGTGCAAATGAATTAGTAAAAAACTAATGCAATATATTGCGTTTAGATTTGCCATGATTACTCCGTGACTGGCCTGTTGATAATAATCTGACGGGTCGACTATAAGAGTAATTGTTTCATTCAAATATTCTTGTTTGTTCTCTGTAGATTTAATAAGGTTTTATTGACACCTGCGATAACATTAAGCTTACCCGGAGAATGCTTAGATTGTTTCTAGAGAAATGACTGGTATGTTTCATGTATTTTTCATTAGTAATCAAAGCTTAAATTTAACGATTTTAACAGTTGAATGAAACAACATCAATAAAAATATTCTGCATTATACATTAATAAAAAATTAAATAAAAAATAAATTGTTTTATATCACGGGTGGCTAAAAGACCAAGAAAAATTAAAGCCCATATAATAGTAAAATTTTGGGTTTTATAAGAAAAATTGCAAAAGGGTCTGAACAAAATACTGACAGAATTGAGATATACTAACATCACAGAAATATAATATCTTAAAAAATAACGTATTACACTAGCAGTATTACACTCCATTTCACTCTCTCCTTGAAAGAAAAGAGGAGGAAGACACAAAAAATAACTACCATAACAAAGGATTTTTATTTTTTTTTCTGCTGAGCTTATATTTTGGGTCTAAATTTATATTTGCTTTTATGTGCCTAATCTATCTTCACGTCGAATTTAAGGTAATATTTACTCCGTTAATAGTTTATTTTTTACATTACTTCTAATTTTTTTGTATTATTTCCTTTACATACCTTTGCCATTCTGCTAAGCGATTTTTTTTTAAATTATTTTAACACATATTCTAGCCCAACGCAATTCAGTAAAAAGCAGGCTTGAGTAAAACAGTACATAAAGGCAGGTTTTGTCCTATGTTGTATCCATTATGACATATTTTGTCGAAAGGCTTCTTGCTATTCAGTTCATTTGGTGTGTAAGCAGGCATTTTGTAATTTTTTTAATTTCTTTTTTACGACTTCAATGCGAACTGTATCATCACTGTCTCTTTTGTCATTTCTTTAGTTTGTTTGTGCTTGTTAAATTTTTATAATATGTATTGGATTTTTTACTTTCATAAGTATGCTTTCCTGTTCTGGTATGTTAACTATCTGATGACGGGTTTTAATATTTTTGGTGCGTGTAAGTTTATTTTTCTGACTCCTTTACTTTCGTTTGTTGCTTGCACTGTGTTAAATTACGGTTTAGCTAACTTTCCTTTTTCTCTTTTTGTTACAAGATTGATGTCAAAACTAGTTTCTGTAAAACTGTAGTCTGATTCAATGGATTAAATATTACAGTAAAATCTGTGTCAACGGTCACCTGTAGTAACGGGCAGTTTCAAAATTTTCCAAATAAGTGCGATGTATGTAAGTGTGTTAAGACTATTTGGAGGCCACCAAATAGTCTTAAATGTTTAAAGCCCATTTCATAGAAATTTATTTATTGACGAAAATACCCAATAAAAATGTATCTATCTAAAAAGGAATTAAATAACCTGCATAATTAGGATCGGTTTTTCTAAAATATATTTCGTTAGTTCAAAGTTTTCTTCCTGTTCGAAAGGTTGCTATAATATTATGTCGCAAAATCCTAAACGTTTGTTGCTAAAAGACAAAAGAAATAAAATCTCTAAAAGTGAAAAGTATGTTAAATTTCGCAAAAGATGGCCGGAAATTATGGGGGTTGGAAGAACTCAAATTAAAGATGTAAAAATAGAAATGAGTTAAAAAAGAATGTTGAGGAAGGTGTTACCTTGGAGAACAAACTAAAGTTTCTAAAGCCAGAAAGATTGGCAGTGGATCAACTTGTCTACAATTGGTTTTGCAAAGCCATAAATAAAGTAATGCCTATATCTGGGCTGCTACTTAAACAAAAAGGACTGGCGGCATTAAGCAGTTTGAAGGTGGAACATTTACAGCATCAAATGGATGGCTGGAAAGTTTGTGTTAGCGTCATAATATAACCTGTAAATCAATTCGAGAGGAGTCTGCAGAGGTTTATTTGAACGATATAGAGGACTGTAAAACTAATGACGAAATGGGGCTTTATTACCGATACTTGTCTAATAATTGAATTAAAAATGTGCAGGGAAGAAGATAGCAAAACAACGTTTGTCTATTTTGTTATATGCAAATATGGAAGATTCGAAAGAAGATTTATTAGTAATTGAAAAAAATCAAAATTCCCGCTGTTTTCAGGATAGTCTTCTTCTTCAGTGCCTTAGCCGGTCCGGATGTTGGCGATCATCAAGGCTTTCATGGTTTTGTTGACTGCTCTGGAGGCAGCTCCACGGAGGTCATGCCAAACCATTGTCGGAGGTTTTTTAACCACGAGATACGACGGCGTCCCGATCCTCTCCTGCCAAATACTTTACCCTGCATAACGAGTTGAAGAATTCGATATTTTTCTTCGTTCCGCATCACGTATCCGAGCTTACGTTGTTTCACTAAATTAAGCACTTCTTTTTCTTTGCTCATGCGCCGTAGGACCTCAACGTTGGTGACATGGTCCATATACGATATTTTTAGTATGCTTCTGTAGATCCACATCTGGAAGGCTTCAATCCGCTTTTCTGTGGCTTGCGTCATTGTCCAGGTTTCAGCTCCATCTAGTAACACTGGAAGAATGTAGCACCTCACTATCCGCATCTTGGTTTCTAAACAGAGATCACTGCAGCACAGCAAGGATCTCAATTTGATAAATGTAGACCGTGCCATTTCAATTCTGGATCTAATCTCTTGAGCGTAGTCCCATTGTGAGTTGAGGGCAGTTTCGAGGTAAGTGACTCTCTGGATCTCTTAGCCACCTGTCATTAGTGTCCCGGGATCTAAATTTGCACGGCTGATAACCATGAATTTAGTTTTTTTAATATTTCGGCCTAGTTCGTATGTGTACGCTCACAGATCTCACTCGGTCTAGTAAGGCTTGTAGATTATTTAGGCTGGTTGCTAGTAACACAGTGTCATCGGCGTAGCGGATATTATTGATGCATTCATCGTTCACTCGGATTCTCATCTCTAGGTTTGTGAGGGGTTTAGTAAAAATTTCCTCAGAGTATATATTGAAAAGAGTGGGCGAGAGCACACAGCCTTGCCTTAGTCCTCGCATGATCTTCACTTGATTGGTCAGCTGGTCTTCGACCCTGACTTGAGCTCACTGGTTCCAGTATAAATTTATGATGATCCGAATGTCCTTCTCATCCAATCCTACTCCTTGTAGGGCGGCGAACATCTTCTGGTGCTGACAACGGTCAAATGCCTTGGCGTAGTCAATAAAACAAGTATAGACATCACAACTTGCGGCATCTCTGAAGTAGGGCTTGTAAGGTGAAAAGTGCTTCACGTGTACCCATGGAATTGCAGACTCCAAATTGCGTTTCACCGACATTTTCATCGCATTTCTTGTAAATTTTGGCTTGTATGATTTTAAGAAAAATCTTAAGTGCATGGCTCATGAGGCTGATAGTTCTTAAATTTTTACATGTTTTCGCAGATGGTATTTTTTAGTGTTAAAAATGTTGACAATATCCATTCCTCTAGGATATTACCTGAATCGTATATGGCGTTAAACAGTTTAGTTTACTCCTTTGTGCTCACTTCACTCATCACCTTAATAAGTTCAACGGGTATTTCGTCCGGACCTGTGGCCTTACCATTCTTAGACTGTTTTAAAACTGCTTTCACTTCGCTTTCTAGTATTGACGGTCCTGCCATGCAATTTATTTCTGGAAGGTTACCTCGGTAGTCACAGAACAGTTCTTCGATGTACATTTTCCAGGTCACCAACTTCTCCTTAAATGTCGTCGCCAGGTTCCCGTCTTTGTTTATGAAGAGGTGTGTGTTTCTCCTCTTGTATTGACCAGTGGCTTCTCGAATCTTACAGTGGATATTTATATGATTAAGTTTCGAGTTCTTCGATTACTTTACATTTTTCTGACATCCATGTCTCCTTGGCTCTTCGCATTTCTTTTTTAATTTTTTGGTTGATTTCTTGGTATTTCTATGCGTTTCTGTTTTTCATTATTCTTCTTTGGTCCGTCATCTAAACTCAGAAAGCTCCATTTTCTTTCTAGTCTCTGTTCTTGTCGTTTAGGAGTTTCTAGCTTTTCTCTCATTACATCTCTTATATTCTGACGAACTACGGGTAGTCATATTGACAAATTATCCTTAGAATGGTTTTCTAACCACAAGGCTTGGATGGCAACAGAAATTATGACAATATGGCTGCATAAATTTGACAATAAAATGAAAAAAAAAACAAAATAAAAAATTGCTTCTTTTCCTAGATAATGCCACGTCACTTTGTAAAGTTCCATTAGGAAATGTTATTATAGTCAAGGAATAATTCAGAATTTCAAATTGATTTACCAAATTTTTTATTAAAAGTCTTCTATCGTTTATTGACAGTAGATGTGATTTCGGGATCATCAGTCGGATATTATCCAAGAAGATCCAAATGTTGATGAAGAGGACAATATACACCTTGCCATCTTTTTTCTACAATCAGTATCGAAATGTTAGATTTGGATGAATTTGCTTCCATTGGCAGCAATATATCTAAAAAGAGCCCTAACTTCACTATTACGGACATTGTTGAAGAACTGCGCCATATTGATGAAAAAGACCATTCTGACAATAGAAATGTTGACGAACGTGAAACTCCGAAATCCACTTTATCTTATACACAACGGTAAACTCTTGAAATAATAAATTGAAACAATTTGTTTTAAGATTAAAACCATAAAAATTTTCGATGCGGAGCGAAATATGTTCAAATTGTTTTTATTTATTTGTTTTTTTAGTAGTCACTATAACCACCCCTAACCCTTAGGCAAGCTTCAATTTGCGTGGGAATGCTCCTAAACAAATTGTCAATATTTTTTTTGTGGCGAGTTGTTCCATTCTTGAAGAGCAGTTTGTGTTTTGTGAATCCATAAAACACTGCACTAGCTGTGCAGTGTTTTGTGGATTCTTTCGGTGAGCTCTAATTCTTTTTTAAGCATATCCTACAATTACTCTATAGGGTGAAGGTCGGGTGAGCAAACAGGTCACTCCAGAACAGTGGTATCTTCTGCTTCAAGGAAGTCTATAATCGCTCTGCTAGTATAATAGAGGTGCACCTCTCCAGATCCCAAGTACAGGTTCTGGAACTAAATTAACATATCTATGGGCTGGTAAAGTTTGTGGGATCAAAATTAAAGAAGTTTCTTTACGGATCATAATGCCTCCTCAGGACATGACACAGGTAATTTCAGTTTTTGCTTGTTTTTGTCGCTCTCTATCTACTTAATCTGTCTACGAATTCAAAATGTTCCACTTACGTATATGTGCGGTAGATTATTATTTGCTCTGTGTAAGATACTTATTTTTATTTTTCTGGTGTTAATCTGAACTCTGAAGTTTTTACCTATCCGGATTAGTCATCCAGTAATGGTAGGATAGATTATTTTGATTTTATTCGCTGTTTGTATAAGTGTGTTATCCGCATATCTCAGGTTACTAATTTTTCTGCCTCTCATAGTAATTCTCCTATCCCATAAATTTTCCCAAATTTCCACACTGTCAGAATATAATTTGTATAATAATGGGTATATTATGCAGCTTTATATAGTATTATTATATATACCAGTAAACAGTACTCTATTATAGCAGCAATGTAATTTTTGCACAAATATTATAGGTTGTACCTTACCACAACGAAATGGTAGCTGCAGCTACCGAAAACGACGGCCTCTTCGATATATAGCAACCGCAAAAGTTTGGTGAGGTAGCAAGTTCAACCCCCCAAGTCAAATACACGTCTGTGTAGTTTTGCAAATAAAACTTGTCCAACTGGAAAAGGCGGTTGGTTAACGAATTCTTTGTTACGAGTTATCACTAAGTGTTGGCAATAATTACCCAAGCGATCTGCAATGCTAACGAAATACACTTATTTTTCTATGCTTTATTGTTCACAACAATGTATAAATGAACAGTCGATTATTTGCAACATTGTATCCACAACCCTTTAATTGCTCGATAGTGTCTGGTCTATTATGATTAAAACTTTTCCACGTAATACTTTTTTCTTCGGAAGAATACTGCCGTTTTAAAGCGGATTTCTATCTCTTTGCTTATATCCCAATTGTCATTTATATTTGAACGAAGATAAGTCATATTCTCGGTTTTTTTTATTTCAATACCATATGCTATAATTATGTAGTCGTCCACCGGTGTTTTTCTGACAAATATATATCTAGTTTTCAAAGTATTAAGTTTTAATATTGTTCTGAAGCTATTTTCTTGTGGCATTGTAAATTAATTACTATTAAACTGGGAATAAGCCACAATTAAAGATAAAAATACGTTTATTGACGTTTCAATTTCCACTTCGGAAATCGTTCTCAAAATACAAACAGTAAATTAAACAAATTTTGTTTTTTGTTACATAGTGAAAAATTCTTCTAATAATTTAATTTTATCTGACTCATTTATATTGACAATTCAGACATACATTATGCATTTTAAAGTAGACGACTTTAAAATGATATTGCCAATATTGTTGAGTTGCGCTCCTGGGACGACTTTACTTATAAGATAGTTCATTCGATTACATGAAATCAACTTTAACTTGAGAATATCCGTCAGAAAAAAATCATACCATGTAATTCGTCTTTAAAAAGACAAACATATGACATGATGACAGTAAAATTCTCCTGTTTGTGATTCCATAGTAAATTATGAGGGAAAAACCAGGAAAAAAATCTCATAATACTATCCCGACATTGTAAGTATTTGTTCGTGAATTTAGTTTACCTTCAACAAATATCAAAATTTTGATTTTATTTGTTACGTTATTAAAAAAACATAAATGATGTATCCTCTATATGTTACTGACTTACTAATACTGGTATTTTCTTATTAATAACTTCCTGTTTCAATATTGGTAACCAGATCCTACTACATTCTGCCGAGGAATTTGCGACACAATTGGCCTCATTTAGCATAATTAGAGCCGCTTCTTTGATTTTTCTTTTTTTACCATCCGTTTCTTTTAGGACTACATTTGAATTATTCCATTGAGCCCTATGTTCATTATCCCATGCGTGTTTACAGATTTGAGATCTATCAAATTCTCTATTTTTAATATAAGATTGATGTTCACTTATTTTAACATTTAATGGCCTTGATGATTCACCTAAATAAAACTGATCGCATTCACAAGGTATTTTATAAATGCAATTCTTTGTTCTTTCTTGTTCATTGTTAGGTTTGGTTTTGGACAAAATAGATCTCAACGTGTTTTTTGTTTTGAATGTTGTTGAAATCTTGAATTTATTTCCTATCCTTTTAAGTTTTTCTGATAGTCCGTTTATGTACGGTATTGTTATTTTCCTCATATTATTCCTTGTGTATGCTGTAGGATCTCGTTCTAAGTTGTTCTGTTCTATTCGATCGATTGTTTTTGAGCGCAACTCAACAATATTAGAAATATCATTTTAAAGTCGTCTACTTTAAAATGCATAATGTATGTCTGAATTGTCAATATAAATGAGTCAGATAAAATTAAATTATTAGAAGAATTTTTCACTATGTAACAAAAAACAAAATTTGTTTAATTTACTGTTTGTATTTTGAGAACGATTTCCGAAGTGGAAATTGAAACGTCAATAAACGTATTTTTATCTTTAATTGTGGATTATTCCCAGTTTAATAGTAATTTATTAAGTTTTAAGTCGTATTCTTCGCATTCTCAAGAGAAACAGTCAAGTAGTAACTGTAATTTTTACGCAGAACTCATAAAAAATTCAATGTCATTAGCATATCTCAGATTACTGATCTTAATTCTTTTGACTGTGATTCCGACATCAACCTTGGCAGGATCATTTTTGAGAATATGCTGAGTTTACGGATTACAAAGTAGTGGTCAAAAAATGCACTCTTGTCTAACCTCACGGAGAATTTTAGTTGATCCAGAATTACATATCTAGGCCAATTCTAACACTTGCTTGCTAGTGGTAGTATAGATTTTGTATAATTCTTAACTCTTTGTTATCTATTTATACTCATTCAAGAATTTCTATCAATGTCTAATTATGTTGAATGCTTTCTCGAAGTCTATAAAGCAGATATACATAGGATTTTTGACACCTCTACACCTCTAAACCAGTACTTGCACGTTGAATCGTGCCCTCTTGTTCCAAGGTTATTCCGGAAACAAAATTGCGTTTACTAATTTTTCCTTGAATTGTAGCATAAATCGGATTAATTTTCCTAAAGAAAGGTTTTTAAAATGTGACACTTTTTAGCATTTCCTTTGTTTTGAAGCATCACAAATAGAAAGTTAAGCCAGTCTATTGGTATTTCCTCTGTTTCGCATACTTTATTTAAAAGGTTGAGAACTGATTTGTCCTTTATGTCCAAGTATTTTAAGTATTTTCTTTAGTATTTCATTTTGTGCTGTAGCTTTTCCGGTTTTGGCTATTTTTATATTCTTGTTGCATTTTCTTCCGTTTTTATTATCGGATGTGCAATACAATTTTGTATTTCTTTTACTTGCCATTCATCGCTAAACAGTTCTTTAAAGTACTCTTTCAATTTTTTTAGTTTATCGATATCGTTTTAGGTTACCTTCTTCATCGACATGGTTATATGATCATTTATTTCGTATACCAGCAGCCTCTTTTATCTTTTTGTGTAAATTGAATACATTGTGCTTTTTTGTAGATCTTTAATTTCAGGACATTTCTCTTCAATTATACGTATTGTGCTTTTTAGTTCTTTCGGTATATTGCTGTATTTTTGAGGATATCGGTTTTTAAAATCTCATTCTTTCTTCCGTAAGGTTTAATATATAATCATTCATCCACTATTTGTTTTTTATATTTGATTTTTCGTAAGTTAAAAGTAGTTGTGTTTTATCACAGTTTTAAAATGATGCCAGTGATCTTCAATATTCTGCAACACTTAGTATTCTTCAAATTTAATCTCCAAAGTAGTTGCGAGAGATTAACGACAGTAAATCTGACAGGTCTAATATTTACTCAAGGAGTTTAGTAGTTTTATACATTTGAACTTTTTAAATTGCAAGTATGTAGTCGATATTTAGGCGGTCCCTACTTTTAATATGTTACATCTTTTATTACTAGGTAATACGTACTATACGCAGCTGTTAGTTCCGTTGATATAATGGAATATTTCGCAATAAAGTAGTATATATAGAACCAAACCAATATAGTAATTCTCCGCATGTTAATTTTATTGTAGTAAATATTTCTTGTCTCATTATTTTTTTATATATATACCAATATGAAGGTGTAAAATTCCAAAATTTATGCTTCCAATCCAATTCGTTTATTATTGGTAGAGTAGAAACTAATTTCGTCATGAATTTATGGCTTCAATTTGGCCAGTTCAAGTGGCAAGGCAGCCCTCGCTAATTCAACTGGTAATTGCAAATACCAATATCTGCATAACTGTTCATTCTGAGGAGGTGGTCCGGGCTCACTACACCTGGTCATTCGAGACTATTTATGTAGACATTTATGTGCTTTCGAGAGTTGCATTGTACACCACCACACGGGCGTATGTATAGGGTTCAGATTTGGTAATTATTTTTTGTAAAATTTTATATAAATATATTTGGTCTACTTAAAAAGATGTCAACAAATGTTTACTGTTAAGCGAGATAGTAAAGCTATATATGTATAGAAGAATAAAAATACTGCTTTTCTGTCGAATTAATAATCATCCAAATAGAATAACAGAAGGAGGAAACCGGACTATAACAAAGGACGGCTCGTTCTTATTGTGTAATGGCTTAATTTATTTCAAATTTAACTGGGCGGTTCTGTAAGAATTGTGCTTATACTGACACTGTTGTTTTTTCCATTGGGCGATTGTCATTAAATAGATCTTATATATAGTTCTTTCAACTGCTACACAGCTCTTGAGGGTCGATTGTAATGTATTTGTTGCTGTTGCTAACCAATAGATGCTTCCTTGTCAGGCAAAACAATAAAAATTCTTCCTTGAATTCCATCGAATCAAAAGTACCACAAGGCAGCGTACTCAGACCCTTTCTGTGTGCCAGTGATCTCCCTACTACCCCAAAGACCACAGTATTCGCGTTTGCATATGTTACAGCTGTTCTAATGAAAACTCAAAAGTGGCATCAAGTCAAACCTGTCTTAACAAGATTCAGAAATGATCATCGGCAGAAACTTTAAGTTGTCTTTAGAGAATAAACCGCTGGCCTACAAAAAATCTTGAAAATCAATTTGGATCTACGGCATCTAGCTCTGAGGACCCGCTTCTAACAGCAGTTTAAATTAATATAATACAGAGGTTTCAAAACAATATGATAAGGATGATTTTGACGATTTGTACTATGTACTATATGTACTGCAATAAGAAGAATAAGACGGCCATATTATTCAGTAAATTGATTAAACACTTTCAAATGAAGTCCAAGGCAAATATTCTCTCTTCTAGATATCAAACTCGAAAAAATCTTCGTGTAGTATTTCTGATATAAATATGTTTTGCAAAAAGAAGAGTGTACTCTCTCATTGGTCTTATTTTTGATTTACCTTATTAATTATATGTTGAAAATTGATAAATAAATCTCTTATAGTAAAAATATTGTTACGAAAATTCAGTAAGATTTATCCCACTGTTTCATATATGATGCTTTCAGATATATGTCTCTAAGAAATCGATTTCCCACAAGTGACCACAGAAGCGAAACTCTGAAATCTAAAGTTGAACATTTTAAGGAGCAACTAGCAATTAGTAAGAATAAAATAGAATAGTTTAGAAGAAAACAGGTGTCAATTTTGCGGAATGAATAATTACAAGAATTCCAAGATGTTTTGAATGGATTACAGGTTCAAAGTCAGTGTCAGCTTACAGAAAAAGAGCATGTAACCAAAGAAATAAGTCTTCGGAGGACCGCAGTTAAGCAGGAAGAAGATAACGATCATACTTTACCCAAAAACCTTAAAAAAGTCAAGAAAAGATAATGACTTAAAGTCATACAAGAATGGCTTAAAAATGGAACAAGACCTATTGCAGAAAATAACCAACTACAGTGGAACTATAAAAGAGTGCTTGGCTCAATGGTAATCTCTGTATCTTTATAATGGTCCAATTTTCACAGTACCGCTTGTTGCACATTAAAATTGGGGTTACATCGGCACAATATCTTTCCGGAGAGCCTTTTGAACGACTTGCAGTGTTCGATGATTGTTCGAACGCTAATCAAAACTTGATTGTAATCAAATATTTAATTAAAATCAAATACGTCACATTTTGAGGTTATGTTGACTGATTTATTTTATTCAATATTATGATTTTGCGTTTTAATTTAAAATAAACCATAATTATACTCTTTCTGATGTTAATTTCATGTTTTTATTTACAAATCAATAATAATAATAAGCAATTTTTAATAATTTTGACAGCTGCTGTGATGTATTTGATTGTAATTAAATATTTGATTACAATCAAGTTTTGATTAGCATTCGAACAATCAACCCTTAGACGTACATTCTGATCAAGGACGAAATTTTGAATCGAATTATGGCAAGAATTAATGAAAGTCTTGAGTAGGTACGCAATCTCGCACTACGCCTTTCCGTCCTCAAACAGACGGAATTGTCGAAGGACACAATAAATTGTTTGTCAATACCTTTTAATATTTGTCGTTGATAATCAAAAAGATTGGGATACTTTAATTTCTCTATTTCTGTTAGCCTATAGAAGTTCCGAACATATAAAATCAACTGGTTATTCTCCATTAATGATGATCACCAGAAGAAAAATTAAGTTTCCTCAAGATCTTATTTTCGGAAGATTGCCTCCCTGCGAAGAAGAACTTTCATCCCTGACGTATATCGAAAATTTGAAAGAAAAATCGGAAAAACGAATTTGCTCATAAATAAAATAAAATAAAATAAAAAATATATAAACAGATGATTTGACACTTTAGAACAAGTTTTACTTAAGATTTTGAAGTATGTAGTTGTCATTGAGACATTTTATTAAGTACTGTAAACAAGCTGGTGTTGAATAATAAAGTTATTTTAAAAAGTATAACATTATGTAGAAAGAATGGAAAGTAAAATAATAAACAAATTAGTTCTGCAGAATATATCACTGCAGAAGAGAAGAAAACTGTAACAAAGAGGTAATAATAATTGTTAAAAGACTTCAAATCTATAAACATAGAAAACTGGAATAACTATAGACATAAGAGAATAAAATGAAATGAAAATTTTAAGAAGGATTTCTTTTAAGAAGCCTACATTTATTGGCGAATAACCAAAAACTATATTACATAATGTATAACGTATTTATTTTATTTTTCCTTCGGTCGAAAATGGCACGGCACTGCTGCTCTTGAGTTCAGTTTAACACTCCTGCCATGAATGTTTTAAAAGTGTAACTATCAAAAGGATTATTTCTGCTTGAGTCCAGTCTCGCGCTGCGCGACTCATAACTTAGGGCCCTAGTTTGAGGTACTGTAACGTTATTTTATGGCGTCATTCTTAAAAAGTTGCAGAAATTTTGACATATTTTATTGTTGTTTTTTAGACTAGTAATTATTAACACAAACATGCACTGATCGTTATGATCAGGCATGTTTGTGATAAATATAATATATTTTATCTTTTATTTTGAAAATGACATTTTTTTATTAAATGCACAAAAACGAAGAAACGACAATAAATGCAATCAATAAATGTAGCTAATATAAATTTTATTGATAGTAGATTACTTTACGTTTAGAATCCAGAAAATGCTTTTCCCGGATTTAATATAAAAAGTGGGAGAAAATGCAGTAAAAGTTGGAAAGTAGCATGTACTTTAATTAAATATCGAGTCGCATAATAAAATTGCTATAACAACAATAAAAGATGAACAATTAAGAAAGAACGATAAAAAATATGACGAAATAAAATAAAATGAGTAGATAAAAAATGCGAGATTTATGAATATTATTTGTAAGTATTAGCAAATTAGTACAGATCACTCTTGACGAAGGAAGATACTGGAGAAGAAATGAACGAGGAAGAAAATACAGTGGAGGAAAATATAAATAGATGAAGTAATCATTGAAATCTCAAAAGAGCCAAACAATAGATGAATTGAAAGAAATAATACAGACGAGCACAAACGGAAGAAAAACTTCTAGTAAAGATCAAATTATATGGAACTTATAAAATACGGAGGAAGAGAGCAGGGTTAAAAATCCTAACGATATTGAAAAATATCATCTCGAAAGAAAACAAGATGCCAGCTGACTGTAAAATAGGGTAGGTTATAACAATACATAAAAAGCCAGACCAACAAATTTGTGAAAATTACAGAGGTATAACATTATTTAATATGGCGTATAAATAATGACATCAATAATACGAAGAAGATTGTCGAAGATAAGGACGAATAGAGTGGGAAAACACCAATGTCGATTCACAGAACGAAGAACAACAATAAATGCTATACACACAATAAAACAAATAATGGAAAAAGCAAATGGATACTTATTCAAATTAGAAATGCTATTTAAAGACTTCAAACTAGCATTAATTGATTGATTACTTTTTTAAAACTATTACAGCTTAGCTGTTAATATTTTTTGTAAAATATTGTAATCTCTATAGTTAGCGCAATTTTTATCTAAAAGACGCAATCTACCGCGATTTGTTCGTAAGTAGTGACAGTTCCGCGTATAGTGAAAGTGATCACCAGGCTGCTTTATGAAATTGGCCTGTTTTGTGTGAATTTTAGTGAGAGCGCAAAGTGAAGTGGCAAGTGCCAAGTAGCAAGTAGCACGCGTCTAGCATGTTACTTCAAATGTAACCAATGCAAACGAATGATTGAAATGAATGACGTCACTGTCATTTTGCTGTGCGCTGAATCATTCGTTTTCATTGGTTACATTTTAAGTAAATTGCTAGACGCGTGCTACTTGCTACTTGCTACTTGCCATGCCAGTTTGGTTCGCGCTCTCCCTTAGTCAGAACTTGAAGTATGAACAGAGTAGGTAGCGGTATAATTTTGAATCTGATAAAGAACGGTCGTTAGTGTTCTAGATAACTAAAGTCTACTAAAATCCTAATACCTTTCTTTTACATTCTGAAAATTTGAAGTGCATTTGCTGAATTGCCTCATATGATTATAGATAGGTCGTCAGAGATTTGACCTCTAAAAATCAAATGAACTAGCTGAATTTTGATGAGAATGTCAATTTTGGTACCCCAAACAACATGCAAAAAGTTTCATGTTTTCAAACAAAATGTTAGTCGTATGTAATCAAACGATATCATATTTTTACCGTCGAGCTGATATAAACTTTTTAAAATTGATTTCGCGCGCAAAATTGACATTCATCGGTGGCTTCAAGCATTGTTTCTAAGAGAGGGGTTTATTCTACACAAAAAGTGCTAATAAACATTTTTGTTTAAAATTATTACAAATACATTTTTTATTTGAAAATTTTTTTTTACTACATACAGATTTTTCGGTATCGATATCGATTTTTTAAGTTATTTTCCCTCTATGAGGTGGCATTTAAGAGGTAAGCCGGGACGTAAAAGTGGTATACTTTTTTGCAACTTTTTTGGTGTCCAAAATTGAAATTCTCAGCAATATTCAGCTTGTTCGTATAATTTTTAAAGTTTCAGTGGTATTTTTGTCTCTGACGACTATTAATTCATAGCTTAGGTGTGAGTGAAATAAAGAAAAATATGTAATTTTTATTGTTTCAAAGTTGACAACCCTTGCTAATGACGAATAATGAACTTAATAGCTTTTTATTTAGTTGTTTACTCCATTATCTATGGTTATTCTAATTGTTTAACAGTCTCTTTGTGATCTGGATCATTATGTAAGTTATTTGCAGATATATCTAAGTTTTGCGGTTTATCAGAGATAGTTTCAGCTTGTTTGTAGCAAACCATGTGCTAGATTTGATAGAAACTTCCTCGTAAAACATTTTTAAATCATCATTATTTTTTCCTGATATAACGTATATCTTACCATCTGCGAATTGCACGTATTGGTACGGAGATCTGAATTTACGCAAATCGTTGACATAAATAATAAACAAAAATGGACTTAAGACCGAACAGCGCACTTTGCTTCCCTCTTTGCCACCTTGTATATATCCTTATCTTTCTGTCTTTTAGACCCTTCATACTTTTATAATAATAAATAATGTAATAATAATTATTATTTTCTCTAACCTTTTGTTGCACCTCGTCGCTCCACCTCCAAGTTTCTTTGTCTCTAGGAGGCTCTTTACCCGCACCACAACTTTAATGTTGGCTTCTCACCAGTCATTTACCGTATCTTTTTCTTTAAGATCTTCCAGCACTTTACTCTTAAAGACTATTAATAATTTTTGCCTATTAATAATATTAATATTAGCCTAATAATAATATTAATATAGAGTTCCGCCATAGCTCAATTCTTTTAATACCGTAGGTATCTGGGATGAGTGAATTTTCCCCTTAGAGGGAGTTTGAGTATGGCTAAATCTGGATAATAATATTAACCAAATGCATATCCTTTAACTTTCACCACTTCCCTTTCTGGTGTCATACCTTCTTTCTTTTCTGCCTCACCTTTATATCTGCATTTACTATCAGCGGTCGGTGTTGACTAGCTACATACTCACTCTTTATCACTTTACAGATCGTAACCCCTTTAAGCTGACTTCTTCTACACAACACAAAATATATCTGACTTATCCTTCCCCCGTTACTATTGGCGACGTGCAAGTACTTGGAGGGGATACGAGAAACGATCGTGCGCGAGTAGTGGAGAAATTTTGCATTTTTTACTGTACATTTCATAGATTATAGATTTCATAAATTCATATTGTCAATTGTCATATTTCATATTCGTTTTGTTTATTTACACCTTCTGTCACTAAAGAAAATGGGATTTAGGAAATGCTGTGTTATAAATTGTAAAAATACAACAAAAAATTGTCAATTTAAGTTTTATTCGTTTACAACTTCGAAGCACAAAGCTACTACAAAGAGAAAAGTTGATTTATATCATAAAAAAGCATAAGTAACATAACCTAAATTATGCATTATTCTTGCGCCCGATTTTAAAGTCAGTTTGAAATAAATAATAAATAAAAGTTCACTTTTAAGTGTAAATTTTAGTTTCATAACACTCACTTAGAGTTTATTTTAACCCAAAAATCAAGTTTAATGTTTGAATTTTATTTTTTTTTTGAAGTTTACAAAAATGCATCAAGTTCAAGTTTTTCTGAAGATGCATTAAGATATATTCGCTGTCCAAAAGTTTACAGGGAAAGAATTAATTGTTCAAACCAATATGATGATATCATGGGCTTAACCTGCTAATTTATGCATTAGCATTATTTATGGTAATTTATTTTTCTTAATTCTTCCACTCCACATAATTCTTCCATTCTTTTTTGACATTTGCCACTACTAAACCTTTTCCCTTTGACTCGTGCTTGGTTGAAAAGTTATTTGGTGATTTACTTTCTCAAATCCAGTTTTTATTATTGCATCCATATTAACAGTAATGCAGTAATTCAATAATATATTTATTTGTATTTACGCTACATCAACGTTTACCTTTTAATAACATACCGACATAACCTCAATCTTACTTTTTCTTCTTATTCTTTTTTGGGGCCACATCCTTGACAGTTATCCGGTAACCTCGATCTAACATGAAAGCGCAGTAAATTTGGCTGATTTACGACACCAGGTGTCGCTGTTCCGAACTTGCACGGTCCCAATAAGTAATATACTGGTCTTTAGTCTTCATAAACACAGCCAAATCCCACACCACTGCAAAATTAATCATACCATTTCCTTCATTTCTTATTCCCATCCTCAAACATTAATGAATTCTTTCTATTCCCGCTCTTTCTCTACCAATATGTCCATTCAAATCATCTTCAATAAAACACGTTTCGTTTACAGGAATCTCGAGCAGAGAATCTCGCAATCAAGGACCCTCCAAAATTCTTCCTTTTTCTGTTCTTCACATTCTACCTGTGGGGCGTACACATATGATGTTGAAGTGGGAAGTGTTGTATATGTTTCTTCTATTAGTTGTTTGAAATAATACCTACTCCATTTCTGCCGTGACTGCTCGAACCACTATAGGTTAACTTGCATTCATCTCCAAGTTCTCTTGACTTATTACATTTCTAACGAGTTTCCTTACACAAAGAATACCACTTCTTCTCCTCTGCATGAAATCTGAAAGCTTTACCTGTCATACTTCCAACGTTGAGAGTTGAGAGTTATAGAGACTGTAGATAATAGCTGGTAACAGTAATTGTATATCTCATTAATAATTATTGGGTGCTTTAAGCTTAAGGTTCTTACACACTGAATCGTTGTTGCTTATGGCTACGCCTTTACTGCTTTTAGGTGTACTTCCAGAGCTGTAAGTATTTCATATAATTTTACTGTGTGTATATTACAGATAGTTGGAAGTCAAAATGACACTATAGTTTGATCTATCGAAGTAGTTAAACTTCTTCATATCTATCATTTTATATAATTCTTGGTTAAGTAGAAGGATAAGATTTTTGTTTTTGTACATACAAAAGTAGGCAGCTCTCTGCCAAGGTGGGGTGTAAGGGATATAAATATGAGTCATGTTTGAGAAATCTATATTGTCAACTAACGGGTGCAATTTACTTCTAGTGGACATACATTTATATATGGGCACGAATTGTGGATATTTGGCCACTTTATTGGACGCTGGGTTTGAGGCATTAGCACTTCCAACTTCCAGAAGTTTGTGAAGTATTTCAAACGAAGTCTTTGTCTCCCAATAATCAGAGAGATTCATAGGCATTCATATCTTATACTTTGTAATGTACTAGATCTAAAGGCGCCAAGACAAAAAAGATCTGTTTTAAATCACATTAAGAGACACTTTAGAATAGAGTTTAGAAAAAATAGTGAACATTTAGAGTATACTGCCATAATATAGTTTGGATCTGATTAGAGGTCGGTAAATTATAATTATTACTTTCTATTCAGCTCCCCAGTGATAGTGAGCAAAGGATTTAATTATGTTTAGTATTTTTAAACAATTAGCCCTCATTTCTTATATATGGTTTCTTCACGACAGTCTTATATCAATCTCTATACTTAAGATTTTATGATTATCTACTACATGAAAAGAAAATCATGTAGCTGTTAATTTGGTTGGAGACAACTGTATTTTATTCTAAACTGGATTACTATTAATTTGGATAGTGAAAATATGAATCCCACTCCCTCTGATCATTTATTTATACTCTCTAGGGTATTTTGAAGTAAGGCGCATACATGTACTGGATGTGGCCTTGCCCTGATAAAATAGTCAGAGATCATCAGCACAGATAGCGTGCTGGGCTAGTGCTATTACTATAAAACATATATTAAATGCCGATCAAGAATAGTGTGATGCTAAGAACAGAGCCTTGAGGTAGCCCATTCCCTACAGCTTGTAGTGCAGACATTTTACCATTTACGGCCATTTGAAACGTTCTATTCTTAAATAATAGATATGAAAGCTCGATATGTTACCTTCTAATTTAAGGTTATTAAGTATTGCGGGAGTTAGTGATGTTTAAGTATTATCGAAAGCACTTTCTATATTTAGAGTAACGGTTATTACCTCATTCTTATTGAATACATCTATTTGATGTAAATCCTGAACGATTTTAGTAATTTGTGCCGTTCTAAGTATCACTTTAGATGAGTATTTATCATTTTTGTAAGAATTTACATAATAATCATGTTAAAGAGGTAGGTCGAAGTGAACTGGGTAATACAAAGGGTGAGTAGTTTTTTTAGTTGCGGTCATAATATATTTCCTCCTTAACCTGGGAAATTGTTGATACGTCCATAATGTATTGTAAAGTTCTAGTATTGTTTTTAATGTATCTGAGTGCAGTTTTTTAATAAATATTGGGGGAATAACATCTGATCCAGCAGCAGAATTTTTTTTAAAAGATAACATCGTATTGTTCGTGTAGAGTAAATGGTAGGTTTATTATATACAGTCATTTATTTTTTTTTGCTTCTTGGTTAGAGTTTTTTATTTATTGATTTTCAATGTCTTGTAGTTTTCTGTTCATATGTTCCCTTTTCTTATTTCTACAAATCGCTTTCTAAATTCTTTTTCCAGCTTCATATTTCTTTTTTTAGTTTTTACCTGGATCTTTCAGCATACATTTATCTTACCTGTTCAAAGTCATGTTCAAAATGGAGTTTAATCGACTGTAATCATCATCAGTGACATTACAGCTCGTTATGTGCCAAAGCATTCTTCAGAACAATCTTCCATTCGCTCCAGTCTCTGGCAACTCTTCTCCATGCTTTAACTCCGATGGATTTTAGATCATCCTCTATGTTATCTTGATACCCAAGTTTTGGTCTTCCTTTGGATCGTCTTCCCACTGGTTCTCTTCGGTCGAAAATTTTTTTGATCGTTGCATCTTGATCTCGCCTAATTACATGTCCTATCCATCGAAGGAGTGCTAATTTAATAAATTTTACAAAGTCCGGTTCCCCAAAACTTCTGTATAATTTAAAGTTGTAGCGCTTACGCCACAAACCTTGTTCTTGGACTCTTTCATATATTTTCCTTAGCATTTTTCTCTCGAAACGTCTAAGCAGTTCTTGGTCGTTATGTGTGAGTGACCACGTTTCTGACCCGTATGTTAACACTGTCCTTATTAGTGTTTGATATATGGTAATTTTAATCTTTCTTGGTAGTTTTGGCACCATCTGTTTCCTCAAACCATATTAGCACTTATTGGCAAGCACTATTCTTCTTTTAATTTCTTCGCTGACATTGTTGTTTTTGGTCAGCAGCGAGTCCAGGTAGATGAAGGTGTTCACACCTTCCAGTTCCAGATCATCAATTAATAGTCTAGGTATCTGGTTGGCTGATCTAACATATACTTGGTTTTCTGTGCGTTTATTTTTAATCCCATTCTCAGTAGAGACGCCCTTAATGATCGAAATGCTTCGATCAGAGATTTCGTGGACCTAGCAGTAATGTCTATGTCATCTGCATATCCGACCACATGTACAGGTTTATTAAAGATGGTGCCATCCGTATTAATATGGCACTCTCGAATTACTTTTTTCTAGTGTAAGGTTAAATAAGAGACACGACAGTCCATTTCGCTGTCTCAGTCCATTTTTACAATGGAAGGGCCTTGAAAAGGTGTTTTGGATTCTGACTACACTCTCTACGCCTGTGAGTGTAAGTTCCATTAGTTGAACAAGATGAAGCGGCATTTGAAATTCCACCATAGCCTGTAGAAGTTTTTGTCTGTTGACTGAGTCGTATGCGGTTTTGAAATCCACGAATATGTGGTAGGTGTCGACTCCGAACTCAAGCGTTTTCTCAAGAATCTACCTGACTGTGAAGATTTGATCCGTTGTTGATTTATTGGGTCGGAAACCGCACTGGTAGTTCCCAACTATTTGTTCAGCATAGGGGATCAATAAATAATAAAAAATTTACAATAAATAATAAAAAACAAAATGGATTTTAATCGACTATTATAGTTAATTGACTATAATATTTGATTAAACTCCATTTTGTTTTTAATTATTTATTGTAAATTTTTTATTATTTATTGTTTAATACTGTATCTGCTTCAACCTATTCTTCAAATGGGTTCTTCCACAAAGATCTGATAGTATGTAGATTAAGGAAAGATATTTTGACAGAGTTTAAGGACAAGGAAAATTGAAGTAGTTGTTTATTTTACTAAATTATGGGCATAGGCTATAACTTTGGCTCATTTGGCATAAATTTATAAAACGGCATAAAGATAGACAGGATTACTTAGGTGAGCTAAATGTTTGGTTGCGTACTGTTGATAGAGGCGTAATCTCGTTCGACTCACGACTAGTTCTGCAGGCTCTTGGGAATTTATCTGATTGTGTTTTTTATTATGTTTATATTGAAATATATTACTTGATTTAATTTAACCTTTAATATAAAAAAGTAACCTTTGATATTTTATATTGTCGATTTTTTATATGGTAAGTTTTTTTAATCACCCTATATAAAATATTTGCGTCCACTTCTCGGTCTTCCACTGAATTTATAATGTTTGTTATCCGATCTGAATTGAATATTCAGATCCAGATAGCGAGGCGCTCATTTTTATATATTGTATAAGTAAAGCGACAAAACTCAAAAACCAAACAAGAGAAAAAATGAAAGAAATACAGTCTGGGACCGTACACGGCGCTCTCATTTGAATTATTGGTTCTAAATTGAATGGTAGTGTACCATTCAGGTTGGTCTTTACTAAAACTGGCTGTAAATCAAATGGGGATAGATATTAAAACGTGATATTGAAATTGATATACCTGCATCAGCCAAGTTTAATACATGCAGTTGTCACAGAACAAAGATATATGTAACGGGTGACCAACAACGACGGCACGTTTTAATAACTTCTGCGTTATATCATATATCTGCATATATTGGATTTAGGAAGCTTAGGAGGGTGTTGTAAGATTATAAAATAAATTTATATATTATGCAGAGATGTCATCATGCTCTGCATTTGTATATTATTTTATCCATATACGTATGATTTGTCCCCAAAATCTGGCATTTTATATTAAATATAACAACAGAATTTTTACTTTCGTTATACGTCTATAATTGTGCTATATTGTAGAGTGAATGTTTGTTTAGCCCTTTTCCGGTAGATATATACAGGGTGAGTTTATAGTTCGACATTGGTCGATAATACTATTATTGTACAGAATATCCCAAAAAGGTATTTAGAGAAAATAGAGACAATGATATTCTCCAGGCTCGGAAGATACGTCAAATTCTACAGGGTGTATAATGACTACGTGATAAAGAAAACATTTTTTTTAATTGGACACACTGTATATTTTCTCATATTTAAATTAAAAAATCATTGTGTAACAGGCTATTGCCACAACATACCTATACAATTTTACTGTGGCATATGCCTTTTTTAAATCTACAAAAAGTAGATTAGTCAATCTGTCTCTAGTCTTGTTTTTTGTCATTCATATGTGTTACTGTGAACTGATGGTAAACACCCGTGGGCAAATATTTATGATAGATTTTATTATAGTATATAACCAACATACATTTATCGAAAATAATCGACGTAAGGTCTCTAAACTCAGCAGATGTAGGTAGTGACCAAAGCATAGTATTATGTAAAATAAGAATTATCCTAAAATACTTCACACATAAGAGAGCGACCAAAAAGCAAATAAAAATCAAAAAGTCAAAAGACTAAATACGGAATCCACAGAATACTTATACAGAAAAAGAATTCAGAAAAGATCGCTGGGAATATAAATACTATAAAACGATAACATTGAGAAAAGCTGGGAAAATTCAAAAATAACATAATTAACGCAGCAACAAAATCACTTGGAGAGAGGAAAGTAACGAACACTAAAATATCAAAAAAGAAAACACCATGGTTTAGAAAGGAAGTGAAGACAAAATATAAAAAAAAAAGCAGAAAGCCTTTTTACAATAGAGAACACAACAAACACAACAGCCGTATAACCACTATGAACGAATCAGAAATGAAATGAATACTTTAGTTAGACAAATAAAAGGGAACACTGGCAGAACTTTACAAAACAGACGTAAAACGACTTCTAAATGAAGAGATAAAATAGAATTCCTCAAGAATAGAAATTAAGCATCCTAATAACTCTCTTAAAAAATACAGATAAATCGAACCCGGAAATTTATTAAACACAACACTGAAATTAACAACCAATGTAATAAAAAATAAACTGAATGAAATTATAACACTAGCAGAAGAACAACAAAGTTTTAGGTCGGGAAAATCATGCACCGACGATATATTTATAATGAATCAAGTGCAAGAGAATCATTAGAATACAAGAAATCGGCATATCTGTTTCGTGGATCTTAAGAAGTGACCGTGTCAAATTAAAGGACGTTATCCACTTATTGTACACAAGAGAGATACCTCTAGAAATAATCAAAACGATCAAAAATATCTACCAAAATAACACAATAAAAGTAAAAGTAAAAAAGGCCTAACGGACCCCATTTGAAGCTGGCAATGAGACAAGACAGGGAGATTCCCTAAGTCCTGTATTGTTCGATCTGAATGTGGATGAAATAATAAAAAAGTGAGAACTAAAACGGAAACCAAATGGTAGAAAGACAACTAAAAATAATCTGCTATGCAGACGACGCAAAACTACTCTCTTAAAGTGTTACATTATCTAGCTACGGAAAGCTCGAAACTGAAGTGGAAAATCAAGTGAATAGAGCAAACAAAGCCGCAGGCTGCCTAAGTGAAACAATATGGAGAAATAAACATATCGGGAAAGAAATGAAAGGCAGAAATTACAAAACAGAACATCAAGAACTGGGTAAGAAATAGAAGAGTAGAATGGAACGATCATATAAGCCGAATAACAACAAATAGAGTAGTCAAGACGGCAAGAGACGGTTCCCCAAACGTTGCAACGACAACTTACTAAAGATACGTTAAAAAACAGATCGAGTCATGTCTACATAAAAGAAGAAGAAGAAGATAAAAGGGGTAACTATTTTATAATAACCTTTTTGCTCAACCAAACTTAATCTGACAGAGCCCTCATGGGACCTGATCACATGAAAGCTTACAGCTCGTAAACATCTTGCTATCAATACAGATTAACCTATTTAAGCAGTGTTATATGAATGGGAATATCTCTTCTTCTTCTTCTTCTTCTTCTTCTTCTTCTTCTTTCTAGTATGTAGGCTTTAAAGTCTGTTTCTTTTTCAATATTAGCCTCCTAAATTGTTTAAATTGTCGCACCATCTTTTTCTTGGTCTGCCAATACTTCTTGTCCATTTGGTGACTTATCTCGTGCTATTCGTACTATTCTATCCTCTGTCATTCTATTGATATGTTCGTTCCACTCCTGTTTTCGTTTTGTCACCCATCCATTTATGTCTTCTATATTATATGCTCTTCATATGTTTTTGGTGAATATCTGTTCCAAAATTAATAACTTAAAATTTAAACAATGCATCCCTAGTAAAGACGGAATGCGATGGTTTCCAAATAGTAAGACGATCAGTAGGAAGACCACGAAAATGATGAAACGACAACTTACTGAGGACACATTGAAAAACAGACAGAGGCATGTGTTAGTGTGGTTTATAGAAGATCGTTCGGCGTGGAAACCTGCTTGTGCTTCTATGTTTAGGTGTTCGGATTCTTCTTCAACTAACGATTTTGAAATTTTCCGGTTCAATCTGCTAAGATTGCTGGTTACGGTGATATATTGATTTCTTGCAGTTCTCTTGCGGTTTTTGCAGTTTTTGCCGTCTTTGTTTTTCTTTTTGTGGATAGGCGTTATTCAGCCCTTATCAATTTTTCTGGAATATGTTCTCCATTTAGATACCTACAGAAGAATGATGTTAGTATTTTTGTGAGTTTTGAAGTCCCATTGTTTATAAGTTTTGCTGGAATTTCTTTTGGTCCGATGTTTCTTTTATTTCTCATTAATTTATTTTGTTTTTCTAATAGTTCTTTATTGATACTTACTACTGGTCCCTGCACATTATATCTTTTAGGTAACTGGTTTATATATTCAATTTCTTGTTCTTTTAATTCTAGTCCAAGTAGCAGATCCATTTTAGATTTTATACTACTACGTTAGCCTTTTTGTTTTCTGTCCGAATTTGAACCATGGATTCACTTAATCATTCGCAGTGAAGTAAGTACGTTTTCTCCGCCTATTCCACTTAGCTATCTGACCGATATGCTCGATTTGATATCTAATTTCAAAAAAATAAAAATCTAAAATTATAAATTAGACTGTTTTTTTACGTCAGGTGTCAACGTTTGTTTTGTGTCATAACATAAATCACAAATCACGCGTCGTAGGTGGTCAAAAGTAGCCGAAATCACGTATCTATCATCAAATTCTCGGAAATTTTGAGTTCAATCATTGGCGACGCGTAATAAAATATGTTTCCTTGCTGGCCACTTTACATTGTAACAATAGAATAGTATATTTATGTGTCTAATAATAAAAATAATACATTTGATCTAGCTTATAAAATTAGTTTTCATTCACAGTAATAATGTATCGACTGAGCGGATGTGCGGAAGTTGACTATATACCTAAAGATGTAAAATGCTTAAATTAGTGTATTCTTTTTATTTCAGAATGATATTCAATTATTTTTAATTTAATTAAATTATTAACCGAGCTTACACTTCAAAAGAAAGACACAACAGATAAATCAACAGCTGAATCAGCAGATTTCCGAAGCTACACAACGAAGCAAATACTTTGTAACGATAAGACTACCAAAGAGAATTGAAATACTATTGTAAAATAATACCTCAATCAACCATGGGAGCTTATCGTCTATACCTTGCCTAGCTCAGTATCTCAAGGGTGAGTTCGTCTTGTATTAAAATAGGGATTGAACCTGAGTTCTCAGTTGATAGCAAATAATACAAATTTTAACCAAACATATTTATTTAGAATAAAAAAAATACAATAATTAACCCTGCCAAAGCTTAGCAATTGATAAGTGATACTTATTGCTTCGTTCGATGGGCTACTTGTGTGTTCTAGCTGCTAGGTCCTCCAATGGAATGTTGTAGTATCTGGAGAGCTGCAGTCACACGTGGTTGTATTTTCAGGTTAAAAAGTCCAATAAAGGTAATACTTTTGGTACTAATAAAGTTGTCAATATGCCAATAAAGTTGCTAATATGTCCAATAAAATTCCCAATAAAATGGTGAATTATTCCCAATAAACTAAAACACAAAAGGAATAGGAGCATTAGAGACACATCAAGAGGAGTTTAACTTCCTTGTCATCTTACAAAGTTACAATTAAACAAATAGCGTATGGCAAGGATAAAATGAGATATGATTGTTACTATGATTGTTAGTTAAATTCTGTTAAAGAGTCCTAATGCATATATAAAAAAACAATGTGCTTTCGTAAGAAAGTAAGGTTACAAATATCGGAAATGCGGTCAGAATTATAGAATAAATATCACAATGAAAGTACTTACCCCAAGAGAATTTGTAGACCATAAAATGAGTCTAATTATAATTTTTGTCTTCTTTTATAAAGATCAAAGAGGCAAAAAAATAATATTCCCACTACATTAGAACATTTAACTGACAGAAAGTGGGAGACTAAAATGAAGTTTAGCACAGATGTCACAGGATGTTGCTATTTCATAAAACTAGCTTGTCTGTCAACACAAAATACAAAGAGAGAGGGCGAATATTTATTCTAAGTGACAGAAAGAGAGAGTAAATAATGACAGAGGAAGAAATGAAAACAGGGGAATAAATAGAGAGGAACAGAGAGGGCGCCAACTACTTTTTAAATAAAAATAGTAAAATTAAACTAAAGGTAAAGAAATTAATAAATTAATAAAGAAATTACAATGAAATAATTATTTAAATATAAATTAATAGAGATGTGACGTTTATAACGTTACAACTTACATTTTATAAGCGTCAATAAAAAACTAAAAATTCCGTCAAAGGAAGAACTGGAATACAAAGTAATCGTTTAACTTGCACGGTTAACAAAATTAAATAAAGTGGTGTTTGAGAAATAACGAATTTTAAATATTTTTTATGCTCTGGTTTCCAGTTTTTTTTTTGGAATCGATGGTATAATTTTAACTTTGAAAAAATATATACAAAGGCATCTAAAAATCATCAGACGGACTTACAGTAAATATATTAGATCATTTTATTGTAGACTCAAGACACTAATCCAATATACTAAACGTTCGCACCAGAAGAGGAGCAAAATTAGCGTAAGGGCCAGAATGTTAAACATTTAAAAAAGGAAATAGGTTCTACACATGAACGATACAATGTAGAACGACTTAAAAATACAAACCAAAAAAGAGAGTATAAACAAAATATAAACATTAAACTAGAAAACAAAATAAAGGATGAAAACATAAATGAAGAGTGGGAAGGGTGCAGAAACATCATGAAAGAAGCAATTGAAAGAATTACTAGGCATATGAATGACTGTTTTGACGAAGAATATCAGATTATAGTAGAGAGAAAAAACAGAGCATATTTAATGATGCAACAGGGGTACAGAACCCGAAAAGTAGAGAGAATTTAAATACCTACGCAAGAAAGAAAAGAAAATCCACCGCAGAAAAAAGAGAGAAACTATGAACAAAGAACTTCAAGAACTACAAGATCTAAGTAAGCCAATAGAGACGAGAAAATTTTACCAGAAACTGAACAAAAGCAAAAAGGAATTCAAGCAAAAGAAGTAAGAGATAAGAAGGGTAATATATTGACAGAACAGCAAAAAAAACTAAGAACATGGAATTCCTGAATGAGACCGAAAATGTTTAAATTATATTGGTATATTAGATTTTCGTTTGTAATACTTCATTTATGGTTTTTTTTTTATAAAAATATTCCTTTTAATTATGAGTTCTTAATATGTCATACGTTACATAAAAGTTATAAGAGACAGCTAAATTATACGAAAACTTATGATATCACTCGTATTACTCATTTTATTATTTCGTTGCTGGAGTATAGTAAACAACTGTCTGTTGTACGCTTTCATAGTATATTTATCCTACTTGTATAAATTCAAGTTGTAAATTATCAGTGGATTGCATCGTAATGGAAACAAATAATTTATTTATTTAAGAAGTTTTGAAGATTTTTGAATTTATAAATTAAGGATTTATTTTCGTCTCCAGTAGATGTATTTTTTTTCGGTAATTTTTTTGAGGAATTTTAAATGTTTAGTATAAATACTTAATCTAAGCAAAATATAAAGATGTTAAACGATATTCTAAATATCTGATTATATAATTTTCTATCAAATTACATGCTTCGAGCTATAACAAAACCGCTAAATTTTTCTTCTACAAACAACGTTTTATTTAAGACCAAGTTAACATTTACAATTTCAGTGAAAAGCATTTACATAAAACAACACATCAAATTAATTTTGTTTACAAGAATTGGAATACGCGCAAGCAAACAAATCATTTGGAAGAATTTAAATATGGAAATTTGTATTGCGGATTTTACAGGATAAATATATTTCTCCGTTCTAAAACAGTATTAATAAATCTTGAGCTAAAGTTATTTATTAATATATCAGCTTAAAGTGACTAAATTTTTAGATGATTACTTTTTTATTGCTATTGTGAACGAATTAAACTTAAATTGGGAAACCCTTTTCTTTTTTTTTTTTGATAAGAGTGGAAATGTTCTAAACACCATAATTTGTGTTCTAAATACCACGCCATTGATCGGCGTGTGTTGGATTCAGGGCAGTGAAAAACATCCAAGCCCATTTCTCCCTGTGTAGAGGAGGTCCTGCAGACGGATGCCTTTCTGTTGCCCTGCGTACCAACTAAAACCACCCATTCTTCGTCAAGACACCCACGTACGTGTTTAATTAGCAAACGAAACTTATGAGTGAGCTAGAAGCAGTAAGGAACCTGAAGAAAATGTATGTAAAATAGTGACAAGGCCTTGCTGATGGTATTATCTAAGAGCGGTAAGGAACCAGGGGGCAAGTATATGGAATGTATAGGTATACTAGGTAACAATAAGGTAAAGAAATACTAGGTATTTGGTAATACTAGATAACAATAAGTACGTAACAATTGTAGTACATACATATGTGTATGTGCATAGAGTGCAGTATTGACCATAGGTACACAACTCTTCTTCGAAATATATATGATAGCGCAACAGCTGCTAAAAAATGTACTATGGTGACACAGACACATTTCCCTTGGAGAAAGGTATTAGGCAAGGAGACACTATCTCTCCTAAACTATTCACCGCCCTATTACAGAGTGCTATGAGAAAAAATAATTGGGAAAATATTGGATTAAATATAAATGGGGAATTTTTGAACAACTTGAGGTTTGCAGACGACATAGTCCTTATTGCAGATCAGGTAGATCATGCATGCCAACTTCTTAAGACCTTCAGAGCTCTTGTGCACGAGTTGGCCTTAAAATTAATTTTTCCAAAACACAATACATGACCAACCTGGTACTGGCAAAAAACATTTCCACTAATGGCACGCAAATTGAACAAGTGTATTCCTATAAGTATCTGGGCCACGAGATTAAATTGGGAAGAGACAATCAAACAACAGAGTTAAAAAGGAGAATAGGACTGGCATGGGCAGCTTACGGAAAACTGAGGGAAGTCTTTAAATCAGCTATTCCCATGTGCTTGAAGAGAAAAGTTTTTGATCAGTGTGTACTTCCAGTTCTGACATATGGAGCAGAAACATTGACACTTACCAGAAAAGTAATTAATAAGATACAAGTGGCACAGAGAGCGATGGAGAGGTCAATGTTGGGCGTATCACTCAGGGACAGAGTTTCGAGTCAGATAGTAAGGAGAAAAACTGGTGTGACGGACGCAGTTGAAAGAATTACAACCCTGAAATGGAACTGGGCAGGACATGTTGCTAGGGTCAGAGATGGAAGATGGACAAAGAAAATTTTAGAGTGGAGGCCTAGACACGATGCTTATCGTAGTCGAGGACGTCCTCCAACAAGGTGGTCGGACGATTTAAAGCGCATCCAGTCTAACTGGATTCAAGTTGCTCAAGATCGGATGCAATGGAATTATTTACGGGAGGCCTATGTTCAGCAGTGGACGCAAAATGGCTAATGATGAATGATGATGACATATGTACATACATACATACTTTTTCTTCAAGTGCCATCTCCGCGGCGGAGGTCGGCAATCATCATAGCTATTCGGACTTTTGAGACGGCTAGGGCTGCTCTGAAAAGTTCATTTAATGTACATCCGTACTACTCTCTTAGGTTGCGCAGCCATGACATTCTACGCCTCCCTATGCTTCTCTTTCCTTGGATCTTTCCCTGCATAATCAGTTGGAGTAAGGTGTATTTCTCTCCACGTGTAATATGTCCGAGATATTCTAATTTTCTTGTTTTTATTGTATTTAAAATTTCCATTTATTTACATACATACATACGCATATACACATATACACACCTACGTACACACAAATATATATATATATATATATATATATATATATATATATATATATATATATATATATATATATATATATATATTTATATATATATATATATATATATATATGTATATATATATATATATATATATATATATATATACATATACACACATAATATACACATATCTATATATTACATCACCTACACCTTCACCTACGTACACACAAATACATATACATATACACATATAATATACACATATCTACATATTCATATATAACGATAACCAGTTTTAAATTAAACGAATTGTCCCAGATCGCTCTCATCCTGTCTCAGTTTCTTTCTCTATCATGGACTTTCTCTTCATAATGTTTGTTACTTGGTTTATAAGAAATTCAAAGTTCTCTCTGCTTTTCATAGCAACACGTATCAAGTTTACAGAGGATATATCTCTTAGCTTTGTTCGCATTATATGTTGTTCCAACGCAAACACCTTGAAATATATGTTCCGCACTATCTTCTACGTTAAATATGACGCAATTATCATCGCTGGTTTTTCGTATACGATACGTGTAAGACTTAAAATATCGATGTCCAGTCAGGAACTAAATAAAATAAAAATTTACTCGCTTGAACTTACATTTGTACTATATCACAGTGGGTATTAATTTTTTGTAGTCTCTCTACATTGGGTCTCTGTACTTTTTGTAATTTAGTACATCTGTCCAAATAGGGGTTCCATAAAGAAGGGTCGACTGTACCACTTGCAGGTACATTCTTCGTTTTTGGCTTCTTGGGCCTCCTATATTAGGCATGATCCTTTGTAGGGCTGCCGTCCTTTCTTTCCCCTCTGGACTACATTTGTCAGGTGTTTCGTGAACCTTAGACCTGAGTTGATGTATATGCCTAGGTATTTTGTACAGTTTGTAGGCGATATAATTTGAAGTACTACTAATTTGAAAAGTCATCCCGAGTGATCTTTGTGGTCCTTTTAGTATGACCACATTGAAAAAACCTAGTAATAGGTTAACTAGGTTGGGTCAGTTTGGAGATATCCATAAACATAAAATACAAGATAGACTGACTGCTGCAATACAGTCGCGTTTTCCCAGTGCTACAGAGAAAACTGACTCAAAGTAGTTCCTACATCTCTCTCTAATGGGCCGCGTTTATCTGAAGGAACGTGCTGATATGACACCAATCAGTCTGTCTTGTATTATATGTCTATGGAAAAATCGTGGGACTCACCATAAAAGATTTAACTGCACTTAAATTAGTCGCCCACCAAACAATTAGTTAAAACCAATACTGGCAGTACTAGCTAACTGCGTTAGTGTTTCAAAATCAGTGTTATTGTCAAAGATACAATACTCAACAAAATGGGGAAATTGTGTATCCTGGCAGTAACGTAACTTGAAGCTGAGATCCAAGCCTATAAACGTCCTTTGCAACCAGAAATTTAGTATTGACTTTCGAATTAAATTTACACAGTTTTATATCGCTCCAGTGTATGAAGAGATGTGTATGCTAAGAAAGGTCAGAATTAAACGATTGGAGCCTTGGAAATCTAGTTACACCGACGTCTAATAAAGACAAGCTGAATAGACAGTCAGTAAAGAGACCATGTGTAGACGAAGGATAGAAACATAGAAATTGGCCAATATAATAAAATCACGCAACTAGAATGATTGTGTCATGTTACGAAGCACCCTAAAAAGTATGAGCTTTTGCATTTGATCATAGGGGAAAGATGCGTAGAGTAAACGTGGTTGAACTAGAGGAAGAACATCAAAGCTTAAGAACTTAGACAATGATACAGAAAATAGACTATATAATTATTCAGAGCTGCTATCAGTAAACCCATGATAGCAAATTTGTTAGCCAGCATGATAACCAGCAATCGTTAACGGCGTGGGACAAGAAAACTAAGGAAAGCTTATAAATATTAGAAAATTAAAATGGTTCCGCAATTTTGTTACCACATTTTTAAAATTTAGTATGTTTATCATATAAATAAGAGATTTTTATACCTAGATGCGTGGCTAGTTTCAACTGCTTTTAAGATATTTCACTGATGATATGTCGGAAAACGTTTTAAACAAAATTTGAATCCTTTTGGATAATTTTAAAACTTTTTTAATAAATAATATATATACCCGGTATTTAGGCAGCACACGCCCTTCCGGTAGGTATCTATGGAGGAGTATCACCGAGTCGCAAGCCCTTATCTCTTGCCGTACTGCTCCACCATAGGCCGATCAGACACCAGCATATTCTAGTCTAAGCCGCAGATTCATTTAGAATTTTAAACTGCTGCGTTATCCTTTTTGTTTTCTGTACACCGAGCTGGGGATCGAGAAATCTAATTTGATTCAGAAGGTAAGAGCAATCAATATGACAGTTAACAATTTTAGACGCGGAAAGTCTATCAAAACTTCAGGGTTTTGAGCTATGGTTATACAGAAGAATCCTGAATATACCATGGACAGACAAAGTCACCAATGAAGAAGTACTGCGGAGGATGAACACAACCGCGGATTTGGTCAACATCGTGAAGAGCCGTAAGCTTGAGTACTTGGGACATATAATGAGAAATCAAAGCAGATACGAGCTACTCCAATTCATTTTGCATGGTAAAGTTGAAGGAAAAAGGAGCCTCAGAACGAAGAATATCCTGGCTTGCTAACCTGAGAGCGTGGTATAGAAAGACCTTAACACAGCTATTTTGTATAGCAACCAACAAAATCATTATTGCCAGAATGATCGTCAACGTTCGGAACGGACAGGCACCTAAGAAGAAGAACAATTTTAAAAATAAAGTGATGGTTATGATAATAATTGCTCCATATTAGTATAATCATGATTTAAAACAATATTATAATATTGTTTTAAATCATGAGATATCAAGGCACAGTATTGTAAAAACCCATGTTGTGCAGCCTCTAATAAGTGGTACGTAAGGTGACCACATTACACAACAATATTCTAAGATCGATCTAACATGTCAACAATAAATAATCTAGTTGCATTAACGGAAAGAAACATACAACTCTTTGTAGCAATCCCAAGTAATGTAGATAGTTTTTATGGATATTAAGTTGATATGCTTCACCAAAGAATTTCATTTCAATTCAATTTCTTTATATAATGATTTATCTTGATTAACTAAAAGCAGATTATTATTGGATATCGACTGAATATCTTCTGTGATATATTTTATATTATATGTAATATCAACGTTTTCTGGAAGTTGAATTCTAAAATCCGAAAGTAGATTTTCTTCTTTAATAACAGGAATATCTTGTAAGTTGCATATGGTTTCATTGCCACCTACAGAGTTAAGTGTAATATCTGAAGATATATGGGTTTCTGTGATGATAGAGGTATCTTGTATATCATGTCTCTACCTGTCTCTAGTCTGAATCGTGGGTAGATTTTTGGTATTTTGAAATAAATTAAATATATTAAAGAGCAATTTTGAACCTCCACTTAGTTCTTCGCAATTATCTAAGCTTTGAAATTCTAATATTTTTGCGGCTCCAACTGTGTCTACAAAATCTTCATATGTTATTGATTTTGTCATAGAAATAGTGTGATTAATACCTTTATGCGGGTCTTTGATCTTCCCTAAATATTTGGAATATGTCTATTGCTTCAGGGTTCCATGGATACAATCCAGATGCTTTAAAGCCATTAATTATGGAATCTGATTTTAATTGACTAATGGCTGTGTTTAGTACCAATGCAAAATTCTCTTTGGTAACTACTGAATTCGGGTTTTCGCGTCTAAACTTTAATACTGCCCGGTTCTCAATTTGCCTTTAATGATTTAAATGCAGCAATATCTGCAGGTTGTATAATTCTGGTTGCATTGGGATATAAGGCCACTAAAATAATTTGTAACTTTGAACATAATTCACTGGTTTGAATGGTTAAGTGAGTTTTATGTCCATCAACGAACAAAATGACTGGAAAATTAGTGTTTTTCGCAACTAGGTACTTATATAAGACGTTTTCTATGTATTCATAGAAGTTTTCATTCTTCATCCATCCCGTATCGCTACATCCTATGCCCCATTCTCGTGGAACGGAATTTAAAATATTGCTAGGAATTCGTTTATAAGGGTAAATAATCATTGGTGCTGTTATTTCTCCAGATGCTGCAAAGGTAAACATAACCGTCAAATTAACTTTAGAGTGATGCTCTATTTGATATACATTTTTGCTTCCTTTACAGCCAACACTTGTTTATTTTTGGGACACAAGAGGAAGCAGGTTTCATCGCCATTTAAAACACGTAAGGCTGAAGGGTCTTGAAGAATATCAATGTAACCTTTACGATGCAAGTATTCTTGAACACCGGTGAACCATTTTTTTACATCTTTTTCAGACACAACTGAACTTGCTGCCGTTACTGCTTCTGGAGTTCTCTCACTTAAATCTGAGTGTCGCTTTAAAAAGGATCTATACCAACCTCTTCCGGGCCGATTGTCAGTAAAAGGATTGGCACGTGGATTTGCGTCAAGAAAACCTTTAACCGAGTCTTGTATATCTTCCACTCTTACTGGAAAACCTTTGTCTTGGCATGTTATGATCCAATGCTTTAAACGATTCTCTTCCTCCAAACTAAGAATAGGATTGGGACCAAGGTAGTTTTTTCATTAAATTTTTCACTTGCTCTAAACTGCAATGTTGCTCTTGGCACATTAAATTGTTCAGCGGCTTTTCTGACTGAAAATCTTGTTCTGTATATTGTTTGTGATACGTTTTATCTTTCCGGATATTTGGCATTTTTGATTCTAAAAATAAAAATCATTTATTAGTAATAATGTTAGCTACAATACGGACGTTTCAAATTTGATTCAATATGCCCACATTAGCACTAATTTTATAACAACTAAAACAATTGTAATTTTATAAATACAAATCCGGACAAAAAATATATTCTTATTACACATTACAGTTATTGGCCACCCTGTGGTTTAGTGATTGGCAGTCGGCCAAACACTGGTTATTGCCTTAAAAAATAAGAAAAAATGTTTTAAATATCTTATCTTGGACCAAACTAGGCTAAAAAGTCTAAATTATAATAAATATTTTAATTCGAAGTAGGTACAGTAATTGGCCGGTAGGCCAATCATTCTAACACGGACATATTTAAGATACAGTGCTTGGCCACTCAAATTTACCGCCAAAAATGCATAACTAAACTATTAAAACCACTGATAATGTAAGATGTGTCCCACTAAATCGCCATAAAACAATAATATTATACATAATACTATTAGCCAAGATAACTCACCTCGTGAATAAAAAACTCTTAAAACTGGATGCACCTGTTAAGCTTCAAACAACGCACGCTGTAACAACTAGATAATTAATAACTGAGTGAGAGAGATGACAGCTAGACTAAATATACAGCAATGTTGCCAAATTTCAATGCAAATAAATTTATTTCGTTATAGTTTCTAAAAATATTAATATTTCGGATTTTTGTGAAAGTGGCCAATCACTAGTGACCAGCCAACAACTGTACCCGTTACCATATATCTTCTATATAATTTTTGCGTACATCTTTCTTCGCGTTACATTGTAAAAAGGAAGTTATACTAACATTTTGGATACTTTCAATTACACCAAAGATAAAGACTACAATTTTGGTCATATAATATAAAACTGAATATGAAATTCGGACATAAATTCATAAGTATCATTTTATTTAGTAATGTTTGTATTTCAAACATGCAAACAGTTTTATGAGCGTTTTATATTAAAAGTAAATAAAAATATAAAAGGTTCTTGTCTTGAGAGGAAGGGTAATGGTCTCGAAGAGAGGATATTGTTCCCCAAGGTCATAAATAATTAAATTTCTTGCATTTACTCGTGCATTGGAATAAATATTTATGAATGGAAACAACACATTTAAATCAATATAAGTAATTGTTTGTCGTTTAAACGTTGTTACGCTCCGCAATAAATAGCACAGTAGTAGGCATGGTATATTACACGCCATAATGTTTTTACATATTGGTGACAGTATATTTGTTTATCTATCCTATAGATTTTTTTTTTCGTAATCATTTGATGTCACTGAACAGCTATAGGGTGTTGCTTTATCCTTCTAATAGTGAAGAGTTTAATGAAATTTACAAATGATTTAAATGTAGTAATAGTTTACGGTTCTAATCTTTAAGGAACAAAATAATAGTTTCTATCCTTCGTCTAAAATAAATAATACTAAAAATGCTAGTTGTTTTAATGATATTCTCAAGTTATATTTTTCGTAATATAAATCAAATAAAAAATCGGCGAATCTGAAAAATACAATATCATAAATACGCAGTGGTGTTTGATAATATAGTGTCACTTTTTCTGCTTTGAAATGATTGTCTTATAAAAATTCCTAAACTTAGCAAAATATAAAGTTATTGAGCTGTTCAAGTACAGTGTCATTTTATAGTAAATAATAACTTAAATAGATATTTTAAGGTAATGCAATATCGACGATAAAGACTTAAGGATCATTTCAAACCTCTACCAAGAACAAAAGGCCAAAATCAGAATAAAAAGCGAAACATCTGGAAAAATCAATATCGAGAAGGGAGTAAGACAGGGATGTGTCCTATCACCTTTGCTGTTCAATGTTTACTCTGAGAAGATATTTCAGAAAGCTTTGGAAGGCACCTGGGATGGTATAATTATAAACGGGCAATGTATAAATAACCTGCGATATGCTGATGACACTGTCATACTGGCAGATAATGCTGAAGCCCTGCAACGCTTAATGGACCGAGTAACGACAGCCTGTAGAGAATTTGGAATGAAATTGAATACAAAGAAGACAAAAACGATGGTCATCAGCAAGCACCAAAACAGAAGGGTGAAGGTCAATGTCGACGGAACAGATCTGGAAAGAGTAACAAGAACAACGTACCTTGGAAGTAATCTTGATGAAACTTGGCACCACTCACTAGAGATAAGAATACGCCTGGAAAAGGCACGTACAATGTTTTACAAAATGCAAAAAGTTCTATGCAACCGCCAGCTGGGCATCTCATTGAGAACTAGAATACTTAAGTGCTATGTTTTCTCCACCTTGCTCTATGGTGTTGAAGCCTGGACAATGACAGAAGCAACACAAAAAAGAATCCAAGCATTCGAACTCTGGTGTTACCGTAAAATGCTCAGAATATCCTACATGAGCCATACGACAAATGCGGAAGTCTTGCGGAGGATGAATAAGGAAAGAGAGCTTATGCTTATAATAAAAGAACGGAAAACACAATATTTTGGTCACATCATAAGAAATCAAAAGTATGAACTGCTCCAACTTATAATCGAAGGCAAAGTCAATAGCAAAAGAGGACCAGGAAGAAGACGCAACTCTTGGCTTAAAAACCTACGGCAATGGACGAACATGACCTCCATAGAACTATTCAGGGCTGCTACAAATAAGATTAAATGGGCAAATGTAATGGCCAACGTCCTTAAGGATAAGGCACCCTAAGAAGAAGAATAACCTAAAAACCTTTATTTAAGTCGTGAATATTTACGAGCAATTAACTGTTTTACTTTTTATTGAACATAATCAATGACCTAATAACTGCATTTGGTCAGCAATAAGGAACATATTTCAGTATTATCTAGAATTTAAATTTGGTCGAAATAGTCTTAGTGATGAAATCCGAGAAGGACGACCGACATCAAAAATAGTACAATTACATTTTTGCTGTACGACGATGATAAAGACAGTTCATATAAAGGGTGACTTTATTCGAAAGATAATCTTTTGGCATTATAATTTAATATGATTTCTGGCATATGACTGCCATGGCTGGCTCTGACGTAGTCTAATCTGTGGGTCCAATTTTCGATGACTTTTTCCAACATTGGTGGCCGTATATTGGCAATAACGTGGCGAATGTTGTCCTTCAAGTGGTCAATCGTTTCAGGCTTATCGGCGTAGACCAGCGACTTCACATATCCGCCACAGAAAATATCCTAGCGGTGTTAAATTGCACGATCTTGGAGGCCAATTCACGGGTCCGAAACATGAAACTATGCGGTTATCAAACGTTTCCTTTTATATATCAATTGTGGCACAAGCTGTGAGACATGTTGCGTCATCTTGTTAAAACCACAGCTCCTGCACATCATGTTTGTTCAATTCAGGAATGAGAAAGGTCAGTAATTATGACTCTCACTAATGACTGTATCGTTCTGCCCAGCATCGTTTTTGAAGAAGTATGGACAAATGATTCCACCAGCTCATAAAGCACAGCAAATAGTAAGTTTTTCTAGATGTAATGGTGTCTGAATGTACACTTAAAGATTATCTTCACTCCAAATAGGACAGTTTTGTTGGTTGAGGTAGTCATTCAACTAAAAGGGAGCTTCATCGCTAAACAAAATTCGCTTATGAAAATCGGGATCAAGGGCAATCTCGTTTTGGATCCATTCACCGAATCTACGTCTTGCTAGGTGATTGTGTAGCTTCAATTCTTGCATAAGTTGAATTTTTGTAGGCACGCAAACTAACATCTTTCCGCAAAATCTTCCATAAAGTATTGAATGTAGTGAATGGATATATATTCAACTGCTATGCGCGATTGCGTGTAGACTGATTAGGGTCTTTGTCTATGCTACGCTCTACAGCAACAGAGTTTTTTCTATATGCACTGTGCGACGTCTCTGTGAATGCGTGGTACGAAAACGTTTAATGGTTAATTGAATTAATCATTGTTCTGATGGACCGATGTTGGCGGATAAAATGAGCGTAGTGCACGATACGTATTTTGATCAGAACCATGATTTTTGAAAGAAATTTGCACAATTTGGAGGTGTTGTTCAGGCGTCACTCTATTCATGCTGAAATCCCAAACCCTTAGACAACGAAACAAAGAGGACAGGTAACGGTCATTTGTCCATGCCCATGCACTCTTTAGAGCCCCACAAGATCGGGAGGAGTATGCCATAATTGTCGCCAACATCCACTAATTGGATAGGGCACCAAAATAAGAAGAAGAACGTTCATTTAATAAACTTTCGAAAAGTGAAGCCAGTTTCGATGTAACCGCCATATTTTGTGACTGTACGTTGCCCATTACTAACTCTTGCAGGGTTAGCAGGTCTACTGATTTTTCAGTAGATCTACTGATTTCAACTTCAATTTACTGATTTACTGAAACACTATATCGATCTACTAAAAAATATGTAATGATAAAATCATGTTCAAAAAGTGATTATTATGTCAGTGTTCCATTTTAATTTAAAAAAAGATCAATTTATTGATATAATAGATCCATTATTCTCAATCTACTGAAGAAATAAAATATGACCTGACAACTTTTCTGGTGCCATTTGGTGCCAATTTAAGCTTCAGTCAATTCCATACGATTACGCGTCCCTGTCAAAATGGCCGTTAGTTAAAAAAGTGTTGCCAACTTACATTTCTATACGTCTAAAGAGTAGGAAAAGGCTTTTAGTAGGGAAATTCAATGTTTTCGATACAATTAAATTAGAATAATGTAATTTTTCGTAGTCTGGTATTGATCTGGTGTATACAACGAAAAATATTGTCTGGAATTGACCAAAGGTGCGTATACTAATAAATTATATAAATGTGCAACCAAAAGCATAAATAAGTTTGATTATAATAAAATTGTATAACACATTTTTACAGCTCAAGCATAAAAAATAGCACCTATTATTAGTTAAGAAAAACATATATTATAAAGATATGCAAAAATACACTTCTCTTCTTCTTAACGTGCCCTATCAAGTCCCCTTGACGTTGGCGATTAACATGGCGAAACTGTCTCTGTCTCTAGCTATTCTAAAGAGTTGCTCAGCTTTCCTTATTCCTGTCCACTCCCTGATATTCTTCAACCAAGAGGCCTGCTTTCTACCAATTCCTCTGCGTCCTTCGATTTTACCCATCATAATAAGTTGAAGAATATTATATCGGTCTCCTCTTACTACGTGTCCAAAATAGGCCATCTTTCTTCATTTGATGTTATCAAGCAGCTCGCGACAAGCATTTGCTCTAGGACTGCCACATTTGTCAGCATAGCCGTCCATGGAATTTTTAGTATACGTCTGTGCAGCCACATCTCAAAGGCCTCCAGACGATTAATGGTGGATATTTTTAATGTCCATGCTTCGACACCGTATAAGAGGACTGACCAAATGTAGCATTTAACCATGCGCTTTCGAAGTTGAAGTTGCAAGTTATCATTACAGAAGAATGACCTCATTTTTAAAAATGTCGTGCGGGCTATCTCGATTCTACATTTTATCTCTTGATCTGGATCTAGTTGTTCAGTAATATGGCAACCAAGATATTTAAAACTGGACACTCTTTGAATTATATGACCATCAACATATAATCGTGCATCTTGATGTGCTAAACGGCTAAACACCATGTGTTTTGTTTTTGAACAGTTTATGTTTAGGCCAAACTCTCTTCCCACTGTATCAATGGCATTTAAAAGGCATTGTAGTCCATTCATGTCATCACTTAAAATAACTGTATCGTCTGCATATCTGATTGTATTTATCAGAATTCCATTAACTTTCACGCCCCATTCCAAATTATGCAGCGCTTCTTTAAATATTCTATCTGAATATAAATTAAATAACAGTGGGGATAGTATACAACCCTGTCTGACACCTCTTTGTATTTTACATATTTCTGTTGATTTTCCGTTTATGCAAGCTGTCGCTGTTTGACGCCAGTATAACTTTTCTATGAATCGTATATCTTGACTATCAACTCCTTTATCTTTTAATATTGTAATTAATTTGTGATGCTGTACTCGATCAAAGATGGATTGGTCGAAAGAAATTTTCATGGCTACGTAATATTAGACAATGGTGTGGTTTCACAGTAGAAGAATTATTTCGCGCAGCAGCCGAGAGAGAAAGGTTTCAGGAAATTGTAAACATGATGACGGCCAACGTCTGAATACGGACACGGCACCCAAAGAAGAAGACTCGATCAAAGGCCTTTTCATAGTCAATAAATACAGCAAAGATGTCTTTCCTTTGATCTCGACATTTCTCCAGTAATACATTTAGTGCAAAGAGGGCGTCCCGAGTTCCCAGTGCATTTCTGAAGCCAAATTGTGTTTCATCCTGATCTTCTTCACATTTATTTCTGATTCTAGTGTGGATGATGCGTAGAAATATTTTAAAAGTGTGGCTCATAAGGCTTATCATTCTATAATCGCTACAGTTTTTCGGACGTTGTTTTTTTTTTGGTAGTGTTATGAATTCGGACTTTAACCAATCTTCAGGAATATCACCAGTCGAATAAACATCATTGAAAAGCTTGACCAGTATTCCAATGTTCTCCTCATTTATAAGCTTTAACATCTCTGTCGGTATGTTATCAGGACCAACGGCTTTCTTGTTCTTTGCTAACTTTATAGCATGCAGTATTTCTGATTTTAGTATTTCTGGTCCTTCACCTTCAAACTTCACACTTCTCTACAAATTTTTTTTTCCTGAACCGTTAACTGAATTTCAATTATTTTTTAATTAAAGATCTCTATATAAGCAATTACTATACCAATTTTTTGAAAAATGTTAAAGTTTTACCCATATAATGGAGGTAAAAACACTTAAAGTAAAGTTAACAGTAAAAGTTATGTTTTTTCATCATATTTATCAGCACCTTGTAGAATTTGTTAGAAACAAATGCTGTATAATAAATATTTCAAGATAGCTTTATCTTTTTTCGATATTTTCTCATTAAAATCATCTAGATATCTTTATCATCAAAGACTATCCAAAACTTTAAATATAACAAGTTTTTATAAACATTTAAAGCAAAGAAAACACTACTTGCATAAACTTTATTGTCATTTAAAACAGGTAAAGCCTAAAAAAAAAACCCAAAGAACTTGTAATCAGTTCCCTTTCTCAAAAACACTTAATATTGAGTACTTCAGCCTCTATTTCTAATTACTTCTTCACGGCATACTTAAAATCAAGCATCGTAGTTTGTCATGATCAATTGTATCCCAAACTTCTCTAACCATAACCCTTATGTCGTCGAAACAGGTGGTGGTTGTTGGCTCTTGAGTCGAGGATCAGTAATATCACATAAATTCTCCATCGGAAATAGGGTTGGGGCTAAAGTGTGGCCAGTTCATGGTTTGTATATCAACCTCGTCCAAATATTCATAGACCACACGTGCAACATGTCATTCTTATAGATTAAATGAAAATTATTTCCCGTGTAAGGACCAACGGAACCTACATAAATCGAAATCGGCCGAACATAAATTAACTGCAACTACAGGGTAAGCTGCATATCATGGCCAACGCCATGATATCTGAGGTAGATCACAGCTCCCTTTTAGCTAAAAAAACATAGCTTTGAAACAGATAATAAGCTTTCTTGAAAGTCTACATTTTAAACATAGATATACAGATATACATACAACAAATCTTTCAGGTCTTGCGTAATCGTGCGGAAACGTAGACGAGGTTAAACGATCCTTTTAAATATTGTAGTCCCTACTAAAATTTTAATAAGTATTCTTCTTTTGTGATAATTAGATGTTATAAGTTGAATGTAGTGCGTAATTTGTCAAAACTAAGAGTTCTTGATAAGAAAATTCGTATGTTTTAAAATAACACAACCTCCAAAAAAATAAAAGTTAATCTTACAGCTGGTAGAGCTACAATTATCTCTGCTAACAAGATTTTTTGCTGTTCTAAATTTTATTGGCATCTGTTACAGGCGTTTGTTTTTAAATCGAATACCCTCTCCTCCCCCAGAAAATTACTACTACCGCTCCGTAAAATTAACCGCGGACTTAAAAGAAAAGAAACCACTATCGGAATATAATTAGTAGCTTGGAATCAAACAATTATCACAGAGGTAAAAAATAAATTTAAAAACCAACTCCTCCCATATCCATTGAGATGCCCAATGGAGAGGAAGTGGTAATACTCGTACCCATTGATGAGTGCGCTTGAAACAGAGAATTGAATAAAAGGAAACGTCATCATTTGTATAAAACACCGTCATTAGAATCGTTCGTATAATTATAATAAAAACTGAACAAAAAGGTCCTTGTCCCCTGAGTGGAATGGTCTTAAGATTATTGCAATCCAAGGTCAGTTATAATTAATTTTTTGTTACGGTGCTCCTCTCTTCGACAAAAATTTTATTAACTCCACACAAAAAGTTTTTTATTCCATCTAGTTTGGTTTTTATTTCCTCAAAGTATATAGGGTGAGTAATTTAACATCATTTAAATATATTTTTTGATGAATTACTCTAAGCATAATATTATGATCATAGTCATCTTTAGCTACCATTTGTTTAATGATGTTTAATTATTTATTGTAACTTAAGTTGATAAAGAGATGATTTTTTTTAATTGGCAGATTCTAGTTATATCTAGTTCCAAAGTGAATTTAATATTAGGGTGAACTTGGTTATTCTTAAGAAGTAATTAAAGAAGTAAATTATCTATAAATAGAAAATAAAAGGAAAAGGGATAGTTAACTCCCCATTAGGTTGTTTAAAAATGTGTTTGTCAAAAGTGTGATCAAATGAAGAGGTATTTTAAGTAGATAAAAAAATTTTAGGGGGAGAAATTTACTTATTTAATAGAAGTGAAATTACAAAACAAATTGTTTCTTGTTTGAGACTAGAAATTAATAAATTTTCAAAGTCGATAGAAAACACTGTAATAGTTTACAGTGGGATATGTTGACATGTTTACTTATCAAATAATGATATGTATTGATTACTAAAAATTGCGGAAGGAAGTTGATTAATTTTTTTATATTGCCAATGTTGCCCATATTGCCCATCTTATCAAAAGGTTATAAACGAATTTTAAAAAATCAAATTGATCTACATTTTGAATCTAATAAACTGTTTGCCATAAACCAGTACGGATTCCAAAAAAAATAAAACAATAACTTTAGCTATTGGTCATTTCAATAGCAATATTTTGGAAGGGTTTGAAACATATCTTGATACTCTTGCATTGTTTTTAAATCTTACTAAGGCTTTCGATTGTGTCACACACAGTATTCTGCTTAGAAAACTTTCTTATTATAATTTTCATAGTGATACTATTCAACTAATTGATTCATATCTATCAAATCATGATCAATATGTTCACTTTAACCAGTGTGATTCTCAAAAACAATCTCTATTGTTTGGTGTCCCTCAAGGCTCGGTTTTGGGCCCAGTATTATTTCTTATCTATATTAATGATCTAGTGTACTCTCAAAATGAAACAGTTAACACTATCTTATTTGCTGATGACACTACTTTCTCTTTAATCTAACACCCTTCTGAATTTAACATCCTTGATTACCAAACATCTGAAAAAAACTTATCCAATTGGTTGTTAACTAACCGTCTCTCTTGGAACAACTCAAAATCACAAAGTGTTAATTTTACTTTAATAAATAACACTTATGTTGAAAACGTTGCTCTACCACAATGTGTAACCGGAAAAAAGTTTCTGGGGATATATTTGGATTCAGGATTAACCTGAGAACAACATATAGTTAATCTATCAAAAAAGCTTTCTCGACAACTTTTCCTCTTCAGGAACGTTGTACAAGTAACTTCCAGTAAAACAATTTTAACAGCTTATCATAGTTATTTCCATTCTCATCTGATATATGCTATTCTCTTCTTGGGCCATTCTTATATTGATAAAGTGTTTGCACAACAAAGAAAGTGTGTTGGTATTATCTCTGGGCTCTGTTATAGAGCAGATTGTAGAAACTCCTTTAGAGCTTTTAAAATTTTGAACTTTACCTTGCGTATACATTTTGCAGTGTCTGTTGCACATTAAACAAAATCTTAGCCATTACAATGCGCATGTAGATTTTCACAATTATCCTACCAGATTTAACAATAATCTTATACCAGATTTTGGCCGACTTGGGAGACCCAGAAATGGTTCAAGGTATAAAATTCTACAACTTAGTGCCAGCTAGAATAAAAGCTCTTAATTTTCATCACTTGAAGGCAAAAATGCTTATGTTTGAACACCTTAATACAAAACTGCTTTGATCAACGAATATATGTCTACCTCACCTTCATCGACTACGAGAAGGCATTTGACAATATTAAACATGATATCATGATGGAACTACTACATAGGGCCAACATTGACCAGAAGGAGATCAGAATTATTCACAATCTATACTGGAACCAAATGGCAAAGATGAGGATTGATCAAGACCAATATACGAATGAATTTGAAATCCGGAAAGGTGTCCGCTTAGGCTGCATACTCTCTCCGATGCTTTTTAATTTATATGTTGAAAATATATTTGCGGAAGCATTAGAAGATACGGAATTAGGCATTAAGGTGAACGGCATACCAATTAGCAACCTACGCTATGCGAACGACACAGTGATTATAACTGATAATTTGGAAGATCAGCAGTTATTACTTGATAGGGTGAATAGCATAGGTAAAAAATATGGCCTTAAAATCAACATTTTGAAAACGAAATATATGGTCATTAGCAGAAACCCTCCAGAAAACCCGACAATATGCATAGGTGACAATCGTATAAATCGCGTGAAAACTTTTAAATACCTTGGCACCACAATCAATGACCAATCGGATCCACAACACGAGATAAAAACCCGAATACAAATGGCAAGACAAGCTTTTGTGAAATTCAGACCGCTCCTATGTAATCAACACCTAAACTTCGAAATACGCTACAGAATGGTCAAGTGCTACATATGGTCCATCTTGCTTTATGGCATGGAAACGTGGACTTTGAAAAAAATATCTATCAACAAACTTGAAGCATTTGAAATGTGGTCATTGAGAAGAATGATGCGCATACCTTGGGTGGATAGAGTTCGAAACGATGACGTCCTTAATAGAGCCGGCGTGGAAAGAGAACTCTTTGAATTAATTAAAAAACGCAAGATTGGTTACCTTGGGCACATATTGAGAGGAGCAAAATATGAAATACCACAGTTAATCCTACAAGGGAAGATCGAAGGTAGGAGAGGAGCCGGCCGCAAACAATTATCCTGGTTAAGGAATATTAAAGAATGGACAGGAATACACAATACAGGTGAGCTGTGTCACGCCGCCAAGAACAGAATTCTAGTAATGAGATAGTCGCCTACGCACTTTGGTGTATGGCATGTTAAGAAGAAGAAGAAGGCAAAAATTAAGAGTTACCTTATAGTGAATGCCTTTTTTACACATGAGGAGTATTTTACTTCCAATTTTAATTTTTTGTAATTGTCAATAGTATAAGTTAAAACACTACATCTATGTTTTATGTTTTATATTTATATTTATGTGTATATTAACTATATTGACTTTTTTTTAACTTTGACTTGTAAAAAATACTTTGTATTCATTTCTTACCAACAAACCATCTATCTATCTTATATTCTAAAATTATTTATTTAGATAAAACAAAAACAGGATCATTAATGAAACTGACAACTGGGCGGATAAGAGTATCAATTGTATGTTTCTTAGGTAAAGTGTCATCATTATTAATAGTTATTCCATTCATCGTCCGATGTAATCCTCCCTTAGGTACGTACATTCATTTCTTTTTGTTGTTTTTGCATCCAGTCGTGACCAGCCATTTGCTTGATGTTATGAGTCCATCTGGTTTGAGGTCTACCTCTACTTCTTTTGTTTGCTGTTTGTCGCCATTTAATAATTGGCTGCGTCCAACGGTGGCCTTTCCTTCTTCCTGTGTATTCTGTCCAGTTCTTATTTCTTCATCGTACTGACGACATCGTACTGAGTCACTTGGAGTTTGTGAACTATGTTGTTGTTAAAAGCCCATGTTTCAGTTCCATATGTCAGTACTGGCAGCACATACTGATCAAAAGTTTTTGCCTTTAAAGTATTTGGTAAGTTTGATTTAAATTTTGTTTGTAATCTTCCAAATGCTGCGCATGCTAAGGAACATCTATTTAGTCAGCTTTTAAGTGAAGCTTTTTTAATTAGATTTTTTGTCCTATGTATCTATGACAACCTTTTCTATATTATTATTGCCCACAGTTATCCTCAGTTATATCTAGAGATTCGTTTATTAGATATTTAGTTTTTGCTAGATTTATTTTTAGTTCTATTTCTTTTGATTTTTGTATTTAGGTCTAATAACATTTATGCTATCTGCATTTATCTCAATTCTTCTCCATCTTTTGCTATTAACGCAACATCATCGGAAAATCTAAAGTGATTCAGATTTTCGCCGTCTATCGTCACTCCTTTATTTCCTCATTCGAAAGGTCGGAACATATCTTATATGTTCTTATATGAATATATCATGATTTTTGCATATCGGTCATCAAGTCTATTGTTGCTTAAGGCGTTAAGGATGTCTCAAATTTGTATGGAGTCAAATGTCTTCTCGTAATTTACCATAGCTATCCAGAGTGTTATATTGATTCGTTTGATTTTTCAATTAGTGTTCTTATTACTTGTATATGATCTATCGTGCTATATCCTCTTCTAAATCTTGCCGAGGCTGATAACTATCCAGTTTGTTTAGTGTTGTGTTGTGTTAGATGCAATGTAATTATCTCCTCAGAATCAGCTTATATAAGACTGATAACAGACTAATAGGTTTAGAGTTTTCTAACTTATATGTATATCCCTTTTAAATATCAGTATTATAAGAGCATTCAACCATACAGTACATTACCATAAATACAATACATTTCTTAAAAATGATTTTTAACATTTTCGTGATGTGTATCCGCCATAGTCTATCGTATCTAATACTATATTCAGGAGCTGGAGCTTTTTTATTTCGCATAGTGCTCATTGCGTTTTTTATTTCGTCGTCTGTTATACCTGGTCTATCTTCAGATTCAACGTTTTTTACTATTTTTCGGTGTTTTTTTTTCTTCACCTGGTGTTGTTGTTTCTTTTGATTAGTATAATGTTTGGTAGTAGTTTTCTATCACGGTGGTTATTTTTTGAACTTCAGTAATTTCCCTGTTTTTATCATTAATTAGTTTTGTTATTAGATTTCTACCTTCACTTGTTTTCTTCTCCCAGCCTCGTATGCTTTTCTTTTCTTGTAATATTTTATTTATCTGTATTATTTTGTACTTCCTGTGTATTTCCTTGACTTTTTCTTATTTATTTTGTTGATTTCTGTTATTTCTATATTATCGTGTTCGGTCTTGCACAGGTTGTTGTCTCTTTTTTCTTAATTAAATCTTGTGTTTCCTTGAAGAGTTTGTGAACTTTATTTCATTTATTATGGATTATTTTTTTTGTTTCTGATACTTTTGTATTCGTTAAATTTTTATTTTAGATTTCAAGGTTTAAACCTTTGTCTTATAGTGCAGTATGTTCTATCAGTTTTTGTTCTTATTCGATGTTTCTCTATTTTAGTTCGTTTAAATTGATTGTTGTTTGTCTGGCGTTTTTAAGTTTTCGTCTTTCTGTCTTGGTGTTAGTTCTTATTCATGTAAAGTCTTGGAATTAAAGGATTACTGAAAAAAGGCTTTGAATCTTCTTTCTTGTTGCATTTCTGGAGTAAAATCGAAACTTCAAACTATATTTAGATAAAAATGTAACTGTCGTTACAATAAATTGTGGCTTAACCCCATATAAACATAACGTTTAACACAGAACTACGTTTTCAAAAAAATCAGGATATTTCCTAATACCATCTTTGAATTTTGAAATACATTTTTTGAAAGGGTCGTCTGAGAATAACATTGTCTAGGAACGTAGTGACTTTATCATTATAAAGATGTTCTTAAATAGCTAGATAGTTGCCTTTATCAACTTTACTTATAAATACTTGATGTTTTTTTTTATTTTTTTTAAGGAAATTTAGGATTTGAAGTTGGAAATTTTTATCTTGAATTTTGATGGGAACATAGCTTGGATGTTGAAATTGGGAGCGATATAAGTAAAATTTTATTTTCATATTTGTTAATAACAAAAACAAATAATACAAACGGACTTGGTGTAATAAACCGTGGTTTACACATGAAGTCAAGATAGCAGCCAAGGAAAAACGTATGCCTACATAAAATAAATGAATGACTGGGGTCTCGAAATACACGTACAACGTCTTTTACATCTTAATGCATACCGGAAAACAAAATAAAATTTGAAATAAACGCCTTTTTATAGAAAAAAAATTTTAAATAGATAAAGGTAAGGAATTTTATTAGCATGGCCAAAAATTATTTCTTGAGAACTTTTTCTACTTACTATCTTCTATCTTTATCTATCTATATATACTATCTTTATAGTATCTAAAATACTATTTTCTTTTGCTATACGGAATGTATTGTTAATTTAGTTTTCTTCTTATGTTTTTTTGTATTAGTTGATAGGTATCTAAGCCTTATAGAGTACAATTTGTTTTTCATCTTATTAGTCGATTTCTTGGAAATATTCTTCAGGATATAATGAAATAGGTAAAAAGTTCGAAGACGCGTAAAATCTATAAAAGATATCAAGTTAAGAAAAATATAAATGAAAAATGAATGCTGTGAATGGGTCAATCTTCCAATCTGCGCACCGATATTTGTTAAGTTTCGTACTGTCTTGAGGATGGGGTGCATATAGTAAACCACGAAACAGGTAGCCGCATGATTTTCAATAAATAAAATTGTGAGTAAAGACCTTTTATTTACCCATATGGTTAATATAACGAAACGATTAGAAAATAAATTAGAATTTTATTATAGTCCATTTCCATCATATTGATAGCACATTATGTATGCAAATCCTTAAACTGTTGATACGGGTGACTCAATGAAAAATAGATATTTGTCAACAAGTTTACAGAAGTATATAGGAAAACAATTTTAAATTGAGTATGACCACCAGGTATAAAGGTTGAAGCAGAATAGAATACAATAGTTTTGAGGGTTACTAATCCCTAAATAAAGTTGCCAGTGTCGGAGTGATGGAGATTAACAGGTACTAATGAATTTGCAAGAAATGTAAGATGTTTATTTTATTGGTTATATATAAAATAATTTGTGGCCGTAACAGGGGCCGATTTGTAAAAAAAATGAGTATTATTTTAATCAAATTCCATTTCAGATTCACTGCTTTCTTCAGAATCTAAGGAATCTTCAACTCCAATGTTAATTATTACCGGTTCCAGCATTGCATCAGTCATATTATCCAAATTCCACATTTTATTTTCTTCCTTGTGAGCATGACTAACAGCATTTTTCCAATTTTCTGGAGTTACTTTTGATAAGGAATGTTCTAATAAGCTGCTTTATGTTGAATTACAATACGTAATAATTCCTTTTTTGTCGAATTCTCCTTGTACTAAATTGCGTGTTTATCCAATCATTCGATTATCTCTCCTTTTTTCCATGCCGTTGTTGGCAATTTTTCTGCTAGTCTTGAATGGTAACTAGCATTATCCATGACTATGACAGAATTTTTTGGAATTAAATCCAACATTTGCTCAAAATATTCTTCAAAAACGTCAGCAGTCATTTCCTCGTAGTAATCTTTGGTTGATTTTGAGGCAAAACTTAATAATCCACCATTGACAAAACCGTATTCGTTTTCAATATGGGTTATTATGAGTCCGCGTCCTTTTCCAACGGGAATATTGTTTATTCCAGTAGATACACCTTCGATGAATGCCTGACGGGAACTTTTCACATTTGTATCAACCCATAGATATGGTACAGTATGACCTTCATTTAGCTAAGTCTCGTCCAAATAAATTGTTTTCCTTCTTCTCGGTACTTTTTAATAGTTCTTAGATAATCTCGTCTCCAACATACAATGTAATCTTTTTCAATTAAAACGGATTTTCTTCTATTCTTTTGCCAACGAAATCCCATCTCTCTCAATAGTGTCCATAATCTATTGTTGCTTATAATTGGTAACTCTTCGTTTTCTCTAATTAATGTTTGGATTTTGTCCAATGTTGGAAATTCTTTGTTAAAAAAAAAATGAGTGGACGCTGCGTCTTATCATGTTTTTATGTATTTCTTCAATTTCCAAAGGTTGACTCCCTCTACTCTTCTTGGGAGATGAAACAGTTCCTCCTTTTCTTTCTTTTAGGAATCTATAAATTGTTGCTTCTCCAACCTCTGTCATATTTGAACACATGTTAACGATTTCACGAGCATTACTTAAAGGGCGTTGATGTACAAGTGCATCGTGTACATTTAATATTATATTTTTCTCTCTTAGACTGAAGGCACCTTTAAAACTACACTTAACCGGGATAAAACCTGTTTTCGACATCATTTTTAAATGCAAATAACAAAATATCGACACCAAAAACGTAGGTAGGTAAGACATGAACAATGTACATCTACAAACTAAATGGAAGATGCAAACAATTTCTAATTTATATTATTGGCATAAGCTGTAATGTGGCATAAAAACTACTTAAACTATCATAAGTGAAGCCGTATCAGTAATTCCAGGTAATCGTTCAAAGAAGGTATTCTTTTTGTGTCAGGCGATAACTTGTATAGAAAACAATAATCACCTTTAAATTACTGTTTACGTTAGTTTATTTCGTGAAACATTGAATTCTCTCGTTAATCACCCGTGTATAATTAACAATAATCGTGTGGCATATATACCGACGTTTTTTACGCACAAAAAAGTTATACTGAGATTAGTGGACACTTATTTTACAGAAGATTTTTTAAAAGATAATGAATTGTTGACGGCATCTTAAAATATTAATTTTTTTTTATTTATTTTAAAACAAGTATAGGGTGACACCTATGGCTTTTTGACCTGTTGAGGATTTGCATACATAATGTGCTATCAATATGATGGAAAAGCACTATAGCCCATAGAACACGTGGGATTTAGAAATGGCTACAGAACAAGCGATAACCTATTAGTAATAAAACATCTTATAGAAAAATGTACTTAATATAATAAACTAATAGCTTTAATAATTGTGGATTATGTAAAGCCCTTTGATATCATAAATCAAAAAAAATGTTGGAAGGCTTGACAGAATACCAAATTGACTAACTGTATATAAATATAATTATTAAACACACATACCAAAACGCAATAGCATCACCATACAAGTACATCAATGGGACACCATATTACCGAAACTGTTCACATTGCTTTTGAAATATATATGTAAAAGCGCGAAACTGACCGACAAGGGCATAAACATAAATGGAGAAAACCTTTGCCACCTGAGGTTTGCGGATGATATTATGATAATAGCTGATAGGATAGATAAGGTCAAATAACTTCTAAATCAATTCTGCTTTTCCTCGTTAGAAGGGGGATTGAAAATAAATATATCTAAAACCCAGATGATGACAAATCTTGCAGTCAGCGAAGATATATTCAGAGGAACAAGATCCATAGACAAAGTCATCATCATCATAAACCTGTATGTTCCTACTACTGGACATAGGTCTTTCCCACCTCTTTCAATGTATCCCTGTATTGTACGGCTTGCATCCTACCATTTCCCTCATAGACCAGGTAATGGCCTATAAATACCTAGGTCACGAGATTCACATAGGAAAAGATAACCAAACCGTTGAGCTTCTCCGTCGTATAAAACTAACTTGGGCAGCTTTCGACAAGTTTTCGACATACAACTATGCCTTAAAAGAAAAACTCTCAATCAGTGTGTTTTGCCAGTATTGACTTCCGGAGCGAAAACGTTAACTATGACAAACAGGATAGTAAAAAAGAACTGTGTGATTGAAAGGGCGATAGAGCATGCTATGGTGGGCGTTTCACTGCGAGGCAAGATCACAAATTGCCAGCTACGACGAAGATCAGGAGTGATTAATGCTGTAGAGAGAATAGCAATACTGGAGTTTAACTGGGCATGTCACATGGACAAAGCGGATACTGGAATAGAGACCAAGAGATAATGCCTACCGAAGCAGAGGTCGTCCACCAACACGTTGGACTGACGATCTAAAACATTGACATAGGAATTGAATGTAAGATGTACAAAATAAAATGCTGAATGCTAATGTTTCTTATTTACTATGCCACAAATTTTGTCATATATTTTTTAGACGAGAAGACCAACTTGAATGTTTTAGAAAATGTTCTCGGATCGTTTGCTTTTCATCGGGTCCACTTCTTGGCACTGATAAGTGCAGAGTACTTAGAAGAGTTACATAAGCACGGAATAGGAACGGAAAAATTCATAATTAAAATGTTTTAATATTATCTTTTTAGTAATCGTATATTAGACTTATCTATTAAGAGTCAAGTGACATTATTGAAGATGCTGTTTTCCAAGACTAATTTGAAATATTGAATAATAGTTTCTCATATGATGGTTTTAAATTTTTAAATCTGCGATTTGCATAACAAATAAGGATAATAGCTAGTTTACTCTTTCTTATTCTTATCTTCTTCTCTATAGATCGCATAGCAGTTTATGATACAATTTTGGAGAAAAGTTCTTAGAAATAAGTCCTTACAAAACAACTGCTCGAATAGTCAACTTGCTGCTGTGAGACAGAATATTTAAAGTTTATATGGGTAGCAAACTCAAGAATGGACTCCCGCAGGGCTCATTCATTGCAGTGCATTTCTTCTACATGAACATCTCGGTTCTTCCATACGCCAGTACTCGGAAATTTTGCTATGCTGTCCATATAACCAATAACGGAATATTATGTTCTCATATAGATGAACAGCTTTTACACACGGTATGTCGATAGTCAACTTACAATGATAATCGGAGCGTTAAGATGCAACTCACTCAAATGACTTCACTGCTATCAAGAATAGTGTTACGATTTTAAATGTTATGGCGTATAGAACTGTAAATATTTTATGACTAATTCTTTTTATTGATTCTCGTAATTTGTAGGTCAAAATATACCTGAGCTTAGCTACCAGTTGTTTACCAGAAATCTCTAGACACTAACACTAATGAGTCATCCACGTCTCGAGGTTGAAAAACGAGTCGAGCGCCTTCACCAAAATACGAGATTATTCAAGAAGTCCGCCGAATTCTCTGGATGACAACAGTTGTGTATATAAATGAAAGATTTTTATTTGGCGGTCAGTGATAAGAAGCTCGGCAACCGCGATATTTAAATGTAACGAAACATAAATTATTATTTGTAATATAAATTAGAATTAATAAAGACTTTAATAAATTCGTAATTAGTTATCGTGAGTTTTAATAAATTAGATTATAGACAATAAATTAGAATAAAGACAAATAAATTAGAACTATATAAATATATAACATTTGGTGCCAGAAGTGGGATTTCAACATAAATCCAGCAGTGACTTTTGAAAAAGACTTTAAAAAACTTTTGAAAAGTATTGTTCGTCGGGAACATCCGCGTAGTTCGGTAGTGACCTTTGTACAAAAGAACATTTATAAAAGTACGTGTGTGCCTGTACAAAGATGCTGCTAGTACAACTCTCGGTAAAACAGTTGCGTGAGCAATTAGAAGAACGCGATGAAGACTGCAGCGGGTCCAAGAAGATCCTCCAGGAGCGACTGAAGAATATTCTTAACAAGAATGGAGATGACCCAGAGACATTCCAGTTTCAATCATCAGAAGAAACAGTTTTAACAAAAATAAATGAGAAATTTGAAAATGTCTCGCAAATGATTGAAGAATCTTCTAAAAACACTGATGGAAAATTCGAGACTGTTTCCAAAAGATTCGATGAAACGTCTCAAATGATCGAAGAAACTTCTCAAATTATTAAAGAAACAGCTAGACAAAATGACGAGAAATTTGAAAATGTTGCTAGAAGATTCGACGAGACTTCTCAAATAATTAAAGAAATATGTATTCAGAATAGTGAGAAGTTTGAAGAAGTCTCTAAAACATTTGATAAAGTTGAAGAGAAAATCAAACAGTTAGAGACCATGATAACTAACACGAGAGTGCTACCACCAATTAATACGGTAGCTTTAGATCCGGTAGAGATAAAAGAAGACGAGACGAAATGTAAGTTGGAAACACGGCCGAAATTTGAAGGAAGTGGAAGTTCCGTTCATGTCAAAGTCCCAACTTTCGACGGAAAATCATCATGGAACAACTACATGAAACAGTTCGAATCAGCTGCAAGAGCGAATGGATGGTCTGAAAAAGAAAAGGCTGTAAACCTGACTATCGCTCTTCGAGGAGATGCCTTAGATGTGCTCCAGACCATAGCCGTAGAGGAGACGGATGATTTCGAACAACTGAAGAAGAGGTTAAATATGCGATATGGCCACGAACACTTGGAGCATGTATATCAGTCGCAGCTCAAAAATCGAAGACAAAAGAAAGATGAGGCTCTTCAAGAATATGAAGTAGATATCGCCAGATTAGTGCGATATGCTTATCCAACAGCTCCCGAAGACATGATGGAAAAGTTGGCCGTTCAAACGTTTATTGATGGTCTTCGTGATCATGAGATGCAAAGAACACTACGATTAGCTCGTCACAAGACGCTGGTTGATGTCTTATCTGCCGCCCTCGAATACGAGTCAGCTACGCAGGCCTCTGGCGGGTACAGTAAAGTTAGGACTGTAAAAGAGGAAGGAGATGAAGATAAACTTGACCAGCTCTTTAATATGATAAAAAGCATGACACACAAGAAAACGAAGACCATAAGACCGAAGACAAAACCAGAACGCGTCGGCCTTAGGGGAGCAGCTTCGACCCAGAACTTTACCAAAGACCCTCTGATACTAATAGCTTCTTTGAAATGTCGTGAAGATAGTGTATATGTAGATGGAGAAATAAATGGTAAAAAGCATACGTTGTTGGTGGATACTGGAGCGACCAGAACCATTATACGCCCGACAGTTATAAACAGCCGAAAGAAACTGTTACCAACGAGGTTGCGACTTCGGACCGCCACAGGTGAAAATGCCAACATTCATGGAGAAATCCAGGTACAATTAGGAATTGGAGCAGAAAAGTTCGTCCATACTGTTATAGTTGCTGACATCGAAGAGGATGTTATATTAGGAATGGACGTAATGAATACGCATGGATTCCAATTGGATTTTAAGAATAAGGTAATCAAAGTTGGTAACGAGGAGGTATTTCTCCATCCACATGATGACAACACTATGCAAGCAGCCGTTAAAGAAGATACAGTCGTGCCTGCGAGAAGTGAAACGATAATAGTAGCGCGGCTACAGGGAATTGTGGACGAAGGAACACCTGTTATGATGGAGCCTTGGAATCATGACGACGAAGTTGGCCGTGGAATCATAATTGGAAAAGAATTAGTGACTTCGGCTAAAGAAATTCCTGTGAGACTTATTAATGTCAATGACTACCCAGTGACCATCAAGAAAGAGACAAAAGTAGGAACTTGTGTACCTGTCACATCCATAATCCGTCAGACGACAACGTCTGATAATTCCAACGATAAATTTGATCAAATGGTTGCGGTTGCTGGACAGTCTCTGAATCAGATTGAGAAAAGGAAATTAAGGGAATTTCTTCGGCAGTATCGTGATATTTTCGTACCGAAAGGAGGAAAGACGGGAAGAACTACCGTTGTTAAGCATAAAATTGATACTGGTAATGCTAAGCCAATTCGTCAAACAGCTCGACGATTACCACAGGCGAAAAGAGAGGAAGCTGAAACGATTGTTCAGGAAATGAAGAAAGACGGGGTGATAGAACCTTCTACGAGCCCATGGGTCTCTCCGGTGGTCCTGGTTAAGAAGAAAGACGGAACAACGAGGTTCTGTGTGGATTACCGTTTGCTGAACAACGTTACCAAGAAAGATAGTTATCCTCTGCCTCGGATCGATGACACATTAGACACATTGGCTGGAAGTAAATTATTTTCTACTTTGGACTTGAAGTCTGGATACTGGCAGGTAGAAATGGACCCGGTAGATAAAGAAAAGACAGCCTTCACCACAGGATCTGGATTATGGCAATTCAACGTTATGCCATTTGGACTTTGTAACGCTCCTGCGACATTTGAGAGGCTTATGGAAAATGTGTTGAGAGGGTTATCTTGGAAAACATGCCTAGTTTATCTAGACGACATAATCGTCTTGGGGAAGACATTTGAAGACCATCTGAAGAATTTAGAAAACGTTTTTAATCGACTTAAAGCTGCCCAATTGATGTTAAACCCCAAGAAGTGCCAGCTATTTCAAGGTAAAGTCAATTATCTGGGTCATATAGTCAGTAAAGAAGGAGTGGCCGTGGATAAGGGAAAAATCGATTCTATTAAGGAATGGCCAAAACCAACTGACAAACATCAAGTGAGAAGTTTTCTGGGACTGTGTACTTACTACCGGAGGTTTATTAAGAAGTTTGCAGATATCGCTAAACCATTAACGCGACTTACAGAGGAAGCAAGAGAATACCGCTGGGATGTAGACTGCCAGAATGCCTTTGAAACCTTAAAAAAGCATTTAATCACAGCACCAATTTTAGGGTATCCACTGCCAGAAGGAGAGTTCATCTTAGATACAGATGCAAGTAATGTGGGAATTGGAGGAGTGCTGTCTCAGATTCAAGGAGGACAGGAAAGAGTCCTTGGATATTTTAGTAAAGTTCTCTCAAAACCTGAGCGAAATTATTGCGTCACGAGAAGAGAACTTCTGGCAGTAGTGAAATCAGTAGAGCACTTCTATCAATACCTCTATGGAAGGAAGTTTTTAATCCGAACCGACCATGCCGCCCTTAAGTGGTTGATGCAGTTTAAGAATCCAGAGGGTCAGATAGCCAGGTGGATCGAACGACTCCAAGAATATGATTTTAAGATTGAGCACCGGGCCGGAGTTAGCCACCGAAACGCTGATTCTCTTTCCAGAAGGCCATGCCCAGCAGAGTGTTCTCACTGCAACAAAACGGAATCCAAGGAAGCAGCAGTGCTAAGAACGACGGTGGTCCACGACGACTGGACGCCTACCAAGATCAGGGAAGAACAAGAGAGAGATCCAGTTATACAGAAAATCCGAAAATGGAAAGAAGAAAACCGTCGACCACCTTGGCAAGAAATATCGAACCTAGGCTCAATAGTTAAGACGTATTGGGCCCAGTGGGACTCATTTATCATGGAAGATGGCTTGCTCAAACGAGTCCTGGAAAATGATGACGGTTCAGAGAAGAGAAGACAGTTGGTGATTCCAAAGAGCAGAATAGCCGAAGTACTTCGTCAGTTACACGACAGTCCATCAGGAGGGCATTTTGGTGTGAAAAAGACCCTTCAGCGAATTCGGGAACGGTTTTATTGGATGAACAGTTCCGACGATGTAAAAGACTGGTGTAAGAAATGTACTATTTGTGCTACGAGTAACGGGCCTTATCGAAAAAGGAGAGCTCCTATGAGACAATATAATGTTGGAAGCCCGTTTGAAAGAATAGCTTTGGACATTGCTGGGCCATTTCCAGAAAGTGATAATGGAGGCAAGTACATGTTGGTAGTAATGGATTACTTCACTAAGTGGGTCGAGATTTACGCACTTCCAGACCAGAAGGCCGCCACCGTTGCAGATAAGTTGATCCAAGAATATATCAGCCGATTTGGAGTGCCTTTGGAGATCCATAGTGACCAAGGCAGGAACTTCGAAAGCGATTTATTCCAAGGAATATGTGATAGACTAGGTATGAAGAAAACAAGAACTACGGCTTATCATCCGCAATCGGATGGTATGGTAGAACGAATGAATAGAACAGTTGGCAAGTATTTGACAAAGATGGTATCCGATCATCAGCGAGACTGGGACCAATATCTTCCGTTCTTCACAATGGCCTACAGATCTGCTGTTAATGAATCAACAGGCCAGACACCAGCCAGAGTCCTATTCGGACGCGAGATGCGACTACCTTGTGATCTAGAGTTTGGGTGTCGACCTGGAGAAGATGTAGCAGGTGAAGATTATGTGATCGAATTACGAAGAAGAATGGACGATGTACACGAGTTGGTCCGTTCCCATCTCCAAATCGCTAGTGACCGAATGAAGAAACGGTACGATACACAAGCCGAAAAGGGGTGTTTTAAGAAGAACGATAAAGTCTGGCTTTATAACCCCAAAAAGCGAAAAGGTTGTTCTCCCAAATTGCAGCAGTTTTGGGAAGGTCCATACCTCATTATGGAGAAGATCAATGATGTTATTTACCGAATAAGCAAGATTCCGAGAGGAAAGCCGATGATAGTACACCATAACCGGTTGGCGTCTTTCGAGGGTGACCACGACGTAGATGAAGAAGTGGAAGTAAACCAAGTCCAAGATGTGTCTGACCTCACGTTTGAGGAATTCATGGGTGCCTATGGAGGTACCGGTAAAGCAAGACATGGTGTTACCACTGAAGAAAGGCAAGATCTACTCGCGCTTCCCGATGACTACTCACTGGCCCTTACCATCCCGGCCAGTATCAAAGATGCACCAGGGTTGGCATCCGTCTTTCGAAGGAAGTTTGGTCGAGTTGCAGAACTTCAATGCCAAGTGCCAGCTCCTGGTAAAACCTTGAAACTTCAAGATGCATCACGTTACCTTTTCTACCTGGTAACAAAAGACACTGCCCGTGACCAACCTACCTACCGAGATGTATGGGAAGCCTTACTTCAGTTGAGAGAGCACGTACTAGAATCCGACGTGCAAAAGTTAGCCATGCCAAAGTTGGAGTGCCGCCAATTAGATTGGAGGGTTATACGAAACATGGTGGAGGAAATCTTTAAAGACACCGAAGTCCAGGTGTTAGTCTGTTGCAATCCGCATAGTTACTGCTGCGGAGAGAAAACCGTCCCTTGTCATTTCTATACAACTGGAAGTTGTAAAAGAGGGTCCAGTTGCCGATATCAGCATGTCGTTCAAGTTCCAGTCCCGACAAGGTTCCAGGAGGAACCATCTTTTAAGAGGGGGGCAATGTTACGATTTTAAATGTTATGGCGTATAGAACTGTAAATATTTTATGACTAATTCTTTTTATTGATTCTCGTAATTTGTAGGTCAAAATATACCTGAGCTTAGCTACCAGTTGTTTACCAGAAATCTCTAGACACTAACACTAATGAGTCATCCACGTCTCGAGGTTGAAAAACGAGTCGAGCGCCTTCACCAAAATACGAGATTATTCAAGAAGTCCGCCGAATTCTCTGGATGACAACAGTTGTGTATATAAATGAAAGATTTTTATTTGGCAGTCAGTGATAAGAAGCTCGGCAACCGCGATATTTAAATGTAACGAAACATAAATTATTATTTGTAATATAAATTAGAATTAATAAAGACTTTAATAAATTCGTAATTAGTTATCGTGAGTTTTAATAAATTAGATTATAGACAATAAATTAGAATAAAGACAAATAAATTAGAACTATATAAATATATAACAATAGCCCCATCTGTTATCCGCAGGAAGAGTGCGCTAATAAGAGAACTAAAAAAATTAATAATAATTCTGTTATACCTATATACCAAGATATTCGCTACTTAAAATGAAATATGCTAAAATTTAAAAATCGGCGCTGTTGATTTTTAATCAGACGACTTTGAGTCTAGTCAACTAGTCAGCTGGTTTGAAGATTTGATTTGAATTGTAAGAATTTGTGACATCGTAGCAAAAGTGATGTATGATTTAGTATCCAAATTGTCACTACGTCTATGAAGGACAAACCATACAAAACATTACTTGTAAATGCACTCTATGAGCATATCCAGGGATGTGACTTCTTCAGTATCACCTGAAGCTCTAAACTGGATGCCTATTTTCGACGTCAAAGTTTACTAAACATATTTTACTGATATCTGTGATATTGTTATTTTCTTGTGAAATTTGTAGTTTATAGCATTTTCCTTAATTTGTGCCATCTGCAAAGAAATCTTATTTATGTAATATTTATACTTTATTTGTAGGCCATTTCGTAAGTATTTTGTTAATTTTGTATTTTAATTATAAGAAATGTTTTATTTTGGCACTTTTACCCTTAAGTAGTCAGTTTGTTATTTAAATATGCAGATATAGAATGTAATACGCTTAATAAACTAATCTAATTAACCATATGCCTATAAACATCTTCCATTTATCGATTGATTTCATTTGCCGTTTTCGATCGTTGAATATAATGTTGGCTACCATATTCGCTATCGTGACTTTATTGAGATCAGCTCTAAATAATGATGTAGTCGATTTTCCGTATCATTGTCTTATATTTTTCAGCCATGATTTCACCCAGATTTTGTGTTGTTTGGTTCAGCCGTCTAAGGACCTTTCTAACTCTGTCGACCCAGCTTATTTCTAGTAGTCGTCGGTGTGCCCACATATCAAAAGCTTTCAAGCATTTACAGATACAAAACATCAGAGTCCACGCTTCCACTCCATACAGTAGCAATGGAAATAAATATATAGGGTAAGTCCGGGAGAGATGGGCCATCGGTATAGACGGGCCATTCGTCATATTGCAGATCCTCTGTTTATTGTGCAGTGCAACAACGTTGATTTATAATATTTAGTCAACGACAGACCTTGTGAACATGGTCATTGCGACGTGTATGCATAAACAACGGAGATTTTTTTACTTAATTATAGGTTGTGGGTGAAATGTTTCCTTGGTGAATTTTCAAGTTGTGTAAGTTTTGTCAAAGGGTAAGTTTGTTTGATTATTTATGTATTCAACTGTTATATTGAGATTAAACAACTGAACCTAATGTAAAATACTCTTATAAAATTTAAACTGTGTGTTCGATGGCGTGGCCCGTCACTACCGAATCTTTGGGATAGACGGGCCACAGTGTATCCGTATAGATGGGCTAATAATAAGTATTGGGTTTATATTATTCAACAATTATTTTTAATAATACGTACTCTTAATTAATTTCTATATTGTTACAGGTTACAATATGCCTACATATTATAAGCATAAATCTACTATTTAAAGAGGTAAATGGAGCGAAGAAGTACTACAAAATATGGCATACCCATACTCAAGTAGCATACAGAGAAGAATGAAAAATAATGATCTAAAAAACATAATTGTCTTGGACCTTCTTCAACTCTTGGGGATGAGATCGAGATGAAAATAGTGCTGCATATTAAGAAATTGCAAAAGTATAGTTTTGCACACACTCGTGACCATGTACGAACTGTGGTGTTTGAGTTAGCAGAAAAATTTAACACAAATACACAAAGTCACAAATTATATTATAGAAACAACAATAAAGCTGGTTTTGACTGGTTGTAGTCTTTTTTACGGCGCCATCTAGACACATCAGTGCGAAAAGGTGAAGGAGTTTATTTGGACAGGGCAAAAGGATTAAACCACAAGGTAGTTAAACAGTACTTCGATCTGCTGCTAAGTATTTTAACCAATAGTCAACTAATAAATAAGCCGGGGCATATTTTTAACGTAGACGAGAACGATTTGCAGTTAAATAGCAGGCCTGGACATGAACTCGCGTCTAAAGGATCCAAGAATCTCCCTGTTATTACATCAGGAGAGAAAGGAGAAACGATTTCTGTGATAATCTGCTGCAATGCTGAGAGCGTATTTTTACCTCCGTATTCTATTATTAAAGGAAAAAATAGAAAAGAAGAATACACGGATGGAATGCAACCTGGAGAAATTTTTGTAATGTCCGAAAAATCGGCCTACGTAAATGCATATATTTTTTACATTGTCTAAAAAATTTATTTATTCCTCGAAAGCTTCAAGGCAAAGTTTTGCTGATATTAGATAGACATAAGTCCCATACAGCAGCAGTGAAAATATTAGAATGCGTCGAAAACAACAAAATTATAATGTTGTGCTTACCCTGTCATACCACGCATTTTCTGCAGCCGTCGGACCTAGCCTTTTTCAAATCTTTAAAGGCTAAGTTTTACTCGAGATTTCAGAACTATATCAGAAATATCTCAACAAGAAAAATTACACATTACCAGTTTGGTGAGTTGTTAGGAAATGCGTGGAAAATCTCAGCAATGGTGAAAAATGGAACATCTGGATTTGTTGCCACAGGAATTATACCGTTTGATCCCGATAAAATTCCAGAGCACGCTTTTTTGTCCACAAATGAGAGATCCTCAGCTATAGTAGAAGAACAAAGTAATACATAAATAGATCTAAATATTTTAGATCAACCAGGTCCTTCACTTGTAGGCATTACTCTAGTTGATGAAGAAACTGCAGCTGGTACGTCTAATGTTGAAGACTCAAGTGTAAAACCTGAAAAAGTATTGGACACGTTATCGCCTGTACCCAAAATTGATGCTGCAAAAAAGAATGTAAGGGGCCGAACAAGTAGAGTGGCGGAAATTCTTAATTCTGCAGACAAAATTCAAGCAAAGAAGATAAAGAAACAAGAATAAAAAAATAAGTCAGTTCCAAAGCAGCAAAACAAAAGGCGTCAATGTAAAAAGCATGAGTTAGGTTCGTCTAATTATGATACATTTACTAAATTGAAAAAGGTGTTCTGCGGAAGAGATCTAAGTCTAAAACTTAAAATTCGCCTTTTGAGATGTTACGTTATGTCAGTTCTCCTCTACGGGATGGAAACATGGACATTGAAAAAGATCGATACCAAAAAGATAGAAGCATTTGAGTTGTGGATGTATCGTAGAATATTAAGAATACCCTGGACAGAGAAAGTAATAAATGTGGAGGTTTTGCGGAGAGTGCGGAAAGAGAAAGAGCTGATACTTACTGTTAAAAAGCGCAAACTACAATATTTGGGACATGTTATGAGGGGAGATAATTCTAATTAGAGGACCCAAATACCATTTACTTCGCCTTATAATACAAGGAAAAGTGGAAGGAAAGAGATGGATTGGCTGGATGGATGGCTGCGTAGTATTAGACAATGGTGTGGTTTCACAGTAGAAGAATTATTTCGCGCAGCAGCCGACAGAGAAAGGTTTCAGGAAATTGTAAGCATGATGACGGCCAACGTCTGAATACGGACACGGCACCCAAAGAAGAAGAAGATGAGGGGAGATAAATACCAGTTCCTGCAATTGATTATACAGGGAAAGATAATGGGAAAGAGATCTATAGGAAGAAGAAGGAATTCATGGTTGAAAAACTTGAGAGAATGGTACAATTGCACCAATTACCAACTGTTTAGATCTGCAGCATCAAAAATACGCATAGCTTTGATGATAGCCAAACTTCGGAACGAAGACGGCACTTGAAGAAGAAGAATGATGATATGAATGCAGATGTGCCAGTTTTAGATGACAGCAAAGACGAAGACGAATTTAATAAAAATGAGTGCATTGGTTGTGGTGAAGATTACAGCAAAACATCCAGAAAAGATACTGGGTTCAATGTTTGATTTGCAAACACTGGTGCCATGACAATTGTATAAAATTTGAAAATGTTTGTGATTCGTGTGGAAAAATGGCTGGTAAAAAGAAATAGGTTAACGTCATTATTTTATGTGTTTCAAATTAGCCCAACTCTACCAATAGCAGTGACACATCTGTACCTATGTATTGGTATAGATGGGCCAATAAGAATTATTTATGTTAATTTCTATAACTTTTATATTCCTCAAGTTACATGTTTTTTATTTTGCACAATAAATATATAAATTATAATAAGTATTCTTTTCCAAAAATCATATTATACACTAGTCAATTTTTCAAGTAATCTGTGTGAGAAAAAAAGTGGCCCGTCTCTCCCGGACTTACCCTAGTTATGTATTTCTATTGCTACGGTCCATACTAAGATTGTGGCTCCAAAGTATACGTTCCTCATTGTCACAAAAGCAGCTCGGGCTTGTTCTATTTGGTTTTTAATTTTTATGGTTGAGTCATATAAACACACTTATAAATGGCTTACAAAGATTTAACAATTTTCCTCTCTCAACGCCAAATAGAGTTTAGTATTCATTCTTCTAGGGTTATCGCACAGACCAACAGATGGACGAGCGAACAGTCAGATAACGACACGATTTCAAGAACACTCTTATTTCGGGTCATAATAAACAGTAGCATTTTCCCCGGTATCACTGCATTTCTACTTTATTTTATATGACATATTTATTATTTCATACAATCGTGAATATATATATATATATATATATATATATATATATATATATATATATATATATATATATATATATATACCTTACAAGAAAGAGTTGTATATAGTAAACATCGCATCGGTGTGAATCTTTATAAAATGTCTACAATGTTTTTGGCACGCTGTTTCTCCACCTTTATACTAAAATCCACGTTTCCTTTCTCTCCAGCTCGACGATCATGTATAACGTCTCAAAATGGTTTCATAAAAATGTTGAAATACTCTAACTCTCCTGGTATCGAGTGTTGACAGATGGCAGCACGTTCCGGTCTCGTACAACTAAAGGTGTATTACAATAAGTTTTGTATGAAGATGGCCGTTTACATATACATGCCTGTATAAAATTATTATAGCGCATGTGGTGCATATTTTTAGCCAACACAAAAGATAATATTACGATTAAAATTAATTTAAAAGTACCAAAAAATCTTTGGAGCGAGATACATGTGCACAACTTCTAAATAATAAATAAATTTGACATGAAGGTTACGTATTACTTTTCCTGAAAGCTTGAAGAAGAGTATAACTAGATGGACAACAAAAAGCAGAATTTGGGCTCTAACTTCGAACGACTTTTTATAACATTGTAGGTATTCCATGCACCTTCAGAAATATAAAAATGGATAAGTCATGGATTAAATCTATTATGTGCATAGAAGTGCAGCAGGAAATGCTAAACTATGATCAAGAAAATAAATATAATATGTATATATAATGTAATATTTATATTGTATGTGAGAAGCCAAAAATATAGATATAGTATACAACAAATAATTTCAAAAAATTCACAAGTTGAAACAAATAACAATAACAAGTGTAGAAAAGGTAGCTTAATAGGATTCTCGGGAAAAGATAAATATGGAAAAATATAAGACTGTTTCTGGAAGAATAGAAATACAGGGTAACTCAATATAGTAAAAGTGACCGAAAATAATAAATTTGTATACCAAATAAAAAAGATATATACAATATTGTTAATATTTTCAAACAATGATACGCTGAAAATTATTTATGTAGATAGACCACATTTACCTTTATATACTATATATAAGTTAACAGTATGTAACTTTTCCATTCCTAACGCATAGTCCAAATCGCCAAACATAATTTTACCTGAAATGTTAAAGCAAGCAGAACAATCTTGTCAGAAATACATTTTACTTTAAAAACAATGGAAGTACAATACTTTATCTAACGAAAGTGAGGTGAGATGAGTTCCTTGTCTCAACGTCACCACATTGGAACGAAAGCAAACGTTCTATAACTACAATAACAAACTCCCATCAGACTCTCTACTCTCTCCACTCTTCTACTCCCGCTTCCTTCTTTCTATACTCCTTCTATATCTCGGTCGTCTCGCCGAGAAAAGAAATGGGAGTGCCTACTTGAACATAGGTAGTAAATGTTAAAAATAATATTTATTAACATATATATCTTCGAAAGACTTCACCATTAATTTTTATGTGTCAAAATTTTTATAAAAAATTACATAGCACTATATTTATTTTTTAATGTATATATATATATATATATATATATATATATATATATATATATATATATATATATATATATGTATAAGAAAAAAAAAATACTTGGTTGACTCGGTTGGAAAAAATATAAAACTGTTTTGGATGGGTTGGAGTCAATAAAAGGGGCTATTTGTTGACTATTTTTTAATCGAGCTTTCAATTGTGTTTACAATTATTATCAAGAGCTGCTAAAAAATACAAAATATCTTACAAAATTGAACTAGAAATAAAAAATTTTGTTATTTTTGTTATTAAATGAGTTAACAATTGCGTTTCGATTTAATATGAGTATTTAACCACTCCCTGACACATGTTTCTGGGTCTACCAGTCATCAGAAGGAGTTTGTAAGAAGACTCAAACCAAATCAAAATGCACCGATTACTCTGGCAATTACATGGAAATAACTACCAGAGTATGCAACTAGAGACCTCTAGTGAGGAAAGATGAAGATACGTCGATAGCAATTAAAGTAAACTGTATACCCAAGCTTAATCAAGCCATTCAGAGCGGTGCTGGGAATAATTCTATTTCACTATGCACCAACAATTTATATATACCCGGTTTTTTAGGCGTCACGCCCGTCCGGTAGGGATCTATGGAGGAGTATCACCGAGCCACAAGCCCTTATCTCTTGCCGTACTGCTCCACCATAGGCCGATCAGACACCAGCATATTCTAGCCTAAGCCGCAGATTCATCTAGAATTTTAAACTGCTGCGTTAGACTTTTTGTTTTCTATACACCGAGCTGGGGACCGAACCCACATCCACTAAACCATTCGCAGCGAAGCGAATGAGAAGCAGCCGCCCAGCTCGCTAGGCTATCTGACCGACACCAACAATTTACCCATATAAATTACCATCATTATTGTACTCATTGCGTCGAGTAAGGACGATAAATATACGAAAAAGGTTGCGTTTCGATTTAATACTTTCGATAATTTCGATTTAACTTCTTCTCGTAGCACTACAACCCGTGGTGGGTCTTGGCTGACTACACAACTTGCTTCCATATTGAAAGGTCGTCCATGATAGTTGGACGACCAACGGATATATTATCAGAAATCAATCTAATTCCTATACCAATTTAAAACAAACCCAAACCATACCTAGCAATAATAATAATAAGGCCACTAAATTAAACAAACAATATACATCGCCACAATACATTAATGGATTTTCTGAACAGGTGTGAAAAATTTTTGCAAACTGTAATATTAATGTTTAAAACCAAGGTTAATAGAGATTATCAATCAAATGTTATTTATAAAATATATTGCAAAGACTGTAATTTAACATATATTGGGCAAACATATCAATACCTGCATAGAAGGGTTGTTGCACATAAATATAGTGTACAAACCTACAGATTAAACACAACAGATCTAGCCAAGATTCCGATTCAAACCGAAAGTCCAACTACTAATATCTCGAAAATCTTCCCACTTTCAGTGATTCGCGCACACAGAATAACAATTTGTTCTCTAACGCCATAATATTTGGCTTATTTTATCAGAGTATTAGCAATCTTCTTTTACTAAATTATTATTAAAGCAGGAATTATTTTACTAAATCGTTGTCCTACCTCGCCGTCAAAGTAGTGCCATTTAGTTCGCTGTGCGCGAACCACTGAAAGTGGAAAGATTTTGGAAACGTTAGTTGTACTCTTAGATTTGAAATGGACTTGGCTGGCGAAGTAGAGATACTGAAATTACAGTTACACCGTTCGATTGATTTCGATTCAGACGTAACAAATTTTATTAATTTATGCTTTCGACATCCTCTCTGATGTCTTTTTCAGGGCTTCCGAGCTCCCAGTCTACTGAGCCTCCAGACAATACTACACTTATCCCTAATCGATGCATTACTACTACTGGGAACAGCGGACGATTCATTTATACCGTTGATGGAGATGTGTTTGGGGGGGTTGGTATAGGGATTGGCGCAGTGATTGGCGCGGGGGTTGGCGCGAAGTGGAGCCTACGATATTTTCTTTATGAGAAGATTCGATGTTGAAGGTAACCGGATACCGTCATCTCCTTTATTAAGGCAATTTGGTTTGTTTTTAATTTCTATGGCTTCTCGGATAGTTCTTGGTTTATAGAAGTGAATGGGGGCTATGGTTCTGAAATTTTTAAAATCAATTTTGTGACCTGTATAAAGATTGTGATGACCTAGAGCTAAAATTGAATCGGATTTGCGAACAGAAACTGAATGTTCGTAAATCATTTTTTGAATTCTACGATTTGTTTGGCCTGTATAAGATCGGGGCAATCTGCACAGGGAATTTTATAAACTCCGTATTGTTCATTTGGAATGTTGTATTTGATTGATTGGAGAAGAGATGGAAGTTTATGTTGGGAGTTAATATTGTCTTTATTCCTTTTAATTTAAGAACTTTGTCGATTTAAAAAGGGGTTAAATATTACATTTTTACTTACGTACTTACTCTAACAAAGGCCTCTAAGGATAGTCAGAATATAATGGAGATGTGCAGGACATATAGATAGAATGACAAATGGGCGGTATATAAAGAGGTTATTGGAATGGACACCAAGGGAAGACAAGAGAAGCTACGGTCGACCACCCACACGATGGGCTTATGATTTAAGTAGAAAAAATAAAAACTGGATGAAAGTGACGCAAGATAGACAAGGTTGAAAACACGAGGAAGAGGCCTATGTTGAGCAGTAGACTTTTGAGGCTGGATGATGATGAAAGATTACATGGATCACGTCCTTATCAATGAATATTATTAATATGATGGACAAATCCTTTAGGCCAATTCTCCCTTTCAAATTAGTGATTATACGCTTTCTGATTAGTATATTTGCCATATTCATCAATATACAGTTGTTTGTCATTTCTTGTGGTATTTCTCATAACTTTGATTTTTTGTGTAGGTTCAAATTATTTTTATCCAGGTTTTTTCTTTCCTTGTATCTGTCGGATAGTCTCTCTGTCTCTGTCCCTTTTTTTGCCTTCAAACGGTTTCAAAATTCCCTTAATTTATTTGTATTTTTTCAATTTGTCTAATTTACGTTTTCTTCTTTCTCCTAGAGCTAGGATAGAGAATAAGCTCTACAATTTCTCCTGTCATCTAAGAATATTTTATTTTTCTTCAAGTTTGTTGACGGCATTTTTTAACTGAGAGCAGTGACTTTTTAATTTCTTCCAATTATGGTAAATATTCACTGTTCTTAAATATAAGCACATAAGCCGCAATAAACAAAACAGAGATATAATCAGAAATAGAACATCAACATCGATGACTTTAATTTGTGCTCGTCAGCGAATTTAAGTATCTTAAAACAACAATAACTCAATATTGTCAATAAGACACTAACGGATCACAAGAAATAAACAATAGGATACAAACCGACAACAGATATCTTTAGGCTCTTTAAAACCTTATACAATCGAATCAAATAATAACACATAGAAAGATACAACTGTATAAAATATTCGTACGATCGTGATGTATGGTAGCGAAATGTGTAAGATAACAAAGGCAAACACGAACGACTACTTGTTTGGGAAAGGAAAATCCTAAGGAAGATCTTTGGGTCTGTGTTTAATGGATCAACAGGGCAATATACGATAAAAACTAACAAAGAGCTCGAAGAACTATATCCAGACCCTAATATAATAAAATAAATAAAGTCCAGAAACCTTCACTGGGTAGGACACCTTAGAAAACATTCTGACGAAAGAATAGCAAGGCTGGTATTACAAAAAGCCCCAATTGGAAGAAGACCACGTAGAAGACCTCGACTCTGGTGGAAAGTTAATATATGCTCGTGAAGAATTGTGTGGAGATTGGTGAGACTGAGAGGAATGGACTTTGACGTTTTAATCAATTTTTTCTTATATATATTGCCCTCTTTAGTCTTTTTATATCAATAGTTTTCTTTACAGCCTGTAGTTTTAGTGCCATCGACAAAACCAGGTTTGTAAACGAAGAATATGTGTGCTTCTGGATAGATTTTGGTTGATACTACGGAATTTCTATATCTTCTGTTGACTAGAATAGAATAAGTTTGATTTCGGATGATTTTACCCATACTGTCAGCTGGTAATCTCTTTGTGTGCAATCTTCTCTAGGAAGTTTGAATAATTTATTTGTACGTATAAGATTCTTACTGATAATTACCTCCACATTTACTTGCTTTAGCGTTTAAATCAATCACTATAATTGCTCTCTAGGAGTTTTGTCTTTTATCTCATTACTTTTGTGTGAAGGTTTTTAATTGAAAATACCGTTTTATTGGCAATTTTGAAATTATAAAAAGAATTAAGTACCCTTGCTAGTCTGGGTGTGAGCTCTTTGATATAAGGTAAAGAAATCATTGTGTATTCTGTGTTTTGTTCATTGGTTGTAATAAGTTTAACATTTTCTCCTATTTCTCGGTTATTAGTGTCAATTTGTTCGGAGCTACTCATTTCTCCTTGGACATTTGTATTGATGTTGTTTAATTCATCAACTATACCTTGAGGAGGGATAAAGGGGTGTCATAAAGGATTTTCTTAACTAAATCAGAGGGATAAGAGTTATCTGTAAATAGGTTGTGTAAAAGTTTGAGGTTCTTTTCGTAGAAGGTTATATCTGAAATTTTCATCACTCTGGTCTTCATTTGTTTTAATAAATTAATTTTCATTGAATGTTTGTGATATGATAGGTAGTGGAGATATCTTTTTTTAGCTACCTTAGATACCTTATTTTTCCCATTGCTACATATGCAGCTGAAACATGGACTCTCAAAAAATCGATAGGAGTAAGATCGAAGCCTTCGAAATGTGGGTATATAGAAGAATTCTACGCGTGTCCTGGACAGAACATAGAACCAACCTGTCAATTCTGGAAGAGCTTCATATAAAAGACAGGCTACTAAAAAAAGTAAACCAAGCATACCTAACTTACTTCGGCCACATAGCTAGAAGAACGGGCACCATAGAACTATTGGTAGTAGAAGGAAAGGTAGAAGGCCGAAGACCAAGAGGAAGATCTCCAATACGATGGGTAGACCAAATGAAGAGTTTGGTGGAAAAATCCCTACATGAAGCCGTCCATATGGCACAAGATCGCAGTCAATGGAGACAGCAGACTAACAATATTTAGGTGTCACTACGCCCTGACAAGGGCTAAAGAATTGAGGAGGAGGAGGAGCAGATATCTACCTGATGCTGTTGGTTGTCTATACCAGTCCACTAGGATATTGTTATTGTTGGTTCTAATTAGTTTTGTGTCGAGGAAGGGAACAGATCGTTCATTATCCTCTACTTCTATAGTGAACTGTATATATGGATCATAACTGTTGAAAACTGATAAAATGTCTTCTACTTGATCTTTTGGAAGTGCCAGAATGATGTCGTCGACATATTTCTTTATAAGGTAAGGTTATAGGGTAAGACTGGAATGACTGTGTCGAGGATATCGTCTACTACATATGCAGCTAGAATTGGTGAAACTGTTGCACCCATTGGTGTTCCAAAGGTAGATTTATATATCTTATTGTCAAAGGAGAAATAAGTGTTTTTGAACAAAAAGGTTACCAACTCCAAGAAGGTATCTAGGTCTATTTTACAATGAGTTGAGATTATATTCCATCTTTTTTGTATTGATCTTAAACAGGCTTCTAAGTAGACGTTACTAAATAGAGACCACATCAAGACTAGCAAGAATATAGTTAGGTGGAAGGGTGATATTTTCAACTAGTTCTTTTACTTCAAACGAGTCCTTAATGTAATATTCATTGTTTAAATCATAAGAGGTTGTTAGAATGTCTGTTACAATAGTGGCTATTTTCTCTGTAGGCGCTCCCATGGACGATACTATAGGTCTTACTGCCAGTTTAGGTTTATGAATCTTTGGTAGAAATAGTATTTCGGTGTAACACTGTTATATGTTGTAAGTTTCTTTTTTGTGGCATTGTCTATCATGCCTTTTGTGTTTAATGACTTTATGAGTTTGTTGCTTTTAGTCTGAACAGAAGAAGTAGGATCACTGCGTAGTTCAATATAGGTATTACTGTTCGTTATTAATTCATTGGACAGTTCCATATATTGATGTTTTTCCATAACTATAGTTACGTTACCTTTATCTGATAAAGTAACTATTAGTTGTGGGTTTTGTTTAAGAAAATATCTTGTTTTATTTACTAGTTGTTGTAAGAATGAAGGTTTAGTTGAACTGTTACTTGTTACATAATTAGTAAGAGTGTTTGTTGCTCTAGCTGTGACAATTGATCTTAATTCTTTCTGTTTAATAAAAGAAGTGGCATAGTCTATATCGGCCATAAGACGCCTTACAGAGATATTATAATGTAAAACAGGTTCTATGCTAAATTTTGGACCTAACGCTAATATACATGAAACATCGTGAGGAATCTCACGATGTTAAAAAACTTAAAAAACTTAAAACGTAAAAAAACTTAACCAATGTAGAGATTAGGATTAGATTCTTGATTATTAAATGCAACAATCTGTATTCTTCCTGTAAGATATGATTTTAAAAGGTCGTGTATGGTACTCCTTATTCCACACTACTTCAATGCTATCAATAGCGTTTGAATATCTACACAATCAAAAGCTTTTGTAATGTCACACATTAATCAATTAGTAGGTTCACTTGCATCAAGACCGTGAACAGTATGTTCTATTACTTTTACTAAAGCTTTAGTTTTTGAGTATTTTTTCCAAAACCAAATTAAGAGCTAGATATAATTAATTGGTTATCCAAATAATTTGTTATACGATATTTAATTAAGATTCCAAAAATTTTACTTGGTACTGTTATATATTTATATAGTTCTAATTTATTTGTCTTTATTCTAATTTATTGTCTATATTCTAATTTATTAAAACTCACGATAACTAATTACGAATTTATTAAAGTCTTTATTAATCCTAATTACAAATAATTTATTAACGTTTCGTTACATTTAAATATCGCGGTTCGCGAGCTTCTTATAACTGCCTGCCAAATAAAAATCTTTCATTTATATACACAACTGTGTCATCCAGAGAATTCGGCGGACTTCTTGAATAGTCTCGTATTTTGGTGAAGGCGCTCGACTCGTTTTTCAACCTCGAGACGTGGATGACTCACTAAAATTAGTGTCTAGAGATTTCTGGTAAACAACTGGTAGCTAAGCTCAGGTATATTTTGACCTACAAATTACGAGAATCAATAAAAAAGAATTAGTCATAAAATATTTACAGTTCTATATGCCATAACATTTAAAATCGTAACATTGCCCCCCTCTTAAAAGATGGTTCCTCCTGGAACCTTGTCGGGACTGGAACTGGAACGACATGCTGATATCGGCAACTGGACCCTCTTTTACAACTTCCAGTTGTATAGAAATGACAAGGGACGGTTTTCTCTCCGCAGCAGTAACTATGCGGATTGCAACAGACTAACACCTGGACTTCGGTGTCTTTAAAGATTTCCTCCACCATGTTTCGTATAACCCTCCAATCTAATTGGCGGCACTCCAACTTTGGCATGGCTAACTTTTGCACGTCGGACTCTAGTACGTGCTCTCTCAACTGAAGTAAGGCTTCCCATACATCTCGGTAGGTAGGTTGGTCACGGGCAGTGTCTTTTGTTACCAGGTAGAAAAGGTAACGTGATGCATCTTGAAGTTTCAAGGTTTTACCAGGAGCTGGCACTTGGCATTGAAGTTCTGCAACTCGACCAAACTTCCTTCGAAAGACGGATGCCAACCCTGGTGCATCTTTGATACTGGCCGGGATGGTAAGGGCCAATGAGTAGTCATCGGGAAGCGCGAGTAGATCTTGCCTTTCTTCAGTGGTAACACCATGTCTTGCTTTACCGGTACCTCCATAGGCACCCATGAATTCCTCAAACGTGAGGTCAGACACATCTTGGACTTGGTTTACTTCCACTTCTTCATCTACGTCGTGGTCACCCTCGAAAGACGCCAACCGGTTATGGTGTACTATCATCGGCTTTCCTCTCGGAATCTTGCTTATTCGGTAAATAACATCATTGATCTTCTCCATAATGAGGTATGGACCTTCCCAAAACTGCTGCAATTTGGGAGAACAACCTTTTCGCTTTTTGGGGTTATAAAGCCAGACTTTATCGTTCTTCTTAAAACACCCCTTTTCGGCTTGTGTATCGTACCGTTTCTTCATTCGGTCACTAGCGATTTGGAGATGGGAACGGACCAACTCGTGTACATCGTCCATTCTTCTTCGTAATTCGATCACATAATCTTCACCTGCTACATCTTCTCCAGGTCGACACCCAAACTCTAGATCACAAGGTAGTCGCATCTCGCGTCCGAATAGGACTCTGGCTGGTGTCTGGCCTGTTGATTCATTAACAGCAGATCTGTAGGCCATTGTGAAGAACGGAAGATATTGGTCCCAGTCTCGCTGATGATCTGATACCATCTTTGTCAAATACTTGCCAACTGTTCTATTCATTCGTTCTACCATACCATCCGATTGCGGATGATAAGCCGTAGTCCTTGTTTTCTTCATACCTAGTCTATCACATATTCCTTGGAATAAATCGCTTTCGAAGTTCCTGCCTTGGTCACTATGGATCTCCAAAGGCACTCCAAATCGGCTGATATATTCTTGGATCAACTTATCTGCAACGGTGGCCGCCTTCTGGTCTGGAAGTGCGTAAATCTCGACCCACTTAGTGAAGTAATCCATTACTACCAACATGTACTTGCCTCCATTATCACTTTCTGGAAACGGCCCAGCAATGTCCAAAGCTATTCTTTCAAACGGGCTTCCAACATTATATTGTCTCATAGGAGCTCTCCTTTTTCGATAAGGCCCGTTACTCGTAGCACAAATAGTACATTTCTTACACCAGTCTTTTACATCGTCGGAACTGTTCATCCAATAAAACCGTTCCCGAATTCGCTGAAGGGTCTTCTTCACACCAAAATGCCCTCCTGATGGACTGTCGTGTAACTGACGAAGTACTTCGGCTATTCTGCTCTTTGGAATCACCAACTGTCTTCTCTTCTCTGAACCGTCATCATTTTCCAGGACTCGTTTGAGCAAGCCATCTTCCATGATAAATGAGTCCCACTGGGCCCAATACGTCTTAACTACTGAGCCTAGGTTCGATATTTCTTGCCAAGGTGGTCGACGGTTTTCTTCTTTCCATTTTCGGATTTTCTGTATAACTGGATCTCTCTCTTGTTCTTCCCTGATCTTGGTAGGCGTCCAGTCGTCGTGGACCACCGTCGTTCTTAGCACTGCTGCTTCCTTGGATTCCGTTTTGTTGCAGTGAGAACACTCTGCTGGGCATGGCCTTCTGGAAAGAGAATCAGCGTTTCGGTGGCTAACTCCGGCCCGGTGCTCAATCTTAAAATCATATTCTTGGAGTCGTTCGATCCACCTGGCTATCTGACCCTCTGGATTCTTAAACTGCATCAACCACTTAAGGGCGGCATGGTCGGTTCGGATTAAAAACTTTCTTCCATAGAGGTATTGATAGAAGTGCTCTACTGATTTCACTACTGCCAGAAGTTCTCTTCTCGTGACGCAATAATTTCGCTCAGGTTTTGAGAGAACTTTACTAAAATATCCAAGGACTCTTTCCTGTCCTCCTTGAATCTGAGACAGCACTCCTCCAATTCCCACATTACTTGCATCTGTATCTAAGATGAACTCTCCTTCTGGCAGTGGATACCCTAAAATTGGTGCTGTGATTAAATGCTTTTTTAAGGTTTCAAAGGCATTCTGGCAGTCTACATCCCAGCGGTATTCTCTTGCTTCCTCTGTAAGTCGCGTTAATGGTTTAGCGATATCTGCAAACTTCTTAATAAACCTCCGGTAGTAAGTACACAGTCCCAGAAAACTTCTCACTTGATGTTTGTCAGTTGGTTTTGGCCATTCCTTAATAGAATCGATTTTTCCCTTATCCACGGCCACTCCTTCTTTACTGACTATATGACCCAGATAATTGACTTTACCTTGAAATAGCTGGCACTTCTTGGGGTTTAACATCAATTGGGCAGCTTTAAGTCGATTAAAAACGTTTTCTAAATTCTTCAGATGGTCTTCAAATGTCTCCCCCAAGACGATTATGTCGTCTAGATAAACTAGGCATGTTTTCCAAGATAACCCTCTCAACACATGTTCCATAAGCCTCTCAAATGTCGCAGGAGCGTTACAAAGTCCAAATGGCATAACGTTGAATTGCCATAATCCAGATCCTGTGGTGAAGGCTGTCTTTTCTTTATCTACCGGGTCCATTTCTACCTGCCAGTATCCAGACTTCAAATCCAAAGTAGAAAATAATTTACTTCCAGCCAATGTGTCTAATGTGTCATCGATCCGAGGCAGAGGATAACTATCTTTCTTGGTAACGTTGTTCAGCAAACGGTAATCCACACAGAACCTCGTTGTTCCGTCTTTCTTCTTAACCAGGACCACCGGAGAGACCCATGGGCTCGTAGAAGGTTCTATCACCCCGTCTTTCTTCATTTCCTGAACAATCGTTTCAGCTTCCTCTCTTTTCGCCTGTGGTAATCGTCGAGCTGTTTGACGAATTGGCTTAGCATTACCAGTATCAATTTTATGCTTAACAACGGTAGTTCTTCCCGTCTTTCCTCCTTTCGGTACGAAAATATCACGATACTGCCGAAGAAATTCCCTTAATTTCCTTTTCTCAATCTGATTCAGAGACTGTCCAGCAACCGCAACCATTTGATCAAATTTATCGTTGGAATTATCAGACGTTGTCGTCTGACGGATTATGGATGTGACAGGTACACAAGTTCCTACTTTTGTCTCTTTCTTGATGGTCACTGGGTAGTCATTGACATTAATAAGTCTCACAGGAATTTCTTTAGCCGAAGTCACTAATTCTTTTCCAATTATGATTCCACGGCCAACTTCGTCGTCATGATTCCAAGGCTCCATCATAACAGGTGTTCCTTCGTCCACAATTCCCTGTAGCCGCGCTACTATTATCGTTTCACTTCTCGCAGGCACGACTGTATCTTCTTTAACGGCTGCTTGCATAGTGTTGTCATCGTGTGGATGGAGAAATACCTCCTCGTTACCAACTTTGATTACCTTATTCTTAAAATCCAATTGGAATCCATGCGTATTCATTACGTCCATTCCTAATATAACATCCTCTTCGATGTCAGCAACTATAACAGTATGGACGAACTTTTCTGCTCCAATTCCTAATTGTACCTGGATTTCTCCATGAATGTTGGCATTTTCACCTGTGGCGGTCCGAAGTCGCAACCTCGTTGGTAACAGTTTCTTTCGGCTGTTTATAACTGTCAGGCGTATAATGGTTCTGGTCGCTCCAGTATCCACCAACAACGTATGCTTTTTACCATTTATTTCTCCATCTACATATACACTATCTTCACGACATTTCAAAGAAGCTATTAGTATCAGAGGGTCTTTGGTAAAGTTCTGGGTCGAAGCTGCTCCCCTAAGGCCGACGCGTTCTGGTTTTGTCTTCGGTCTTATGGTCTTCGTTTTCTTGTGTGTCATGCTTTTTATCATATTAAAGAGCTGGTCAAGTTTATCTTCGTCTCCTTCCTCTTTTACAGTTCTAACTTTACTGTACTAGCCAGAGGCTAGCGTAGCTGACTCGTATTCGAGGGCGGCAGATAAGACATCCATCAGCGTCTTGTGACGAGCTAATCGTAGTGTTCTTTGCATCTCATGATCACGAAGACCATCAATAAACGTTTGAACGGCCAACTTTTCCATCATGTCTTCGGGAGCTGTTGGATAAGCATATCGCACTAATCTGGCGATATCTACTTCATATTCTTGAAGAGCCTCATCTTTCTTTTGTCTTCGATTTTTGAGCTGCGACTGATATACATGTTCCAAGTGTTCGTGGCCATATCGCATATTTAACCTCTTCTTCAATTGTTCGAAATCATCTGTCTCCTCTACGGCTATGGTCTGGAGCACATCTAAGGCATCTCCTCGAAGAGCGATAGTCAGGTTTACAGCCTTTTCTTTTTCAGACCATCCATTCGCTCTTGCAGCTGATTCGAACTGTTTCATGTAGTTGTTCCATGATGATTTTCCGTCGAAAGTTGGGACTTTGACATGAACGGAACTTCCACTTCCTTCACATTTCGGCCGTGTTTCCAACTTACATTTCGTCTCGTCTTCTTTTGTCTCTATGGTAATTGGATTGTTTACTCTCTCTGTTGTTCCTGTTCCCTCAATCTTCCTTTCCAACTCTTTCCATATCTTCTCTTCGAAGGCCATCATATCGGCAGCAACTTGGTTTTTTAATGAAGACACTCTATCGTCGAGAGCAGACATCTCCGAAGTGACTTTAGAGATTTCCAAGGAGATGTTAGCAGAGACTTTGCTTTCTAGAGAAGAAATCTCGTTAGACACTTTGTCTTCTAAAGAGGCGATGTCGCCGCAAACTTTGGCTACATCAGAGGAAACTTTCGAAATATCTTCAGAAACCTTGTTCTCTAATTTCGAAATCGACGAGATGACAACAGCAACCTGCTTGTCTTCAAATATATGAGTTTCCGGATCCAAACCTTCTTCTTTTAAAGCGTTCTTTAGTCGTTGGACTAACTCAGCCTTTTTTTCCGGTAGAAGCTAATTCTCTGTCTTCAAGATGTCTTCTTAAATCCGTAACTGTGAGCTCATTAATTGTAGCCATATTTCACTTCTTTTTATTTAAAGTTCAAATTAGATTTATTTAAAATCCCGCTTTTTTATTTGAATATTCCACTTCTGACTCCACTGTTGTATATTTATATAGTTCTAATTTATTTGTCTTTATTCTAATTTATTGTCTATATTCTAATTTATTAAAACTCACGATAACTAATTACGAATTTATTAAAGTCTTTATTAATCCTAATTACAAATAATTTATTAACGTTTCGTTACATTTAAATATCGCGGTTCGCGAGCTTCTTATAACTGCCTGCCAAATAAAAATCTTTCATTTATATACACAACTGTGTCATCCAGAGAATTCGGCGGACTTCTTGAATAGTCTCGTATTTTGGTGAAGGCGCTCGACTCGTTTTTCAACCTCGAGACGTGGATGACTCACTAAAATTAGTGTCTAGAGATTTCTGGTAAACAACTGGTAGCTAAGCTCAGGTATATTTTGACCTACAAATTACGAGAATCAATAAAAAAGAATTAGTCATAAAATATTTACAGTTCTATATGCCATAACATTTAAAATCGTAACAGTACCATGGTAAAAGGTCTGTAATTGTCTGAAGCATTTTTATTTATATTATATGAGCAGCAACCCTTGTTAATATATTTGATAAAAATTATTGTGAGTGGTTCAATAATTATATCTAAAGATGCCTTAATAGTTTTACGGTTAAAACCATAGTAATCAACACATGAGGTATTTTTTAATTTGTGTACGCATTTTTTCATATCAGATGCTACTATTAAGGCCATAAAGAATGAACTCACCTTCTAGGTAGCCTGCTAAGATAGTAGTTTATGCCATGCTCAGAGTTTCTTATTTATTTTGATATAATATCTGCTATATAATATATAATCTAACTTTCACTGAACCCTGAGAACCCTTTATAAATACTGGCTGAGTGTTGCCCTAGAATTTATGTAAAATGTAAAAACTTAGTTTTAATAAAATAAAAAAATTAAACGATTCTGTAACCATCTAAATGTTCGTTTTTAGTTTAGTTTTATACAAATATTAATAAAATATCTGGTATTACAATATGAACTATCATTTATATAAATATTATTATGTACAAACTGCATTGAAAGTTTCTTAATAATTAGAATATGTAATTTCTTAATAATTTAAATATGTAGGTTGTGTAATAGGTTGCATAGCCACATCCTAGAGACAAAATCCTTTCGCATTGTTCGTCGGCCAGGTGGCAGCACTGTCCAGCATTCTTAGCATCAGGTAAGGTAAGAAGAACGGCGGACTAGTTAGGGCCAAAGGGGGGGGCGATCGTCTCCGCCGTTTCTTGTCAAGATAATAAAGGGCGGCGAAGGCGGCTCGCGAAGCTGAGACGCAGAATCTTATTAAATTGCCCGGGCGTCATATCAGGCCGAGGCTGCGTTGCCAGGGTAACGGCCGGGACACTTTGAAAGTCTAATGCATACATCTCACACTTGTGGGGGTCGGTAAGAAGGAGGAGGAGGAGGTGGCTTCATTTTGTTTTCACCCGTTCTATACTCCTACTATTAGATGAGAGAGTGTGTATGTATTTGCCGGTATACTACCGGTAGGGTATTGTCTCTTTCCATTCCGATACATCTTACGGTATAACCGGGAATTTCTCTTTGCGTGTTGTGTCGGGATTCCAACAAAAATTGCTCTATGAATGAAGAAGGGCATTTTTATGGCATCATTTTTGAACTGAGTTACTTTTGGTACTTCAATAAGAAATATAGGGGGAAAAGTTTGTCATTTTTTATAAAGGTCTTCCTTCGCACATTCTTTATATATTTATACCTATAACTTTATAAATTACCAATTCTTGTTTCTTTCGTTATGTCATTATTTATTCAAATCTTTAATTTATAAAATCTTGATATATTTTGAATTTTTTAATTAGTACTACAATATTTTTACAGTTACTTATAGGATGAGTTACTTAGTAGTAAGTAAGTAGGGATATGCATTGAAAATCTTGAAAATATGTAATTAAATATGCATAATGAACATGTAACAGGATTACTCTATTACGATTAACAATACGCAAACATACATTGTTTTAGAAATATATTGGCAGCATAATGAACAAAATAATAGATATTTTAAAATCAAGATAATAAAAGATAATTCAAAACCTATACTAAATCTAAACTAAAATATAGAAAGTTTCGGTTGCATTTAATCACCACGTGATACTTTAAATCTTCAAATTCAAGTTTCCTTCTGTTATCCAAAAGCCTACATTTATATTTAGAACTTATTCTTTTGACATTAAAGGACAGAGTTGGCGAATATTTAAATAATACCTTATTTTTCATGCACTTTTCATTATTTAAAGCAGAACATACATTTTTCATAGTTTGGTGTACCCACATTGATTTAGAAACGCTGTTCAGTTGTCTGCAATAATGTTGTTTTGTTGTAGGTTTAAAATCGTTCGTGTTTCCTTTATTAAACGCTCTTTATTAAACTTAGTTCTTTTTTAAAGAAATTTAATTGCTTTTGGTAAATAAATTATTTTTAATATAGTTCAAATCTTCATGAAAATTATTATGGCAACATATAGTTTCTTGAATACGGTGAGTCAATTTTCAGTATAGTAAATAGCAATAATTATCTAAATTCCATATCTAGTAACAACTGCGGCTGGAGGTAATGGAATTTTTTCCGCTATTGCCCTAAATGTTTCTACACGGGCAGGAGACTCAAAAAATACCTATTTTATTGGTACAATTAATACATCCACTTGTGGATATAAATCTCTAACATGTTCTGAAACACTTCTTCTTTTTATATAGACATGACTGTATGTTTTTCAATGTGCCTCCAGTAAGTTGTCATTCCATCGTTTTCGTGGTCTTCCTAGTGATCGTTTTCCTATTGGGGAACCGTCTCTTGCCGTCTTTACTACTCCATTTGTTGTCATTCGGCTTATATGATCGTTCCATTCTACTCTTCTATTTCTTACCCAGTTTTTGATGTTCTCCACCTTGCATCTATGTCGTATAGTGTATAAGTGTTTTCATCTCTGCTGTTTCTAACATCCTTTTTGTCCTCTCTGTTTGCTCTATTTACTTGATCTTCCACTTCGGTTTCGAGCTTTCCGTGTCTAGATAATGTGATGTCTAGATATTTAAACTCCATCACTTCCAATTTATTTAGCTCCAATTTACATCTTAATAAATTTGCTGTTGTAACCATGCATTTTGTCTTTGTTGGGGAAATTAACATGTTAAATTTTCTCTCGGTTATATTAAATTGGTGCAGCATACGTTGTAAATCATCTTCACTTTTAGAGAGCAGTACTGCGTCGTTTGCATAGCAGATTATTTTAATTTAAGTCGAAAGAAAATGCAAAAAAGTATTTTTGAAGTGTGTATATTTTAGGCAATTCCTAGCTGAGCGCTTTCGGCTTAGCTAGAAATTGCCTAAAATATACACACTTCAAAAATACTTTTTTGCATTTTCTTTCGACTTGTCATAAGTGTGTACAAAAAAAAAAAATATCAGTCTTTTGATTATTTTAATTTGTTTTTCTCTTATTTGGTATCCTTTTTTTGTTCTTACTTTTTTTATTTTTATCCATAATCAGGTTAAACAATAGAGGAGTCAGGAAATCTCCCTGTCTTATCCCATTGCCAGCTTCAATAGGGTCGGTTAGTTCTTCTTCTACTTTTACTTTTATTGTTTTGTTTTGGTTTTGGTAGATATTGATTAGTAGATTTGGTAGATAAGTGTTTTTCGTTCAAAGCGTCTGATCTTTTCTTCGTTTGCTTTGGTCATGGTCCACGTTTCGCATTCTTGTGTTATTACAGGATTGCGACGATGGATTTATATACTCTGACGATGGATTTATAGATTTTGATCTTTGAACTTCTTGTGAGATTTTTTGATTTTATGAGCTTATCCAGTGCGAATAGACAGCGGTTTGCAGATTGGATTCTGTCTTTTATTTCTTCAGTAACATCGTTGTCAGCTGTGATTACGGCCCCAGATACTTAAAACGTTGTACTCTTTCGAAATTGAAGGTGTTGACCGTCACATTTTGTCCTATTCTGTCTCTTCGTGTCGTTCTATTTATACACATATATTTCGTCTTCTCTTCATTAATCTTCAGCCCTACTTCACTTGTTGCTCCTTCCACCTTGTTGAAAGTATCTTTCGTGGATAGGATGGAGTCTCCAATCAGATCTATGTCATCTGCATATGCGAGTAACAGCTTGGGACCTTGAACCGATAGCAATTCTGTTTTTATTTCGGCCGACCTCATGGCTTTCTCTAATACAAGGTTAAAAAGTAGTGGAGATAACGCATCACCCTGTTTGAGTCCACTGTTGATTTCAAAGCTGCCAGACAGTTTATTATTTACACGTACTTTAGATATTCCACCCTCCATACAGACTTTGGTCATCCGAATGAGTTTCTTTGGTATTGAGAACTCCGCCATGGCATTCCATACTTGGCTTCTTTCTACGCTATCATATGCCTGTCGAAAGTCTATGAAAAGATTGTGTATGGGTCTGTTATACTCCCATCCCTTTTCTAGAAGTTGTCTCAGCGTGAATAGTTGATCTATTGTTGATCTGTTTGCCCTAAAACCGGCTTGATATTCGCCTAGGACATTTTCAGCATAAGGGATTAGTCTACTAAGAATGATGTTTGAGAGGGTTTTATATGCCGTGTTTAGGAGTGAGATTCCTCTATAATTCGCGCATTTTGTTTTGTCCCTTTTTTGTGGATGGGCACTATTATGTTTTCCTTCCATCGTGCTGGTATCCTTTCTTCTAACCATATGTGCGTTATTAGCTGGTGGATTTGGCGATGTAGTGCGTCTCCCCCATATTTCAGAAGTTCTGCTGGTATCTCGTCCGTACCCGGCGCTTTGTGATTTTTCAGCTTATTTAAGGCCTTTTGGGTTTCTTCAAAGGAGGGATTTTTGACGGGCATGTCCGCTGTGATATAGATCTCTTCTTTGTGCTGTTCTTCCTGTATGATGTTTAGAATGTCCCTAAAATACTTTTCCATTCTTCAGTTACTTCTTTACGTCGATTATCATACGGCTTGATTGTCTCTCAGTTATGATGGAATTGGTTCTATGTCCTCTTTTCTCAGAGGAAATTGCTTTATAGAATTCTCTGGAGCCTGGTTTGGGCCGGTCTCTCTCCATAGCTTCATATTTTTGTTGTTCATAGTTTCTTTTCTTTGTGCGTATTATTTTTCTTGTTTCTTTTCGGCAGTCGTCATATTCCTTTTTACTTTGGTCTGTTTGCAGTTGTATCCAGGTCTTCCTTACTGTTTGTCTTTTTTCCAGCTGTTTCCGACATTCCTCGTCATACCATGTTTTTACCCTCTTCTGCCTACTCCTTCCAAAGATCTTGTCCGCGGTTTTGGTTATTATTTCGGCAATCGTTTCCCATAGCTGTTCTATATCATTGTATTCTCTTTCAGAGTTCAAGGTTTGTTCAAGTTGTTCGCTATAGTGTTATAATTTCATTCAATTTATTTGTTTTTAGTTTGGTTATTAATTTTAGTGTTGTGTTTAATAAATTAACTCCTCTGTAAGTTTCCGGGTCCGATTTGTCTCCCCTTTTGAAGAGAGCTATTAGGATGCTTGATCTCTATTCTTGAGGAATTCTGTTTTGTTCTATTATTTTTTTGAATTAGTTTTAATAGTTGTTGGGTCGTCCGTACTTTAGGAGTTCGGTATTCTGTCCTCCCCTGGTTTTCCTGATTTTTTATTTTTTTATTTTCTTAATGTTCAGTACCTGACTCATAATTTTACACGTGCACGATGTAGTATCCGCCTGTGTGACCTCTGTGACCATTAATAACACATTTTCATACAAAATATCATTTTACCACAAAAGACTAAGACAGTAACTGAAGAATTCTGACCTACTTGAGTGGTTTATATTCTCTAACAGCGTAACTTATAAACCAAGTATGAAACTTATACTCAGAATAAATTAGGTATAGGCAAAATCACTACCAGTAAACACAGAATAACAGAATTTATTCCAAAATTATACCGATCAACACCCTAGTTTAAGTCTATTATAACGGTATAACCTATTTCATGAATGTCAAAGTTAAAATTGACAAGAATATATTTATTTTTTGTATTGTTTTGTGAGTAGCTATATAATAAAAAAGTATGTTTAAGAGCGTAGGCGCAAAATTTCGGGCCAATGCTTTTTAAATGCATTAATTTTTTTCGAATCCTGAGAAAACTAATAAATATTTTTGAAAAATTTAAACGCAGAATGAAAGAATACATTATTACCGATGGCCGAAAGTCCCTGAAAACTTCTATAATGTTTATTTTAATAAGTTACAGGGTGAAAAAAAGAGAAAATTAGTGTGAATTTTTAATTTCAAATATCTCATTCAAAAAAACTTTTTGTTTATTCTAAGGACTTTCGGCCCTCGTAATAATGTAATCTTTCATTCTGCGTTTAAATTTTTCAAAAATATTTGTTAGTTTTCTCAGGATTCGAAAAAAATAAATGCATTTAAAAAGTATTGGCTCGAAATTTTGCGCCTATGCTCTTAAGAGGTGTTGTGGCCGTTGAGGAAGTTGATAATTTAATTAACATGATGGAAAATATACGAAAAAGAAAAACTTTTAAAGAAGTAATAAATCCCATATACTGATAGAGAATTTAAAATAAAATATCGGTTTTATAAAGATGGTGTAAGGTTTTTTGCAATTTTAAAATAATAAAACTCAACATATATAACGAATTAAAGATATATATGGTGTCAGTTGTCACCAGTAATCCAGTTTAAAAAAAAATAGGAAATACAGCACTCTTAGATAACTATAGATGTTATATACATATGTCATATAGATGTCTTATATTTGTACAATACCATATTATAGCACTTTGATTTTGATCTGTTTCTCCATGTTGTCTTCTCACAACCTGCTCCAAAGATGTATTAAATTTGTTAAGGATATTTATGTTTAATATTCAATCTGATAAAATAACAAGTGGAAGAAGATTTAAGGAGTATGGAAATAGGGAAGGACAATCAAAGAGAGAGAAAAATGGAGAAAAGGAGTGGAAACAGCGCCAAGTCACACCATAAACTGTAAAACCCAGCCCAGAATGATAGAATACTGTATAGCTTATATATATATATATATATATATATATATATATATATATATATATATATATATATATATATATATGTATTAATGTGTATACAAACATGAAACAAAAAATCAAGAATGGTGGTCAGAGAATATGCAAACATTAGTCAACAAGAAGAAAACTGCTTCTGAACTGAAGATGTGCAGGGATGGATAGGTATATCGTTGGAACAAGAGTTGGGCAAGCTTGGAAGATGATAAAGTCTCTGCGGAGGGAAGGAAAGGAAAAATCTAACTTACAGTTAATAGATCTGAAACAGTGGAAACACCATTATGAGGTCTTACTAACAGAGGATAGATATAAATTCCAAGAGATCGGAATGGAAGAAATATCCTAACACACACAAATAATTGAGATAACAACCGGAGAGTTAAACGATGCCCTCAAAAGATCGAAAAACGGTAAAGCAGCAGGACCTGGAGACATCCCAATTGAGTTGGTAAAGTATGGACCAAAAATATTACATGAGATGTTGGTTCAACTATTTAACAAATGCTTAAAAGGACAAAATATCCCTGATGATTGGAATATTGGATACATCAGCTCAATATTCAAGAAAGGGGATAAACGCAAATGCTCTAATTATAGGGAATAACTGTTATCAGCTCAGTGGGGAGGTTGTACGGTCGAATAATAAAAGAAAGAATAGAATCAGAATACGAAGACATAGAAGAACAAAATGGATTTCGTGCAGGAAGATCGTGCACTGATGGTATATTCGTTCTGCAGCAGGTAATCGAAAAACGGAAGGCAAGGAATCTATCTATCCATCTATTGTTTGTAGATTTAGAGAAGGCATACGATACGTTACCTTTGAAAAAACTGTTTCAAACATTGACGAAAGAAGGTCTCAGTAGAGTATGTGCATGCTATCGCAAATATATACAAAAATGCAAGAAGTGGAGAAATAATTAATAACATAAGGTATGCTGATGACACTGTGATTCTAGTAAGTAGCATGGAGGAACTGAGTTGTCTAATGAATAAGATATAAAAAAACAAGTGCACAATACGGACTCAGACTAAATATGACAAAAACCAAATGGATGTTAGTAAGAAAAACCCAACAACCACCACAGCAACTGATATTAGACAATAAAAGAATTAACACGTGGATTCGTACATCTACTTGGGAACAACAGTTAACTCAAATTGGGATCAAGCGAAGGAAATACGTATAAGAGTAGAAAAGGCAAGAGCATCGTTCACTAGCATGAAGCAAATTTTCACCTCTAAAAGCCTCACCCTACCTCTCAAAATTCGACTTCTGAAATGTTATGTATTCCCGGTTTTGTTATATGGAATGGAGGCGTGGACAATGACCGCAACATTGATGAAAAAAGTAGAGGCCTTCGAAATGTGGGCTTACCGACGTATATTACGTATATCCTGGACTGAGCACGTGACCAACGAAGAGGTACTACGCCGGATAGGTAAAGAGAGAGAGGTAGGAATAAGTATAAAGAAAAGAAAGTTGGAATACTTGGGTCACGTTATGAGACATAATAAATATAGAGTACTACAGCTGATCGTTCAAGGGAAAATAGACAGCAGAAGGGGTCCAGGGAGGAGAAGACACTCGTGGCTCCAAAACTTGCGGCAATGGTTCGGATTGTCATCTGCTGAACTATTCAGATCTGCCGTAAACAAAGTCAGAATAGCCATGTTGATTGCCAACGTTCGAAACGGACAAGGCACATGAAGAAGAAGAAGTGTCGTTAAAGAAGGAAACTTTATGTTTGAATCATTTCCAATATCATAGGGGCTTAACCAAGGATGTTGTCTATCACCTACCTTATTTAAAATATATATTCAATCATCTCTAAAGCAGTGGAGGAAACAAGTATTCGGAATGGGAATAGACATAGGCGGTGGTAAATGTCTAACAACTTTATTTTTCGCAAATGATCTGGTAGTCGTAGCGAATGATGAGGAAGACATGGACTACATGTTTAGAAAACTAAAGAAGTTTATTTATTTCAAAAGTAGCATTTTGTTGCCAACCTTTTTTGTAACCTGGTACATATTAGGTTATGTCGAAACGTCAAAAAAAGGTATATTTAATTATACATTAATGTAAAACAATGATTTTCTGAAGACGAAAAATGTTAAAAATTACTTTTTTATTGTTCTCTACACTTTTTATTTCTATATATTAATATATTTAGTAATTTACCCCTTTTACTTGAATTTATAGCCTTCCTTCGATTTAAATATATTTCAAAAATTTATCTACCATTTCTATCGACGTCGAGTATTGTCTTTTTTCCTGGCGGGTTGTCCCTATTCTCGACGACGCTTTTTTACATTTCGATACATCCTGCGGCAGGACCAAGGACTTCAATTCGCATGCCGCAAGGATTCGCCAAAATCGACGCTATAAATTAGGAACCGCCTCGTGCTTACTGCCGCCGGGCGATCTTTTTTTTTTCGAATTGACATTTAACAATTTGCTAAATTGTGGTTTCGGTTTTTTAGCTTTTATATTTTTCTGTGAGTTGGAAGAATTTAAAAGTATAAGTTGGTCTTAAATTTAAGAAGAATAATCAAATAAATAAATAAGAAATTAATGAAAAAAAAAAATAAATAAAAAACGTAAAACATTCTTATACTGCCATTAATTTATTTTTCCAACCTTGTGCACCAAGAAGGTAGAGATGATGCTGTCTCTTCTGTTTCCTAATGTCTATTTTAGATTGTAACTAGAGGAATAGTATTTTGATTTTAAAACTTTGAGCCATTCATTTTTTTAGTCTGCCTCATGTTTCTTTACTTCCGCTTGTAGCATTATTTTTTATGTTCTATATTCATCCATCCTGAGTAACTAATTGATCCTGTGACTAAGTATCCAAACCGTAGTTTTATTTTCTATGTATATGACCAGACCAGACTAACTATTTTATTTTAATATATACTGTAGAAATGTGTTAAAAATCCGGTACGTTACATCTTGTCCAATTTTCGTTTAATTAAATAAATTTTATACAATCACCTTGAACATGACTTTAAATTTTTGGAAGTATTTTCTCACGAAATCAGTTTGTTGGTCCTGCCAATAAAATCCGCGTCATATTGTTACCACTTACCTGTTTTGACTAATTTGTTGATTTTTGTTTAAAAATATGAAAACTAATCCCGTATCGAGAAAATACACCGTTAGTTGGGTAAATTTCTGTCCTGTCACGTTTTGCTTGCAAATATTTGAAACAAGCCGCTTTAATCCATCTTTTATTTTTCTCTCAGAGGGTGGCGTGTCTTGGATTCAAGGTAGAGGAGTACATCCGAACTCATTTCCCTTAGAAAAAAAGATCCTACAAACAGATGTTGTCCTGTTATCCTGCCTATCAACTAAAATCACCCTCTACTACTTGTGCGCAGTTGACTGTCGCGCGTACCGTACTTCGAAAGTGAAATATCCGTTGTAAGGCTGACAACACTTAGTCCCTCAGGCTCGGGATCAGTATCTTGGTCCACTGAGCAACATCTTCTGTGTTGTTCCACTTTTCTTGCCATCTTTCTATTGATCTTTCTCTTTCTTCTTTTTTATGGCTGCAGTCAAATATTCTCTTCTCTCATAGAGATGTCTCCTTTCTACTGCTAACACATGCAGAGGAACACAACCCGTGATAGTCCATAAGGCCGCCGCAGATACAGTCCTGTAGGCGCATGCTACTTGCAATAGACTTGTTCTGTCTACTCGTATCATGACTCCTTTAGCGTATCTCTATCGCTCACTCCAGACTGGTGCCGCGTAAAGGATGATTGATTGCACAACACCGTGTAAGGCCCTCCTTCTTTCTGATTTGGGTTCTCCAATGTTAGGCATCACCCTCCCCATCGCAGCTCTCTTCGCTGCCTTCTAGGCTACCGCCCGTATATGCTCCCCCATCCGCTATATTTGTGTTGTGTAACTCCCAAATATCTGGTCTAGTCCGGGGGATCTACATGTCTTTTGAGTGCAACCAATGCCTTTACTAATTCATCTATGATAAAGAGTGGCATTTCGTATGAGGTGTACACATAAAACTTTCTCATTGCGATAATATATCCCTGACCAAAGATGTCATCCAGCTTATCACACGGTTCTCTCCAATGCCTTCTTTTTCTGTACGAATTTTCTCTCTCGTGCGTGATATTCTATTTCGATTAGCTGAATTTGCTGACAATAGAGTTTATTCCTGCTCTGCACCTTGCCCTTGTTATCCTTCTCCTCATGGCTATGCAATCACCTCTGAGCTCTTCGATGTCCATCTAGTTTACCGAAAAATGTGCCGTCTATTCGGACTACACAAGAAACTCGACGTAACGGTATATTGTGCAGACTCTAACAGTACAGACGAAATCGATGCATCAAAATGTAAGAGAAGTTTTATGTGTATTTTTTAAAATTCCTGTCAAATGGTAAGATATTTGTTTATACCTTTTGTTTATTATATTTGTATCTTTTGCTTCTTAGCATATTTGACTTTGTATTTTCTCCATCTAATTAGGGTTTAAGTTAATCATCAGTACTCACAGATTGTCTTCATTTAGTTTTAATTGATTCCGTTGGGAATTTCCGTTGAGAAATAGATATATTTCTTAATCATAAATAAAACATCCAAGTGAGAACAAAGCGATAAGTTCCAATGTTGATACAAAAAATTACAATTACTGCTTCAGCCAATATTATAAGATTGCATGATAAATGGATTTAAAATGGTTATTTCACCAATTTTTGGTGTAATCAAAAAAAGTATTAGTTGATTCGAAGCTTTTTCTTGATCGGACTGTACTTCCATGCATTGGCATTTGCAGGATTAAAATTATGTGAGAATATGCATGCTCTTTTTAATACATATTTTTGTCTGCATTCATCTATGTCATTAAAATCCATCAAAACCAAATTCGTGTCTACCATCCTTTCAAAGATGATAGACACAAACAATTTTGTGTCCTTCCGTCGATCCTGTCTTTCTAAAGGTATTTTTTTTTAATTAAAAAGGAAAATCGACAGGAGTTGACTGTATACCATATAGTTAAAAAAACTCGAACATCGAAGTAAACACTTCTATTGTATGTAACAATAAAACACTGAAAACTTTGTTTTCAAACTTCCACAAAATTTATTTTAAATATTATCACTACAGCTGTTTCGGCTGATTGCCTTTCTCAAGTGATCTATTTTGGCTTGGGTTTACAAATTTATAGTATCTAATGAAATAGGTTGAGGAGGGGAGAACTGTTTGTCTCAAGTTGGTCATTCAGAATTATATCTGTGTTTTTTAATTTGTTGATTTCCATAGATTCTAACAAAGATAGCTTAAGGCCTTTATTTTGAATGTGAAGAATTTTAAATTTGTCATTAAAAGAATGATTATGATCTAGAAGGTGAAGTGCGTATGTCGAATCTGTTTTTCTATTCTTGAAAGCCCTTTTATGTTCTGCTATTCGTTTATCAAAGTTTCTACCAGTTTGACCGATGTAAGTTTTTGGGCAGTCGCCACATTGGAGTTTGTATACACCACTATTTAAGTGTTTTTTATTTTGGCTCTTGTTATTTTTAATATATTTGCCTAGGTTGTTATTTGTTCGGAAAGCTGGTGTTATTCCTTTCTTTTTTATGTGTTTGGCAATTTTTGTTGTTATTTTGCCTGTATATGTAATCGAGCAGAAGGTACTGGGTTTTTTCTCTGGTGGTGGAAATACTAATTTCAGGGCTTTCTTGTGTAGTTTTTGATTTAACATTTTATTAATTGTTTGAACAAACAATTAATAAAATGTTAAATCAAAAACTACACAAGAAAGCCCTGAAATTAGTATTTCCACCACCAGAGAAAAAACCCAGTACCTTCTGCTCGATTACATATACAGGCAAAATAACAACAAAAATTGCCAAACACATAAAAAAGAAAGGAATAACACCAGCTTTCCGAACAAATAACAACCTAGGCAAATATATTAAAAATAACAAGAGCCAAAATAAAAAACACTTAAATAGTGGTGTATACAAACTCCAATGTGGCGACTGCCCAAAAACTTACATCGGTCAAACTGGTAGAAACTTTGATAAACGAATAGCAGAACATAAAAGGGCTTTCAAGAATAGAAAAACAGATTCGACATACGCACTTCACCTTCTAGATCATAATCATTCTTTTAATGACAAATTTAAAATTCTTCACATTCAAAATAAAGGCCTTAAGCTATCTTTGTTAGAATCTATGGAAATCAACAAATTAAAAAACACAGATATAATTCTGAATGACCAACTTGAGACAAACAGTTCTCCCCTCCTCAACCTATTTCATTAGAGACTATAAATTTGTAAACCCAAGCCAAAATAGATCACTTGAGAAAGGCAATCAGCCGAAACAGCTGTAGTGATAATATTTAAAATAAATTTTGTGGAAGTTTGAAAACAAAGTTTTCAGTGTTTTATTGTTACATAAAATGAATTTCCATCAAGTAACGGTCGAATCCATCAACTTCTATTGTAATTGGTATATTTAATTAACAATTAAGTTTAAAAATTTTTTCGTTTTCTGACTAATCAGTTTAGATTTAATAAGTTTGTAGTATTTGTAAAATAACCTCAAAACCAAACAGTAGTTGAGTTTAAATGTATTAAACCGTACTTAAAATTGTTGAATTATCTGGCAATATGCCGATGAACTTAGATTACCTACAGGGAACATAAGTCCTTACTTGAAAAAGTTTTGTACATCCGAATTGTAGGAATAATATTTGGTGAAGCGACTGGCGATTCAAAATCGCGGGTCGCTTTACCAGCCTTTTTTGTCAAAATTATCTCAGCTACATTTTTTATTTGAAACATATTTTTCTAAGGCGTTCACATTCTTGGTAAATAGATTTTTCAATTTCCACTCTTATGGGGAGGATTTCAGGTGGAAGCTGAGGGGGGGGGGAGGGTAGAAATGGTTAATTTTTTTTGTATTTGCGGTCCCAAAATTGACATTTTCAGCAAGATTCACCTTGTTCGTATAATTTTTAGAGGTTCAGTGGTATTTTCATTTCTGATGGCTGGAGTATATGTGTTAATCTTGTAAACATATTTTTAAATTAAATAATTTTAATTATTAAATAAATTAGAAATTGCCTAGTAAATTAGAAATTAATAATTTCTAGTAATAAATAATTTCTAATTTACTAGGCAAATTTAATTATAACAAATTTGAGATTTTTTTTTATACATTTTATGCCTTTTTCATAAATTTTTATGTTTGGTAATTGTCTTAAATTTTCGATTAAAAATTAGTTAATTCAAAAATGTGTCATTGTTTTATGGGTAGGCGCATCCAATAGATAATAAGGCGCCCAAATAAGCAGTTACAAAAAGAGCGATATCTCATAAACTACTTAAGTTATAAAACAATTGTTTGGACAAATTTTTTGTAAAATTTTTAGGGTAAAGTTATGTAATAATAGTTTTCTATTTACTTTGTTTTCATTATTAATGTTTAAAAACTCAATGTTTTTTCAAACATTTTTGCAAAACGGAGGTACTTATTTTTATTTAATAATAGACACTTTGATCTATCTATTTCCAAATTTTCATCCTTTGATTTATTTATTTTTAGGTCATAGTTTTCTTAGATCGGGCTATACTTTATTGTGAGTACTTTTCCTTATTAGCCGATTCAAGTGACAACTGGCTACGTTATTTGTTTTAAACCTGTTTTTATCTAATGAAAACATAAACCTTTTAATTATCTTGTCATCTTATGATATGATCTTATGATAATGCATATCTCATTATGCGGTATTGAATATTTAATGTTTAAGTGCAATCTCTATTTAAACATGTGTCAAACAAAATTAATTAACTAAATAGTATTCATTTTGTTCTTTTCGCCTATTTATCATTTAATTGCATGTTTTGTTTTATTTACAAAACAGTTAATTCATTGCAAAGAGGATTTAGGTTAATTCTCCTGTTTCGTCTGATTATAACTTTATTCATATTTAATATTTTCGAGCTGATTGTCGCCTAAAATTCATGGCGGTTCTTATGTATATGTATATGGTCTGATACTATTTAGTGGTGAGATAGCCTTTCTACCTAGTTATTTCCGTATAATTTAAATTTATAACTTCATCTTGTTTGGTATTTTCATTTCTTAGCTAACCAATTTTTTGGCATTGTATAATATGTTGCCCATTACCTAAGTATAGCTTCCACTGTTTTCCGATACACATGCCTTTTAGTTTTTCTCATATTTTTTTTTATACCCCATTTGTTTTATTTTCCTATGAGTTTTCATGACAAGACAAGGTGATACTATTTCACCAAAGCTTTTTACCTTAGCATTGGAAAATGTATTCAAACAGCTTGACTGGGAGGAAAAAGGTCTAAACATTGATGGTGTACGTTTGAGTCATTTGAGGTTTGCGGATGACATAGTATTATTTAGTACAGATATCAAGGAATTGGAGCAAATGTTGAAGGAATTAAACCAGCAGTCAAATAAAATAGGTCTCAAAATGAACCTTCAGAAAACAAAAATAATGAGTAATTTACAAACTAATCTTGTTATTGACAACGTCAGTCTTGAAAATGTAGACCACTATATATATCTTGGACATACCATTAAAATCGGCAAAGAAAATCAAATAGCCGAAATAAAAAGACGCATACAACTGTCTTGGGGAGCTTTCGGCAAATTAAGCTTTATTTTGAAGAATAAAGATATACCAATGTGTCTAAAACGTAGAGTTTATGACAAATGTATCTTGCCTGTAACTACATATGGACTGGAGACCATGGCCTTCACAAAGAAAACCTTAGAGCAGCTCAGTACAACCCAAAGAGCAATGGAGAGGGCCATGCTAGGGATTAGTTTGAGAGACAGGATTCGAAATAACGTCATTCGTGAAAGAACAAAAATTACTGATGTCTCAGAACGTATTGCAAGGCTCAAGTGGCAATGGGTCGGACACGTTGCCCGAGATAATCCCGAAAAATGGACACAAAGATTAACAAACTGGAGACCAAGAGAGAACAGGCGAGGAGTAGGCAGACCGCAGAAGAGGTGGACAGACGATATCAAACAAGTCGCGGGCAAGCAGTGGATGAGAATTGCCAAAAGTAGAAATCGATGGAAGCAAACGGAAGAGGCCTATGTCCAGCAGTGGACGAACACAGGCTGAAGAAGAGTTTTCATGTAATACAATCGATATTATCACAGCACTGAGCTATCACTATTTGATGCTCTACGTAACACTGCATGTAAAATTCTGCGTTATTCAGAGAGATTCCTATTCCATGGTATCCTTCCATTTGTTTAGTGCTTTCTATAGTCATGTCTCTGTAGTAAATGTGAAACCCCATGCCATTCTATATCTTACTATTTTTGGCTTTGTAAAGATATAAATTTTTCATTCCCTTAATGGTCCAAATATTAATATTTGTTCCTGAAAGGCTTTCCACAAATTTTAGTAACATCTTCTGATATAAACTTTTACATCAAACATCGAGCAGTGATCTTCTTTATTAAACGCTGCCTTTATATAAACTACATACCAATATGGTTTTCTTCGTTTGATTCGTTTTTTTTCGTTCTCTCCCTTAATTAATGTTTCAGTAATATAAGAGTAACAGTAGTCACTTATAAACTGCAATCTAATAACAAAAAGTACTGAAGCATGAATCTCGTGAAACTAAAAGTAATGTTTTTTTTTATTGAAAAAGTTTACCGCATCCACCATAAGGTGATTAGCGGGAATACAGTGTAGGTGTACAATTCTAATAGCTTAAATTTTATAATATATTCCTATACATTTTAAGTATTTTCCCAAATCAATATAATTAAAGGCTGTACCTAAGAGTTTATTGATATTGTTTGGAATATTGAACCTGTTGCGTTCAATTACAAAAAGTGAACAGTCAATTAAAAAATGTTTAACACTGTTTGTTTCGTCACCAATGTCACATTTAGGGGGATTATCTCTGGTAAAAAGGTACGAATCCGTATATCTTGTATGGCCTAAACGTAGACGAGTAATGGTTTGCAGTTTTCGATTTCTAGTTCTAGGTAGCTATGGATAAACATTGTCTATAATTTTACGTAATGTTGTCTGTAAATAATTCCATTCTTGATTCCGCTTACACGTAATTAAATCTTCTATTCTTCTTCTTCATGTGCCTTGTCCGTTCCGAACGTTGGCAATCAACATGGCTATTCTGACTTTGTTTACGGCAGATCTGAATAGTTCAGCAGATGACAATCCGAACCATTGCCGCAAGTTTTGGAGCCACGAGTGTCTTCTCCTCCCTGGACCCCTTCTGCTGTCTATTTTCCCTTGAACGATCAGCTGTAGTACTCTATATTTATTATGTCTCATAACGTGACCCAAGTATTCCAACTTTCTTTTCTTTATACTTATTCCTACCTCTCTCTCTTTACCTATCCGGCGTAGTACCTCTTCGTTGGTCACGTGCTCAGTCCAGGATATACGTAATATACGTCGGTAAGCCCACATTTCGAAGGCCTCTACTTTTTTCATCAATGTTGCGGTCATTGTCCACGCCTCCATTCCATATAACAAAACCGGGAATACATAACATTTCAGAAGTCGAATTTTGAGAGGTAGGGTGAGGCTTTTAGAGGTGAAAATTTGCTTCATGCTAGTGAACGATGCTCTTGCCTTTTCTACTCTTATACGTATTTCCTTCGCTTGATCCCAATTTGAGTTAACTGTTGTTCCCAAGTAGATGTACGAATCCACGTGTTCAATTCTTTCATTGTCTAATATCAGTTGCTGTGGTGGTTGTTGGGTTTTGCTTACTAACATCCATTTGGTTTTTGTGATATTTAGTCTGAGTCCGTATTGTGCACTTGTTTTTTGTATCTTACTCATTAGGCAACTCAGTTCCTCCATGCTACTTGCTAGAATCACAGTGTCATCAGCATACCTTATGTTATTAATTATTTCTCCATTTATCTTTATGCCTTCTGTGCTTTCCTCCAGCGCTGTCTTAAATACTTCTTCTGAGTATATATTAAAGAGAATTGGAGACAAGATACAGCCCTGTCGTACCCCTTTCTTGATCTCAATTTTATTGGTCAATGTAGATCCTACTTTCACTTTAGCTGTTTGACCCCAATAGAGACTCGCTATTGTTCGAATGTCTCTGTAGTCGACTCCGATCTTATGGAGAACTTCAATTATCTTTTCGTGCTTTACGTTATCGAATGCTTTTGCGTAGTCTATAAAGCATATGTACACGTCTTTGTTCATATCTCTGCAGCGCTGGATGAGTACCTGTAGACTAAAAAGTGCTTCTCTTGTCCCAAGAGAATTCCGAAACCCAAACTGCGAATCTCCAATGTTATCCTCGCATTTTTTGCTTATTCTGTTGTAAATAACCTTGGTGTATGCCTTCGAAATGTGGTTAATTAGACTTATCATCCGATGTTGATCACAAGACTTTGCTTTTGGTTTTTTCGGTATGGCAACAAAAGTTGACTCTAGCCAGTCTTCAGGAAACTCCCCGCTGTTATAAATATTGTTAAAGAGTCTGACGAGTGAGTCTAGAAATTGACTGTTTGTTTCGCACAGCATTTTCAATACTTCCCCGTATACGTTATCGTTGCCTGGTCTTTTGTTATTTTTAAGACCCTTTATAGCATTCTCCACTTCTGATTTTAGAATAGAAGGGCCAGTATCATCATTGCTCAGTGTACACCCACTAGGACGGTCATCATTAAACAGTTGTTTCACATAAGTTTCCCAGATTCTAACTATTTCTTTCTAAATTTACTATTTTCTTTCTAAATCTTCTATAGACGTTTTTATATCACCCGAGGGATTTCGACACTCTGTTACATCTGTTTCGACACTTTACTGTGTGATTTTACCATTTTTTGTAGGGGGCTTTTAGGATACATATGATTTAAGGTTTGTAAAACACCAAGGGAATCACTTAGAATCAAGCATTTTGGTATTTTATTATTGTTGATATGTTCAAGAGCTTTGAGTATTGCATAAAGTTCAGCAGAGAAGATGCTGAAATATTTGGGCAGTCTGAATTGAAATTGATTGTTAGACGTTACATATGCAGCACCAACTCCTGTGTTGCATTTGGATGCATCTGTAAATATCCTGCAGCAATTTTCTCCATGTTTGTTTATGATTGAATTGAGGTTATTTTTAATAACAGCCGGATTTGTAGAATGCTTATTAAATACAGTAAGATTATAATTTATTTCGGGGATATTGGTACACCAAGGTGGAGGATGGTTCAAATTTATTTGAAATATATCTGGAAAATCTAGGTTTAAATATCTTAGATAGAATCGAATTCTCTCATAGAAAGGTTTGTGTGAATTAGATCTATTTTGAAGTGTATGTTTGTTATTGAATGTATTATCAAAAATAGGTCTATTTCGATTGGATGCTATAGAAGTTGCATGTGTTAATGTTAAATAAATGCGACGGTGTAGTAAAGATGGTTCTCCAGTTTCACTATATAAACTTTCTACCGGTGTTGTTCTAAATGCTCCCAGAGCAATTCTTAATGCGGTATTGTGTATACTATCTAATGGTTTTAGTGTTGTGTCGGATGCAGAAATATACGCAATGGAGCCAAAATCTATTTTAGATCTAATTAATGCTTTATATAGACTAATTAGTGTATCGTAATCAGAGCCCCAATCCCTGTTAGATAAAGTTCTTAATATATTTAATCTTTTATTGCACGATGCGACAAGTTGATCTATATGTTTTTTCTAGGATAGTTTTTTGTCCAACCATATTCCCATGAATTTTATGTCTGTTTTAAACATGAGCTCTGAATTAAAAAACTTTAATATTGGTTTACTGAAAGCGTGTTTATTAGTGAATACCATTCCCACTGTTTTAGATACGGAAAATTTAAATCCCGTGTCGCAGGACCATTCTTCCAGTTGTTTTAGAAAATTTTGTAAGTATTTCGACATAAGTGAAGAATCTTTGCCCTTGATATAAACCACCAAATCGTCTGCGTAAAGACGAGCTTTCAAAGGTTTTTGTAAATTTTTAATTATATCATTTATGGCGATTAGAATAATGTCGGGCTAATTATAGAACCTTGAGGGGTTCCGTTTTCCTCAATATGTTCTTCGGAATATGAACTTTGAACTCTGACTTGAAATGCTCTTTGTCGTAAAAAGTTTTTAATAAATTCTAGAGAGTTTCCCCGGATATTCCATGAGTGCAGCTTTTTTAAAATATTATATCTCCAGCACGTGTTGAATGCTTTCTTTATATCGAAAAATATTGCTATACAGTGTTGTCGCATCGCTAGTGCTTCCTGGATATCGCTTTCTAAATCTAGTATATTATCTATGCCTGATCGATTTTGTCTAAAACCATTTTGCTCATTCGTTAGTAGATTTGAACTTTCAAGTGTCCAGGTGAGCCTTGTATTGATAATTTTTTCTAGTAATTTTCCCATGGAGCACGTCAAACTTATGGGTCTGTAAGATTCAGGGTCTAGACGGGGACATTGAGGTTTAAGAAATGGGAGAACAATAGCCTTAGTCCAAATTGTGGGGTACTGGTGTTGCTGCCATATGAAATTAAATATCTGTAGCATAACCTTTATGGCTGAATTAGGAAGTTGTTTTAAAAAAATAGATGGTATATCATCTGGTCCAGGACTAGTATCCTTCAAATCTCTAAGTGAATCATTCAATTCATGAAGCGTTAGAGGAAGATTTAGAGGATTATTGTTAATTTCATATGAAAGTGTGCTATAATTTTCGGATTGTATTTTGTTTTCAAGAAAAACAGGGTCGTAGTTTTCATTGGAAGATATTTTTGTATAATTTTGTGCCAATATGTTGGCAATTTCTTTTGGTGATGTAATTATTTGGTTATTTACTTTTAGGCTCGATACTGTGGGTGGCTGTTGAAAACCGGAAATTTTGCGAATTTTTTTCCAAACTTCACTTATTGACGTGGAGCTGTTTATATTAGAAACATATTTCATCCAACTGGATTTTTTTGCTTGTTTAATTAATAGTTGAGTTTTAGACTTAAGTCTTTTATATGCAATCTTATTCTCTAGATTTTTATGTTTTTTATACCTATTAAAAGCTTTTTTACTTGCCCTAATCGCTTCACTGCAGTCAGGATTCCACCATGGTACGGGTGTATGATTTTTTGGCGGTTTTGTTTTACCTATAAACTGTTTTGCACTCTGTATAATGATATTATTGAAGTCTTCTAGAGTATCATTGATGTTATTTTTTACAATAAAGTTTTCCATAGATTTATCGATGAAGTCTTTAAATTCTGTCCAGTTTGCTGATTCAGTTTTCCATTTGGGTAAAAACTCGTGAGTAGATTGTTGTCTAGTAAAATTTCGGATAATAATGGGATGATGGTCGCTACTATATGTATATGGTAGGACTTCCCACAAGAGCTGAGGAGACAAAACTGGATCGCAAAAACTTAAGTCAATTGCAGATGAATCTCCCGTCTGAATGTTAAAACGTGTAGGAGTTCCATCATTAAGTAAGTTGAGCTGTAACTCAGACATTAATTTTTCCAGTAATTTACCTCTACTATCTGTACGTACTGACCCCATATGTTATTGTGACCATTGAAATCACCGACTATAATACGAGGAGATGGTATTTGTTCGATAAGACTATTTATGTCATCAAAAGTAAATACTGCACTCGATGGTAAATAAATATTACAGATGTAGAGAGTTGAAGGTACTACAAGTTTTATTACTACTGTTTCAAGTGTGGTGTTTACAGGAAATAGGCTTGCTACAGAAGATTTTTTGACCAAAGTGGCAACCCCACCAGAAGAATAATTACAATTGCTTATTCTGTCATTTCTAAAACAATTGAACTGCTTAGGATTGTAATTTTTGTTTGGACTAAGGTTAGTTTCTTGGATACATATTATATCTGGGCAATGGTCAGAGATGAGTTTCTGTAAAAAGGCAAGTCGATGGAAGAGTCCATCGATATTCCATTGGAGTAGTGTTGTGAATTTAATTATTTAGAAAAAGAAAAAAGAAAGAAATGAATTGTTTAGGCACTGAATTGAGACGTATCACTATCGGACTCTAAATTGCTGTTATTACTAATTTTTCTTTTTAGTGTGGTAATGCTTCGTTTAGCAGATCTTCCTTTTAAATGGGGGTAAATTGTGTTTAGCATATGAATAAGTGCTGGGATATCTGTAGTAAAGTCCTGAATTATATTAATGGGATTTTGTACACCACTAACATTACTTAAGAGTAAACAAAATTGATCGAAATTGAGGATAAATGGTTGTGATTGATTTTCAATAAAGTGTTTTACTGGTTCGAAAAGAGTTTGACTGGATGGTATGGTTTCTGTGCAATCTTCACTGGTCTTAGTTTTCTTCATTTTAGGTGCTGGTGTCGAAAAATGGTTTTCTTTTAGATCCGTGTCTGGCGGTGTAAGAATATCATGAATATTCCGTTTTGGCTTACTATTTATACCTGTTGTGTCTATTGTGATATCAATATTGTTGGTGATAGTTTTTTGGTTAGGTGTTTTATCGGATTTTTGTTTGATTGATTCTGTTTTATCTGTAGAAGATGAAGTTGGAGTTGGAATAATGACATTGCTAAGTTCAGTTTGGGATAAATTATCATTATTGGTTTCCATAGAACATTCTTCAACATGAACTTGTGAGTTTTCATTGCAGCGATGGGCAGTATGTCCGGTCTTTTTGCAGTTGTAACATACCATACTATCTTGAGACAGAAAGATTCGATATGTTGTTTCGTCATGATTTATAGTAAACGAATCAGGTAGTTCTATACTATGAGGACTTACATAGACCTGTCTTCTGAAACTGAGAATATGACTATACTCAGGTGATGTAGCGCTGATTTTTAAAAATGTAATTGGAGATACCATGTTAAGTCCGATATTTTGTAGGTAGTTGATTAAGAAACTATGCGGTATGGTGGGACACACATTTGAAAGAACAATCCGTTCCGCAGGGGTGATTAATCTTCTAGCCTGTACAGTTACATTTTGAATTTTTATATGACCGTGGTTTGTCATGAAGTCATCAACAACTTTTTTATTTGCTAGATACATACAAATACGGTTATTTGATAATCTGGATGAAAATATTATATTCTTAGGTTGAATTATCTTGCCCAATGGAATTAAATAGTCCTGCAATTTAGTATTATCCAAGGCACTGAAGACAATCGCTTGCTCTTTCGATGGGAACTGCATATTTGCTACTGCTGATGAGTACGTTGAGCTATTAGAGTTTATTTCAGACATTAGTAGTGAGGTAGGTGAGATGCTGCTGTTAGTAGCCATATTTAATTTTCCTCCAACGTATTAAAATTATTGAAGGATTTAATACGTCCGTGGCCAGCTTTACAGCTGGCCGGTGAAACTGGATTTAAAACGAAAAACTAATAAACTATTTTGTAGTTGTTGATAGTTTTTTTAAAACACTACTAGTTGAAATTTTATATAGACGATAGATAGTCCAAAATTAATAATTAATTATCCAATATGTAGAATAAAAAACTTACTGACTGTTAATCACTTCATATGCAAACATAACAATATTATTTCACATTTTATTAATTGTATTAAACACTGATATTAAATATCAATTAACAATATAATTGATTCAAAACGATAACGTGTTCACTGTTCGAAGATTCGAAATTAACTCAAAAGTAATGTTAAACTGCTTTAAAATAACTTTATTCAACACCAACTTGTTTACAATAACAGACCGACAACGATAAACTAAAATCTCAAATACAACTATTACAAACTGTCAACAAAATCTCTTTATATGTATATATATATATATATATATATATATATATATATTATATTATATATATATATATATATATATATACGTCTTCATATCAAGGCGAGATCCGATTAAATCGCAGACAACCGAGATCCACCAATAGGAAATTAATTAATGGAGTATATTGTTCATAACTATCTTTATAATTAACATATTAATCATGGCACACTTAGAGGGGAAAAGATTTTTGAACTTAAATTTTTTTGATAAATTTACAACAAAATGAGATCCGTAGCTAAAAAGGGAAGGGGAAGACTTATATACGAAATTTTAGATATTTACAGATCAACGCGAGATCAGACACTGTTGCCAGCTCTAAAGAGTATTAGTCGAGCGACCGGAGCTCGTGTTGTATTGCATATTTCCTACTCAAACAGTAAAATAATTTGCGGTTATGGTGTTTTGTATTTTAAAAATATTGCAAGGGCAGCGGTCAGTTGAAGTAGTAAAACAAAATTCAAAGATAACAGAAGCTAAGTAATGATTATAATTTTTATGTATATTATTAAATAATTCAACATAAACTTTATAAACCGAATTACTAAAATGCTCTGTTTTATTGAATTTGTGAAATCTATTCTCAAAGCTCTTTTTGTTTATTATTTATGTACAAAATTAAAAAGGGGAAATTATTTAAACTAAACAGTTTATCTGTATAACAAAAGCTATCATTTTAACATTCTAATCGTGTTTTAACATAAAAATATTAGTTTTGTACAAGAGTAAATACAATTCCATACTGAAGAGTAAATAGACTGGAAAAAGGCTTCTAGAATAGATTTTGGTGGGCACTTTGTTGCTAAAATGCAAAACCTATTTTTATTCGTTTCTAATATCTTTCTAATGCAAAATCACTTGGTCGTCCAAAAATCGTTGCGTGAGGGGAGTGGTGGGGAGCCTTACAAAAAAGAGCTAATTTGTTTTTCGTCCTTTTTCGGATCTACGGTATCCGAAAATTCATTCTTCAAATTTGCATATCGATCCGGACATTAGAAATATTTTTATTTTATTTATAAAAATACGTCAAACCATTGTTGTATATGGAGTGCCTTCATACAAAATGACTTAGAATGAGTCTGAAAACCCATATTTTTAAAATCGTTTCTCCTCGCTCTACCCCGAAAAATATTGGGTCTAGCAAAAAATGGCTTTCTATAAAAATTTATAGACCAAACATTAGAGAACATGTCGGTTTGTTTAGAATGTCGATTGGATAAATAGTTTAACAAAAAATTAAATAAATCGAAAGGCATGTCACGACGCACAGTGGCAAACGCAGAGATGCGAGGAAGGGCAATATTCATAATCTGAAGTCAACCTCAAATCGACTTTAGTAATGGCGATGTTGTTAGGGTCGATTTTACATTGAAATTCTGTTGTGTTGTATATTCGATTGCGAAAGTGCATCATTGTGCATTATTTTTTACTAATAGCACGAAATCCACTGAGCTGAGATTTTTAATATTAGAAGTTTTAAATTATTTTAATGAACAGCAGCAGGTATGACAGTGAACTTGAGTCAAACATCAGATTACGGCATGTTTCTTTCCGTAAAGTCCATTTCCATTTTCGTTTGCTGAAAGAAGCGGAAACTGGAGAATACATTTTTGTTCTAGTTTTAGAAAAATGTACCCCTACTTCTTTGCATTTGACCATGTGAACTATTCTTTTTGGGGAACATTACCTTTGTTGGACATGTACAAACTTGCTAATAAGGCTCCAGAATTGCATGAAGACTTTATGAGAAAATATTTTGTTGTGAAAAGTTTGAACAGAAACTTTAACCAACTATTTGTAGATCCAGCTTGAAACATATAAATACAAACTCAAAAGATGCAGGAGGAATCGTGAGATTGATTAAAACCAGCACTAAACTAGACGAATGGTTGTTAAGCTACAATATGATTGGCATGATGGTAGATGAATTTCGTGCATCATGAGACCTAAGCAACCACTCAAGTCAAAACGTAGACAATAGAAAAAAAAACGGATGAAAATTGACAAATATTCTGTACAAAAACTACATGATCAGTTTTTTACGATTTAATGTATTTTTCCAAAGCGTAGATCGTCTTCTCGTAATTTCAGCTAATAAGATTGCATCGCCAAATGTTCACATACCCTTACTAAATATACAAAAAAAAAATGGAGAAGAGCCTAGCAAAATTTCTTCTTACTGTTAGAACTCCCAATTTTTATCAGCATACAAGAAGTACTTTTAACATTTCCAATGCTATAAAACTGTCTCTGAAAAGAAAAAAATTATTCATGCTGAGCAAGAGCTTTTATAAAAAATACTAACAACCAAGGCAATTGAAAGTAACATAAATATTATGAGAATATTTTCAAATATGAATTTACAGCATATCCAATGTCACTTGTACCTGTAGGAGTTTTATCGATACCGTCAAATAAATCTGCCTTAGGTTCTATAATAGGACAGTTTACAGTTATGTCTAAATCTCTACCATTACCATTACAAAGTAACAAAAGTGTCACATTCTTAAAGGTATGAGTTTAATCCAAGCCGTTGGCAAACCCTCCAACTGCAAATCATTTGGCGACTATGCAAGAATTTTAAAATCAATAGTGTTCAAGAACCTCTACAACCCTAAAAGGATTGGTTTTGTATTTGACCAGTACTAACAATCTTTGTAATGGTCCATATAAACTTTATCCTACTTCAGACAGTATAATATATAATATTCGTGTACATACTCATCCAAACGAAGGTATGAGTATGTAGTGTGACACCAAGACTTTGACTCCCGAATCTGTTGCTAACTGGCTGGAGTAAAGAAAATGTAGAGTTGGTACCAGTTTTAAGCACGGAATCCAAGTTGAAGAAACATACATACATATACTATACTCCTAATAGGTGTAAAAGATGAGTTTATTTTTACCTTTTTGTGACGAATAATTATTATATTGCTTTTTTTTCTAATTGTCAGACTGTACAGGGGCTCCAATGCTCATGTAAACGGAAACGAGATCAAATTCATTGGTTCTTGTAAATATATTATGGCCCAAGTGAAATGTTACAAAAAAGGTGATAAACCTGAACAATTTTAACCATAGAGAGTGTTACTTCTTTTTATAGTAATGAAGAGTCTAACATAGAGTAAGATAACTAACACAAGATAATAATTAAGAAATAGGTACATAGATTTAATTGTTTTTATTACTATCCTTTGTTCTTGAACGTGAAATTTGCTGCCAGGGAAAAACCGTTACAATTTTAGATGTTTTATATATCACAAGCTTTTGAATTTTAACGCCGTTACAACGTCCTTAATAAGCTTTATATAATACTAGATAATAATGTATGCAAATTTTTGGGACAAACCCCGATGTACCAAGTCACCTAGGAATCGAACACAGAAAGAGTCCCACAGGTCAATCCTTTTGATAACGTGGGTATCTGGGATGAGTGAATTTTCAGGGAGTGCGAGCTGTATAGCTAAATTTGGATTTTCTTCAGTAAACGAATTTAAAGGAAATATAAAGTTAATTTGTTTATAAAGCTATAGCTCGTAAACTATTTGACGTACAGTGTCCAAGTTTAGCATAAATGAACTACATATATTGAAAAATATTCCCGTGGAATCTTAATATAGTACGTGAACAGCATAGTTGGTCCCTTAATTATAAATGATATGCAAAACAGATTTGTGTTTGTAACTCTCATTCAAATTGAACGCGGTTAGATTTATTTTGTAGGTCTTTTAAAAGCGATTAAAATAAGTTTTTGACATTTTTTGTAAAACAAACAGTGGAGAAGATATGCGAAGAAAAATTGTAAAAAAATAATACTACAAATAAACAATGTCTCCGAAATTTTTTAGACTTCGAGTACTTACCAACGTGTTCTACATAATTTTATCTAAAAAATTACTTAAAATCATCTAACTCCTTAAAATGTCATCAAAACGACGATTTTGAAGCTCTTCCCACTGGTTAAAGAAGCTATTATAGATTCACACAAAAGTTGTGTATTTTCAACTCTAAATTTCTAATTTAATTAATTATTCTAATTTTATATCTATATCCATAATAGTTCTAATCTAATTTCAAAATGTTTATTTAAATAAAAATGAAGGGTTCCAGTTGAAAATTCAAAGTTGCCACACCCACCGCGTTCGCAGGGAGAATAAGAACCCTGCTATTGCATAAGTATATAGATTTTGAAAAACCATTAAAAAAGAATTCCTAAGTTTTTTCGATACGACGTCTAGTTCTCGAGTTATTTGACAATCGCCTTTCTGGACAGAGCTCTTTAATAATGTAAATAATATTATTCAAACCGGAAATAAGCCGAAGGGAGTGAGAGGTCTGACTGTAAAATTCATTTGCGATGTTGCCAAATTTACCGGATCTCGGGTTGTCTACAAAATGTATATTTAGCATATACACAACGGATCGCTCGCACTGCCTCTACAGCGGATTTAGTGGAACTACTGCAATATAAAATTCACCAAAAGGGGTGCAAAATGAGGTCCAGACAAAAATCGATTTCTTTGTACCCCCATCATTGTTACATCGAGATGTCACTATATACACGTGAATACAAGGTGAGATCCAAAATCGGATCTCGCCTTGCAAAACGGATCTCATTTTGTATAGCTTATGATACAAACGGATCTCGCTTTGATATGAAGACATATATATATATATATATATATATATTATATATATATATATATATATATATATATATATATATATATATATATATATATATATATATATATCAGTGGCGGCTCGTGACATCTGCTATAGGGTGTGCTGCATGAACCACGGTCAATATAAAATAATAGAAATAGAATAACATACGAAAACAAAAACAATAAAATTAGCTTTAATACTAATTAATAGTAACTAATAACGACATGCTATAAAAATCTGATTAACTTACATTTATTGCATTTTTCTAAATTGGAAATTAATACGCCGGTCCTTTTTTGTCGCAAACTTTTCGATTACTTTATCGTTAAAGTTCGGTATTGAAGCGATGAACTTTTTTTCTATCGAGAGTGTGGAAAGGGCTGTTAATCTGTCTTCGCACATTGAATTTCTTAAAAATGTTTTGATCCGTTTTAAAGTTGAAAAACTACGTTCAGCTTCTGCTGTGGTCATTGGCGTAGTCACCAGAATTTGTATCAACTTTTTGGTTTCTGTTAATGTGTCCTCTAAATTATTAGAAATTATAAATTTTAGTAAAGGCACTGCACCTTTTAATGTTCTACACTCGATATTGGAATACAAAACTGACAGTTCTGTTCGCAAACGGTTTTTATCAAAGAAGTTATAAGCTGTACAAGTTAAATCCAATTCATTTTCAGGAAACTTATTATTATATTTTTCGAAATGTTCTGAAGATAAAAGTGTTGCGGCAACTAGATGATTTGTATATGCAAACCGTTCTTTTGCATTGTTTATAATAACATCACAAACTTCTAGACAGGCAATACGGTGATCCTGTTGGCTGTTATTTGGGCGTTTCCTTTTTTGGACACTAGGCGCCGCATTTAAATTTGAAGCTTGATGTATGATAGGGTCTATTTTATTTCGGACATTGTTAATACTTTGCTCAAAAACATGTATAGCTTTCTGTGCTTCGGTTGGGTCCATGTTCTTTTTTTGAAGATTATTGTACAAAACGTCAACATGTGGCATAATATAATGAAAAACAGTCAGCCAGAAAGTAAAATTTTGATCTTCCAGAATACGTCTAAGTCCTCTTGCTTCCTTGGAAGTAATAGCATTTGACTCTTCTTCTAGTTGCTCCATACACTCAATAATAAAGTCTCTATATTCGTAAACGACATTTACTGTACGAATATTGAAATTCCAGCGTGTAGGGATTGAACGAGGAATATTTTTTCCAACTATTTGATTTAAGACAGCTATTCTTTGAGGTGAATGACTAAAAAATCCAGGTATATCATGTAAATCTCCAAAAAATACGCGTACTTGGGAATTAATAGAACATGCTCTTGACATTATTAGATTCAATTGATGGGCGTAACAGTGCACAAAATGAGCAGTTTCATATTTTCTCTTAATTATTGTTTGCACTCCGCCATGTATCCCACTCATAACAGCTGCTCCGTCATAACTTTGTGCAATGAGCTTATTTTTGTTATTCTTTAATATTGGGTCTAAAACATTCAAAATTGTGTTAGCTAAGGTTTCAGCATCATGTTTTTCTGGAAGCAAAAAAGTCCAAAACCTTTCAACTGGAGCACCGTTTTTTACATAACGAAAAACAATGACCATTTGAAATTTCATAGAAACATCCGTTGTCTCATCAGCTATCACTGCTAAAAATGGGGCTTCATTGATTTCGTTTAAAATCTCCTCAGCGTATACTTCTAGCATGCAATCCAAAATATCATTTTGTATTGTTTTTGAGGTACCTTTGAAAATTGTCGCATTTGTAAGGTGTTCACTAAGTGTTTTATCAAGTTCAGCAGAAAAATTCACTAAACCACGAAAAATTCCAGGGTTATCTGATGTTTCAGATTCATCGTGTCCTCGTAAGGCGAGCTCAAAAGCCCCACAGAATTTTATACAGTCAATTATTTTTGACAAAACATACCTGTTTTTCGTCACCTCTTCATTGTGTTTTTGTATATTTATCCAATAAGCAGAGTCAAGTTGGGCCTGTATATTAAGTTTCCCAAATAATGCAAATCGCATTTCATTGTTCATATGAGTTTGCGTGTTTTCATGCTTCTTTATTTTTTCACTTAAATGCACTAGATCCCGCACTCCTGTCTCGCGCCACAATTTTTCCTCTTTATCTGCGCCGAATAATGCACACGGAAAACAGAAAAAAGCATTTTTTTCGGAACATCCACAAATCCACTGATTTCGTAGATACATGTCTTTATTAAATTTACGCGTATATGTTTTTCCACGGCTTTTACCGGACACTTCAATATTAAGATCAGGCATAGGACGGCCACGTTCTTTTATAATCAACTGTTGTTGATAGTGAAGTTTTTGAAATTTATTTACACCTAATTTAAATTGAAACTCCATTGTTTTAAACACGCTCGAACAAAACAAATTAAACAAAATTGTAACCTAAGAATTTCTAAACACGGCACAGATGCAACGGTCACGAATAACTGTCGTGAATTGCAGCTCGCAAACACATTTCCGAGGCCGTTAATCAGCCGATTGCCGAAGCACATCGGCTAAGATCGCCGTTTGCCTAATAAATGCATTTTACCGCTGCCAGTGTTTCGGTTGTTATCGACGCGGCTTCACTGGAGCAGCAAATACGTAAAAAGATTGCTTCACTGGAGCACCAAATACGTAAAAAAATTATACGGTTTCACTAGAGGAGTAAATACGTAAAAAAAATAATATTAATCATCGTTGTTGGTGAATTATTATTAACAGTTTATGTTTAATATGATAATATGGCAGATTTGAAATAAAACTATATTAATTATTCTTTAATAATTAAGATTTGCTATGGTTGTTTGGTAGTTCTGCAGCTCAGCAGCACATAAAGAAAAGCCGCCACTGATATATATATATATATATATATATATATATATATATATATGTATATATATATATATATACATACATATGTATATGTATATATATATATATATATATATATATATATATACATATACATATATATATTCTGACGTTCCAGATTTCAGTAGACATTTCAGGATTCTTAGATGACATCTAGAACATTCTAGATTTTTTCATTATTTCTTCCTTTTCGTCAAGGGACTTTTTATAACTGTAATAAATCTCACGGAACGTCTGAACCAGTATATAAATTAGATCTTCTACAAGACTACCTAATACTCCTAATAATTATTTCGTAACTATTCGGAGAATTCGGTCTTTATATAGATGATGACCAAATCTTAATTCTTGTATAATATTATGTCTTAAGTATGTCTTATGTCTTAAGTAATTTTTACTAATTTTTTAATTCACTGAAATTGCTTTCGCATGAAGCCACAGACGCAGGTAAGATTAAAAAATTCTCAATACCAGCACAAAATTTGGAAAACAACGAATGGGATCATTTTTGAACAATTTTACTTTTCATTTATAAAATTGAACGCGAAGTACGGCTCGTGCAGTACTAGTTCGAGTAATATTTAATATACAACCCTGTATAATTAACAGTGGTTATTAGTATCTGTGAATCTATAATTTAGTTCTTCAATTTGTTTTAATTAGTAACTACAAAATGTAGCAGTGTAGTATCAGTGGTTAAATAGTAGGATTATTCCTAGAGTTTATCTTCTCCGTGAAGGAGATTTCTGCTCGAATCTCACCGAGTTTAACTTTGTTCTTAAATAGTGCAACAAATCATGCATTTGCATAAAAAATTGAGCTTTTTATTGGCGTTTTATTTTTTTTTATCTCTATTTTTTTAGGCTATAAACCATGTTTGTGGTAGAACTAGTGGGTGGAAGACGTTAATTTTTCACCTTTCCGCCCGACAACACACGATGATATAAAGTGCAATAAATATAATAGTGTGTTTTCCGAATAAGTTAAAGAAAGAATGCTTCAGGGGGTTACATTGTCACGTTGAGAGGGCGATAAATATGCAAATTTCGTCTCGCAGACCGAACAGAGAGGACGATCAAGGGGATCGGACGTAGGGGAAAGGTCGAATTTTAGTCTTCGTCTAAGTTATCTATGTTTCAGGACCATTTGATATTCCAGCTACATTATCTAGTTTCCTTTTCGATCCTGGTATAGACAGATGTTGATATTAGTTACATAGTCTGTCGAGAAAAGAACTTGGATTTTAAAATGAAGATGTATATGTTATAAAATAAATACTTTAAAAGCAGGTTCATATCAGTTTCTTTAATCTCAATTCATAAAAAATAACATAATTAATTCTTAACGGCATCAATTTTATAAATTCAAAAAATACCAATTTTATAATTTTAATTAAAATTGTTCATCTCTCATATTAGACAATTTGTCGATTTTTCAGAGACCGAGAGTGTCATAGAAATTGAAAAAAAGTCAGATTGTCTCAATAAAAGAGATGAGGATATACGGTTACCTTCGACTTGGAGACCTCTCATAAAGAAAATATCGTACATTGACTTCATTGTAAGTTTTTTTTTAAACTATGGTGTACAGCCAACCACTGGCTACGTAGGCTTGGATGGACTGGACATGTGTCATGAGCAAATAAAAATTACCCACCTAGACGAACCCTATTAGCGCTACCAGTAGGAAATAGGAGTAGGTTAACCAAGACTAACATGGGAAGGCGGCGTGGATGAGGATGCGAAGAAGAGGGGCAACAAACTAGTAATTGTTGGCGATTAACAAAAACGGCTGGCGAAATAGATTGGGAAAGGTCGTGGCTCAACTGGGACTGTAGCCCCTCTAATAATGATGATGATCCGAATGCAATTTACTATTTTTCTTGAGAATAAGCCACAATTTATACCTTAATGCAAGTACGAAAAACCACAGCGATCCCCACATGCCAATGACATTAATGAAAGGAGTCTTGTTGCCACTAAAGAAGATATATAACATGCGATTATATTACAGAAAGGTAGTGAAGATATAGGACTTGTTGAGGTATATGTTGAAATTCTAAAACTCTTAGTACACGAAGACAATTTGGGGTTCATCTTTTTGACAGATTTGTTTAATACCATCTACAGAAATGGAAAAATATCTTTAGATTGGCTGAAATCAACTTTTCTCACCTTACCCAAAAAACCTAATGCATACAAATTTGATGATTACCGTATGATAAGATTGATGTCTCTTGAGACACATTCTTCTTTTGGTGTCTATTCTTTATGGATGTTGGCCATCACGTTGGTCCATACAACTTTGTTGACAGCTGCTCTAAATAGATGTATTTTAGTCATTCCTGCCCACTGTCTGATGTTCTTCACCCACGATGTCCTTCTGTGCCCTTAAGACCTTTTGCCTTCTATCTTGCTTTGTAAAATTAGTTAAATTAGTTGATACTTCTCATTTATATACCTTCACAAAGAACCGGGGAAATGAATGTAGAAATGTACGTCTGCTATATAGACTATCACAAAGGTTTGGTTTTGATTGCCTTAAGAATTTTGATTGAACATCAGAAACAAGCAGAAATGCTCAAAACGAATATATGAGGGTGACTTACAAATTATCATAGAACTGTATTGTCATCATATAGCTCAATTAAGGGTGAACAGCAATATGTTAGAGGAGAGAGCCTTAAGAAAATATGTACGAAAAAGATGTTCATTATCCTCGATTCTCTTTAATCTGTACTGGAAAAAAACATTTTCACAGAAGCTCTCAAAGATAATAGCGCAGGAATCGTAATCAACGGCAAAACAGTTAATGATATAGGATATGCCGATGATACAGTCGTTCTTGTTGGCAGCCTGCCGGAAATACAGAAACTTCTAGACGACATTGACATATACATAGACGTGTAACACAAGCTATCCTCAGAATACGTGACAGAGTTGTTGAGCAGATGTCATCCATCAGATACCTTGGTGTACTATTGGTTAGTAGTTACGATTCGACGAAAGAGGTTTTATAAAGAATTAAACAGGCTAGGAAGACGTCTATCGAAATGAAAAACTTCTTTGTCAGGCGAGATCTAACCATGAAAGTTCGAATTCGAATGCTGCGCTGTTATGGATTCTCAATTCTTCTCTTCTCTAATAGTCGAAATCACGTAACAATCATGAATTCCCAGAAATTTTTAATTCGATCATTGGTGGCGCGAAAGGAAATATGTCTCCTGCTGGTCACGTTACATTGTAACAATAGAATATTATATTTCTGCTTATAAGAAAAAAAGGCATTAGATCTAGTTTATAAAATAAGTTTTTATGACTCATACTGTTACAACTATAATCCTTCCCGCAATTGATCCTACGTATTAGGCCGTATCCGTTATTTAGTTCTGAGAGATCTGTCAAATTCAAAAGAAGTATTAAATTAATAATAAAATATAAATAAATATTTGATATTAAATTTAATTATTAAATAAACTAAATATGATATTTAAAAATACTTATTGTATTTATATGACATTATTTTAAAATGAGTCATAAAATATCATAAAATTTAAACAGATGATTCAATATTGTTATTTAATTAGATAACATTTATGACTTTTAATTTTGACAATCGTTACGAATCGAATATTTTATTAATAGATATTCTTTTAATTCTTTAGGTCTCATTGAATGTCTGTATTTTGCTGTAGGTAACTTAAGGTAGGTTTTAATGTAGGTATTGTCCATGCAGTTTTTAGTTTATTTAATAATTTAAACCTATGATGACTAGAAACGAATTGATCGAGAGTAGTAAATCGATGTGAATAATCGTTATTTCGTGACGCTATCCGTGACCCCTTCTCGAGGCACCAATTTTGTGACGCTCGCTTTAGCATTTTACTATAGATAAAAAAGTAATACTACGTCAGTATAGAAGTTTTGCTTTAAAAATATAGGACAGGAAAGAAGAACTTTTATTATTTAGATATAACGTGGATTAATGAACGGCATTTTATAGGCAATGTTTGGAAGGATAAAAACGTGAACAGTTGAAAAGAAGCAGTTCTACAATAATATTTAACTAGTTTAAAGGAACCAACCAGTAAGAAAACGTCACTTACCTCGACGACTCATAGCTTCCGTATTTTTAGTGCAAATGGGTTTATATCGGATGGTCTCCTTTTGTTTGAATTAAAGAAAATCTGGGATTATTATGAGGAGATGAACAAAGATGTGTTTGAAGGATATTTTTAACAAATAATTGCATTCATACCTCAACACTTAGTTATTATGATGAATATATTAGAGGTATAAATTATGTAGTTTTTAAAATGTTTCAATCATAGGAGTCAAACTAGAAACCTATATATAGACTTAATCTCAACATTACTCTACCAGTTTATCAAAAATCTGTTATCTTTTTCAGACAACAGTACTATTTGGACATCTTTATAACAAAGTTCTGTAGCAAAAAATTCTTATATAATGTCATTTTCCTCTCCACGCATACACAGGGTTTAATTAAGAATGTTTAGTAGCATATTAATTAATTTGATTTGTTTCCAACGTAATTTTGTTCTGAAGGCTAAAGTTTCAAATAAACAATTAAATATATAATTCTTGTTTATTCTGAAATCTCATTTTTTTAAATTCTAAAACTCTTTGCACTTTTGTGTTCTTGGTATTCTGCAATACAATATTTTTATTGATTTTCTTTTATGCGCTTTATAGGCTCCATCAAAGTCTATAATTTCAAGTATCCCCCGAGATCTCTCTTATGACGTGATTTTCCTGCAACAGAAAGAAACATTAATGCCAAGATAATCCACTCCACGATATAAATCATGAAGATAGAGCATAAATCATTAAATAATGCTGGTAATTTCTGGCGCACAGAATGAAATTAAAGCACACCTTAATAACTTCATAAATATCTATAGAGAAATAATTCCGAATGGAAAGCACGGCCCGAGTTCCTCATATTGTGTCGGCCTGGCCCGGAAGATTAATGTTTCCGAAACGTTTAGTCGGGGGTGGCGAGTTCGACCCATGAATAAAACAATGCATTTCCACGCTGGCACCGACCAAAAGAGGGTGCCGGTAATCTTCTTATAACGCGGAGGCTATTGCTGGAAACAGGTGAGGTATTTGTCGCTACTAAATACTAATTATAAAAATGTATTTTCCAAAGCCTAAAAAACAGTATTATAGCACTATAAACAGTTTGCTCTGTTTGTATATACAGTGTGGAAACCATTTATGGAATAAAATTTTTTGTGTCCTTATTATAGAAAATAATCAAAAACTCTGAAACACGTTAACTTTTAAATTTAAATGTGCGCTTTTTAAACATAAGTTTAAATGTACAGGGTGATCCACGTAAGTCTGGCATAGTCTATAATCCTTATTTTTAATGTAACACCCTGTATATTTTTATGTGTTGTACATGCACACACGCAAACACGCCTTACCCGCATACATACAGACACAAACACACCCACAATTGTACACGTCTACACCCACACACGCTCGCATATACGCACAAACGCTTGCACACATGCATGTACTCACGCACATACCCACACACGCATACACCCACACACATACACCCACACACATACACTCACACATTATACATAAAAGTCTTGTCAGTAAAGTTAAACGGTTAGAAAATAACATGACATTTAAAACGACCAACATATTGAGATCTATTTTATCCAAAACTAAACCTAACATTGACCAAGATAGAACGACGCACTGCATTATTAGTATTATGTGAACAAGACAATTTTTATTTTGCTGAAACTTCAAAACTACTCAATTTTGGATGAAACAAGCATGAACCTTCCATGCAAAACAGAGAATTTAATAGATCTTAATATCTTTTGAAAGAAACAAATATTAAACCTAGGAAAATGAAGGAATCAAATCTCATTTTATTCAAAGAAGCAAATTAAGAAGCAAACTCAACAGAATACAACAGTATCTGGTTACCGATACTGAAAGAACAAGTCGACAATAATAAAATAAAAATATTGAAAGGTAACAACATATCATGGATATCTCACACGAAAACACTTTCAAAAAATAAAGTCCATTATACAATAACATATTAACGGTTTTTAACGTAATATCAATTTCAATTTATATTTGGGCTAGGTCCAACCATGTAGAACGAACCCATTAAATATTTTTAAACTGATTTACCTGAAAACATTCGTTTTAAAAATCTTAAACTATATGCTTTCCTAAACTCTCTGAATAAAAGCTGATAACTTTTGTCTGGGCTTGAGACTATTGTTTACCCATACATGGGATGTCCCTCAAAGCAGTTGCTCATTTCACGTCTTATTGTGTTCATCAACGTTTCTTTGTATCTGGAAAAAGGGATGTTTAATGCCGAAGGGGGTTGCAAAATATAATACAAAATCAGATTAGTCTGTATTTAAGGTACATGGGAAAATTAGTCTGTCGAGAAAATGAATTTTGGTTTGGTATATTTCGTGCACTTTTAGATAATTATAACATGAATTATTTAACCAAAATAAATTGGTATTGTTCGATTTTTGGATTGATTATACACTTTTTATGGAAAAAAATGCCACTATATATATATATATATATATATATATATATATATATATATATATATATATTAGCAATATGTAAAAATGTTCAACATATTAAAAATTTCATAAATTCGTAAGAAATACTAAATTATTTTTATTATTCTTAAAAAAAATTTCAAGGGAAAGATTAAACGTAATAAAAAGATAAACTTGAAATATTGCATTTAAACCAGCTGACAATAACAACAAAATAGTCAGAAATCAAATAGATTATATTATTGAGAGCTGTTATAGAGCCGCCTTGTATCCAAGAAAATCATGGATACAAGGTAGCTTAAACAATACAACATATATAAATTTAAAATAAACGATAACATAAGGAAAGTGAAAGAAATAATGCAGAAACTTTAACCATTGACCAACAAATGGGAAAAAATCTAACATGCCCTTGTGTCAGTTGGAAAATAAATCCTCCACCACTTTGGGAAAAACAAAACCTTAGATAACAGTAGAAATTCTTAAGCTTATGGACGAAAGAAGAAAACATAAAGCAAGAGACCTGAATAAATACAATAAAATTCAGAAAAACATCAGAAAAATATCGAGAGGCAAAAGAGAGGTGGCTCTTCGTCAAACGCAAGGAAATAAAACATCTGGATAAAATATCCCTGGACAGATCACACAACAAATGTCGAAGTATTAAATAGAATGGGCAGAGAACGAGAATTGCTGCCAATAATAAAAAGAAGAAAAACTGCTTATCTGGGTCATATATTTCGAATTTCCAAGTACCAGTTCTTAAAGCTTATTATGAAAGGGAAGATAGAAGGAAAACGAGGCATCGGAAGAAAGAAATACTCATGGCTTAAAAACATAAGGAATTGGAAAAATCTCGATGCCCATGCACTTTTTAGAGCCACACCAGATCGAGAGGAGTATTCCAGAATTGTCGCCAAGATCCACTAATTGGGTAGGGCACCATAAGAAGAAGAAGAAGGATAAAGCTTCAGTGAAAACGCTCCATCGGGTTCTATTTTGCGCTAAGGCCTTCACCTCATTCCAAGACTTTCCTTGTTTTCTTATCTCGTCCATGATGGATCTTCTCCAAGTTTGTACTGGGCGACCTTTTTTTCGTTTTCCTTGGGGATTCCACTCTAGGGCAGTCTTTGCAATACTGGAGTTATTTTTTCGGAGTGTGTGACCGATCCAACCCCACTTTCTGGACTTTATTTCATTTACTACCCTCTTTTGTTTGGTCAGGTGTAGTAAATCTTCGTTTCTGATGATGTTAGGCCAGAAGATACGAACAATTCTTCGTAGACATTTATTAACAAAGACCTGCAGTTTGTCTGTAAGGGTTTTTGTCGCTTTCCAGGTTTCACATCCGTAAAGTAGTACAGACATGACATTTGACTGGAATATGCGGATCTTTGTCCTCGTAGTGTAGTCTCCAGACCTCCAAACAGGGTTGAGCATGCTGAAAGCTTGTTGCGCTTTTCGTATCCTCATACGAATATCGTCTTCTGTACCTCCGCTTTCTGTTATGACACTTCCAAGATACGTAAAGTTTTCCACATTTTCAATCTGCATGTTATTAATGGTGAATAGCGTGTTGTTTCTTGCATTTATTCTCATGGATTTGGTTTTACCAATATTGATTTTCAAACCTATTTTATTGGCTTCAGTGGAAAGTGTTTCCAATTGGTCAGCCACATCTTGGAACCTTTGTCCTAACAGGCAGATATCGTCGGCGTATTCTAGATCGCTTAGGCGTGTGGTTAACGTCCATTGTATCCCTCTTGTGTCAGAGTCTAGTTTGGAGAGAACATAGTCTAGAGCTATGTTAAAAAGAAACGGAGAAAGCACGCATCCCTGTCTGACTCCAGTAAGTACGTCAAATTCGTCACTGTTGATCCCATTGTGTGTCACGCTGCATTTCGCTTCAGTGTACAGTAACTTTATAATGGAAATTATTTTATGCGGGATGTTTCTTAGCTCTAAAATTTTCCATATCGCATCATGAGATAAGCTGTCAAAAGCACGCTCGAAATCAACAAAAACCATGTATAGGGGTGTGTTCCATTCAGCCGATTGTTCCATTATTAGCCTCACAGTATTAATGTGGTCTATGCAGGAGGATTCTGGTCTAAAGCCTACTTGATTAGCTCGAAATTCAACCTTGTTTGTTAATCTTTTAAGTATGATGGTCGTGAAGATTTTATTTATGGCGGTAAGCAAGGTTATTCCTCTCCAATTTTTGCATAGTGTGAGGTTGCCCTTTTTTGGAAGCTTAATAATGATGCCTTTTTTCCAGTCCGCTGGAATGCGGTTTGTTTCCCACACCTCTCGGATTATGGGGAGCAAAAGTTCAGCAGTTAGATGCGGATCAGTTTTAAGTATTTCGGCAGCAATGTTATCGATTCCCGGAGACTTGTTATTTTTCAGAGATTTGATAGCTGTTATTATCTGTGTTTTGGAAGGGGCGTCGCAAGATATACGCAAGTCTATATTCTGTGGATTTTCGACAATTTCATTTGCGTTATCCCTGGGCGTGCCTAGCATCTCCTGAAAATGCTCTTTCCATCTCTCTATTTGGTCGTTTGTTGTAGTAAGTAATTCTCCTGTCTTGGATCTTACGACGTTTGAACAGTTGGGCCCACTTTTTGTTAGACGTCTAGTAATTTGGTATAGCTCTCTAGTTCTATTGTGTTGTGCAGCTATTTCGGCTTGTTTTGCCAGATCTTCAGCCCATCTTCTTTTGTCTCTTCTTGCATTTCTTTTAACTGCTTTATTTATTGTTTCATATTCTTGTTGTCGGTTCGCTCTTTCTTCTACAGTTCTTGCTTGCAAAATATCTTTTTTTTGCTGTTTTCTTTCTTCGATAAGATTCCAAGTTTCATCTGATATCCATTCTTTTCTATGTTTCTCTTTTTTTCCCAGTTTATCTTCAGCTATTTCTGTCAAAACATTTGCCAGATCTTCCCAGCTATTTACTTCACGTTCTCTTCTTTTGAGTTGGAGTTCCTCCCTAAACATGTGTCTTCCTGTAGCCGTTTTTAATTTGTTTAGATTGTATGTTGGTCGTTTGGTGTTTCGTGTGATTTTGTTTTTTGCCATTTTGATTTTAATGGTACCGATTACAAGATGATGGTCACTTGCCATGTCTGCTCCTCTTTTGTTACGTACATAAAGAAGAGATGATCTCCATCTTTTTGATATGGCGATGTGGTCTATTTGATTTTCTCTTATATGACCTGGTGCAGTCCATGTAACCTTGTGAATATTTTTATGTGGGAAGATGGTTCCACCAATAACTAAGCTATGATTGGAGCAAAAATTTGTAAAGCGCTCTCCGTTTTCATTCATCACTCCCAGGCCATGTTTGCCCATTACGGTTTCTAAGTTAATATTGTCTTCTCCAACTTTAGCGTTCATATCGCCCATCACTATTAGTATATCGCCTTGGCTTACTTGTTGGGTCGTTTGTTCTAGTTGTTCGTAGAGATGTGTTCGTGGGAGCATAGCACTGAATCACTGTTATCTTGCGGTATCTGGTATAAAATCTGGCAATCATAATTCTATCATTGATTGGTTTCCATTAAATGAGGCTTTTTTTGGCTTGTTTGCTGAGTAGAAGACCCACTCCGCTCTCGTGATTTCCATTTTCTTTACCACTGTATAATAGGAGTTCTCCTGTTTGGGTATGGTGTTCACCATTTCCCAACCATCTTACTTCCGATAGACCAACAAAGCTTAATTTATACCTGTTTAATTCTTTTACTGCTTGAGCTAGTTTAGAAATCTCATACAGAGTTTTAACATTCCAGCAACCAAATCGTGTCCGTGTTTTCGGTGATGCCAAGGTCGTCAACATTTGATCCGTCCGGTTTGTTTCTACCAAAGTTTCAGTAATATGATAAAATTTAAGATGGGTAGGTTATTGGCCTTCCGCACCCGAGTCTGGTGCCGGGGCTGCCGACTGTAGCGTCCAGACAAGCCTCAGGGGGTAGTGGTCCTGGAGGTGGTAACGACATTTCCTTCGTGCGAGATGTTAAGGTTATACCACCTATACTCGGTCAGAGAAGAATATGAAGTAAAAAGAAATATAGTGACCCGTCTGATTTCGGAAACCTAATCGCCATTCGGGGTCGGAAGAAACAAGAGTTAGCCAAGAGAGGCTGATAGAAAAGATTAAAGACATTTCACTCAAGACAAGTTGAAGAAGAGTAAAATGTGAAGGCCCTTATGATCCGCCAGGTGCGTTTCATAAGAGTATGAGTATTGATGCACTTTGTGTTCCCGCTCATACTTCGGGGTGTTGACTACAGACTGTATGGCTCGTCCAGCATGCCATAGCATGAAGGATAGGGTACACGTCATTTTACATTGCAGGCACCCTAAACTCCATGGCCTGACCAAAGAATAGTATAATAATACTATTATAATAATAATAATAAAGAATATATTATTGCTGGTGTGAAGGAAAGCTATTAATTGATCAAAGAGAAGAACTGTCATTAGACCCCAGGGAACATCTGACTAACAAAATTACAGGAAGAAGTCATCTATCTATGCCATCAAAAACACAAAAGAGGGCAAAGCTACTAGACCAGATGATGTGCCTATCGAAATATTAAAACTCATGGATGATGTTATTGATATAATTCTTGAACTCTTTACTCTAATATATCAGACTGCCATAATCCCCAGGCAATAGATGCATCGACCTTTGTGGCAATGCCCTAAAAACCAAGTGCAACATCTTGTTCGGATCAGAGAACAATGGCTGTAATGAGTTTTACACTTAAAACATTTTTAAAAATAATACACATCAGAATTGTTAAAACTCTTGAATATGAAATTAGTGACAGAAAATTTGGTTTAGAAATGGTATGAGCACATGCTTTGTTCGGCTGGCCCAGAGATGCTTGGACATGAATCAGGACATGTACTTATATTAAACATTACTATTAAATACATGGAGATATATTAAATAGCAAAAATATTGACAGTCGTAATATGAAAATTAATTCTAATATATATTGGAATCAAACTGCCAGTTGACAATCAGAACACCCGAGATATCAAAATACAGAGAGGAGTCCGCCAGGGTTGCGTACTGTCGCCATTACTTTTCAATGTCTACATTAAAGCGGCATTTAAAGAAGCGCTCTATAGCTACGGTTTGTTAGAACAGTGCGCAGCGCACAGCAGAATCTGTTATACTTGACTCACGGCAGTTTTGGGTGTTAGATTATTTCGCATAAATATTCTGTTGCTCTGAAAACAAGTTTAGAAATTAGTTTCACGTTTATTCTCTCAAAGATTGTACATTTAAAAAAATTAATTCTCGCAAACTTAATGCAATAATTTTATTACTCCAAGAAGAGAAGAAAGAAGAAGAGTTGATAACGTTAAATTTAAATAAAAGAAATAAAAATGTAAACGAAATTGTTTCATGTCTTAATACAGAAGGTGCTTTTAAATTAACAGTGGAAGAAAGATTGTTTCAAAACGAGGAAAAATTTCGAGAATATTTTAGACTTTCCAGGGATTTATTTGGAACTGCCTTAAAATTTGTACTAGATCCACTAGTCTTTCATCTTCCTCGGGAGAAAATTTAGTAGACATCAATTAATTATTACAATATTAATAACTATATAAAAATACAATTATAATTTCGGTATAGATGTGTACGCTGTCAGCTCAGCTGAACATTTGCGTTCAAATCAAATCGCAGTTGATTCCAGCGCACACCGTCGACGTACGTAGCTATCGGTCTGCAGTGCGCGCAGCTCAGCAGAACCTAACAAACCGTTATCATAGACAACCATTTCTTTGATTTTGACGAACGTGCGCGGCGTTCAACTGACTGTGAGTTATGCTATGCGGCGTTCGACTGACTGTAAGTTATGCTATGCAGCGTTCGACTGACTGTGAGTTATGCGTCGCTCACTGTTCTAACAAACCATAGCTTAAAATTCAATAGAAGGTAAGGTATATCCATCAATGGCGAAGTTTTGAATAACTTGCGTTTTACAGACGATACAGTACTAATGAAGGATAACAAAAATTATTTACAGAACGTAATGCAACGCCTTAATAAATGCTGTCATGAATACAGACTAAGGATGAATTTGAAGAAAATTGAATACATGATCATGACTTAATCAGCAGATGCAAACATCCAATTGATTGTAGAAAATACTGTAATTGAGAGTGTGGATAGCTTCAAATATGTAGGAAAATGGATAGCATCAAACGTAAACCAAACAAAAAGATTAAGACACGTATTGACATTGCGCATGCATCAGTCGTTAAATTTAAAAATTTTCTTTGTCATCGGGATATAAGGTTAGGACATGGAATTTCAAGTAATCCAATTCTCTTAATATTCCTCCTCAGGCAATTTGAATTTATTCTCTCATTTGATGTATTCCTGCAGCTCTGGTTATGCCATTTCTCTTTGATTCCTTTCTTCTGCTTAAGTGTTTTTCTTCTTAGTCGATTATCTACTACCGTTATCGTGATATCATGGTGACATGAGTTAATTTTTTCGATATTACTCCGTATTATCTGCAATTCTCGCATATTTTGGCAGGGAAACAGCTAATTGTCCCAGTATGTTGTGTCTTTTATCTAAGTATCCTACCCATCCCTATTTTGAGGGAGCTGTGCGATTTATAAAAACCAAAATAAACATATCTTCTGATTTTATTTCAAGATTTGTGTTAAAGGTTCTGCAGAATGCTCAATATCTGTAATAAAATTGGTTGTTGCAGTTGTGATTTAATTTTCTTGAAATTTTATTGGTTTTAGTTTTGGGCTAGATCTGGAAATGTTTTTCGCTACTTCATACACCTTGGCTGAGATTAGTACTTCATCTAGCGTTCTGTGTTGTTATAATCGAAGAGTTTTGCATTTCGACATCCTGTAGTCCATCTATGAATTCCTGTATACCAATTTATTCGAGAAAATCTTTGGGGTGTCTGAGGGTACGTCAAATGTAATAATCTTTTAATATAAGCTTGACATTCTTGCAGGCTTTTGTTACGCTTTTGATATCAAACTTTCAGTCGACTGCAGGAAAACCTGTTTTAGATGGTACTGGTCATCTACTCTCTAAAGCTTGAACGGAAGAGATATAACTGGATGCCTAAATATTAGCAAATATTCTCTACGAAAGGCTACAAGGTTACACAGTTGGCACAGTTGGAAAATACCAGGTCGGATTTACTCCAGAAAAATCAACAATTGACCAGACAGATCCTCGAGAAAACATTAAAATTTGAAATTAAACCCATCATCTATTCGTCGACTTCAAGGATGCATACGACAGTGTCAAGAGAACAATACTATACCAATCAATACGTGAGTTTGGTATAGTAGAAAAACTTATCCGATTAACGAGAATGACAATGTCTAACTTAAAAGCCAGCTTTAGGATACAGGGAAACAATTGTCGATCCTTTGAGATAAAGGATGGACTCGGATAAGGGGATGCCCTGGATTGCCTTCTTATTAATATTGCCTTGGAAAAGGCAGTCTGAGACATACAAATTAGAGACGGCGGTACTATTTATAATATATTTATACAAATCGCTGATGACATCGAGATTGTAGAGTGCAGCAAGCGAGATACTGAGCCATATTTCCTAGAATTGGAAACGGCAGCGAACTAGTCATCAACGAAGGCAAAACCAAGTAAATGTTGGTTACTAAGGATTCTATAGCAAATGAGGAACGGGAAACATCATTTGGAAGTCGTATTTTTGAACGTGTTGACAGCTTCACATACCTTGGCGGCTCGCTAGTGACTACTCCCAATAAAACAAAAGAAGAAATTAATCTTAAACGAAAAATAAATCTTACAAATAGGGCATACTATGGACTCCAAAACAATAATTCCACTCAAGAAATATCCAAAAAAAAACTAAAATTATTATTATATACAAAACACTGCTGAGGCTGGTCTTCACATAGGGGGCAAAAGCGTGGACTCATAACGCAAAAGGATGAAATACTTTTGAGAATATTCGAGCGTAATATACTCCGCAAAATAGTTAGAGCTATAAACGATCAATGGGAGTGGCGCAAAAGATTTAATTTCGAATTATACCAAATCTTTAATGAACCAGATGTCGTAACGTTCATTCAAACAAAGCGCCGAGAAGAGAGAGCTAAGTCACATAACTAACAAAAAAATTGATACGGCTGATTCTCCGTGAAAAATTACTCGAAAGAGTCCAAAGAGGGCGGCAATCGCTTCGTCAGAAGTGTAAATACCGTGAATATGATGATCCCTATTATTTCATAGTCATCCACTGATGAACATAGGATTCCTCTAATATCTTTCATTCAGATATGGGCTGTTGCAACACAGTTGATACATATCCTCTTTGACCCTACTTTAAGATTTTTTGGTCATTAGAATATCCTAATTAAAGGCTCCTCTTTTTAAGCGAATAGGTACATCACCTTTAAAAATATCACGTAGTCTACCATACGCTATTTTTCTATTATGTTATTATTAACCACAACGACTCCAGTATTTCCATTATCCCACTTCTTCTTTGCTCCTCGTACATCTAGAAAAATTGCCTGTAACTGAATGCTTATTCAGATAGCAACAAGTAACAAGAACGAGCCAAATCGAAAAATTCTTAAATCATTTATCATATTAATGTGATATATAATTTGTTCAGCAAGGATATATTTTCACATGTAAAAAATTTCTACCTCTTTCTGTATTTTTGGCATAAGCAGATACAATAATTACTCAACATTATCCTTTCAATGGTGTACCATTAGCTAAAAATACAGGCCAGCGGTGCACGACAATTAAATGATTAAAAAATTCCCAAAATCTGGGCAAACGTGTGTGTGGCAGACAGTGTCGTGGTAGGAAAGGTTTGTCTTTCTATTGAGTTAACATAAATAATAATATCTTCTAAAGATAGAATACTTGTTATGTTTCTAAGAGAAGCTGAACTTTTCTTATTATCTTCATAAAAGAGTAGTTGCTGGAAAAAAGTTTGTAGATACCTTATCGGACAAACTAGAAAAATCCTTTTATACTCGGTTCGCTAATTCCAGTCTGAACTGTCTAGTGATTTTGGTAATTATGTTTTTACGAAGTTAGTTACTTTTTGACAGACTAGAAGTGGCTGGAAAATATTATACAACCAAGTACACGTGCTCATAGCCCATTTCATTAGAGTATTTCGTCGACCTCTTTTGCAAAACTTATACTATGACTTAGAAATTGATATCATGTATAAAGGATGTAAGTTTCTATTATATATAAATAAAATATTTTATCAAAAAGTTACGGTAATTTGGTTTATATCGTTAGGTTGCGCCAAATGTAGACAACCAACTTAAACTTTTTGTTAACATTTAGCTGGAGTTTTTTGAGGATATATTTAATAAACATTTAATATATTCCAGTTTATTTATTATTATTTTAAAAGGCATGATAATAGTGATGAATAAGTAATATTTCAAATGATATATAATCACAAGACGTACTTAATATTGTGTTATATAATCCTCATAATGAAGTAGGTAGATAAAAAATATCATAATAATCGTATTATAATTCAAAAATATAATTCATCAAAAATATAATTTAAAAATATCATAAAATTCAATTATTCTTATCAGAAACTAGTTTTGGACGACTCCAGATTTTACCTTTTTTATCTAACGTACTTTATTATGAGAATTATATAACGCTATATTAAGTACGTGTTGTGATTAAATATTATCATTGAAATGTTACTTATTCAGCATTATTATCATGACCTTTAAAAAATAATAAATTAACTGGAAAATATTAAACGTTTATTAAAAATATTCTCAAGAAACTCCAGCTAAATGCTAACAAAAAGTTTAAGTTAAGCCTACATCTGGAGCAACTTAACGACATAAACTAAATAACCGTAACTTTTATTTAATTTTTGACGCCATGTCAAACTGAACTGGATATTAACTGAAATGTTTTTGTTATTAAGAAAATATTTACATAATTTCATAAATATATTTTAATGATCAACCTACGCCGAATGAACAAATAATTTAAAAAAAAATGATCATTTATGTGCTGAATTAGAGATAATCTACTTTCTAAATACTTGAAAGTAGAAATTTGTGAGTGCGTTGTAAAAAGGGTAAAAGCAAGCTGAGATTTCAAGATAATTTGATTTAGCCTATTACCCAGTGACATTGTTTCTAAAATAATTATAGCTTATGAAAGGGGCAGTTGCAAAACCCTAAAAAAGGGAATAAATCGAAAAGGAAAAGAAAAATAACATTAAGATCGACAGGCGCATTAAAAAAATTATCAAAATCATCCTTCGTAACGTCTTAGGTCTTCACCTAGAATTATTACAGAAATGACGAACAATAGGGTTCGCCCACGAACAGAGAACAGTTCGCCAAGTTCGGAGAAGGTTTATAAGTAAAGTTATTCTGAAGAAAATTATAATGTTTCTAAACCCCAAATAGTAGAAATATCAAAACCCACAAGAGAAGAAATTGAAGAAATAATAAAAGATATGAACAATCAAACAAACCCTGGAGAGAGTGGCATTGTGGCAGAAAACGTAAAATATGGAGTAGGGGCTTTTGTAAACCAACTTCGTGAGCTAATAGTAGAAGTGTGGGATGCCGAAGAAATGTCCCAAGAATGGAACAAGTCCATTATAATTCCTATACACCAATTCCATAATCCAGATAAGTCCATTCCTATATATATATATATATATATATATATATATATATATATATATGTTATATGTGAAAATAGTCACCTTGAACCACTCAAGGGTTACCGACACTTTGGTTTCGCAATATCAGTTCCTATTTCATCATCATTTTAGCAAGCATTTCCATAGAGATAGCTGACTATGCACGGACATCAAACTCTGACCAAAGCTGGCCTTTCGTGGGAAATGCCGACACCACATTTTGTAGATAGATTATAAATTCTGGACTAATATTATATTTTTCACTCGTCATTTAAGTTTCTTACTAATAACATTTGTATTATATAATTTTATTTGCTTCATTTTATCATTTTATTTGCTTCATTTATTTTATTTGACACCGGTGCAGGAATTACAGTTTTCAAAGAGAATACTCCACGAAATTGTCATAACCGATCCCCAGAAAATGTTACCATTCAAGGCATAACCGACGAAAAACTTCTAATTACAGAATCTGTCCTTATTCCCTTTACCGATGACAACCCTCACAAAGTTTTCATTTTTAATCGAGACATTGACTTTGACGGCATAATAGGCCTAGATTTCCTAGACCACTACGAATGCGTAATAGACCTTAAAACAAGACAACTTCATACTAAAACTCTTACCCTGCATAAAGTTGGATAAGAGACACATAAACCCATAGAAAATATTCCGGTTACATTCCCTACAAAAATAGTACCGTCAAATAATTTCCAAACATATCCGAAATCAAACTCAAACGTTAAAGCTCAACAAAATAGCCGCTCATTTCACGAAAACACTCATGATCAACACAAACACATCCCAAGGCCAGAGAAAAAACGAATAAAAGAAAAAATAAACCAAATTTCGATTGATAGCCGAACAGAAACCAAATATTCCACAATAGAAAGTGAATTACTAGCTATATTACTAGGCAGTATAACATTTTAGACCATATCTTTTCGGTCGCAAGTTTACTCTTATCACTGATCATCGGCCTCTTACATGGCTATTTTAAAACAAAGACCCAGGAAGCCGCCTAGCACGCTGGCGCCTAAATTAAGGACTGTGCAGATTTTCAATCAAAACTTGCCCTGCACGCATCTAACAGAGATGAAACCGAGACAGATGAAGACGAAGAAGAAAAAGAAGACACAGAAGAAGTAATAGAAAAGATGTCCGAAGAATTCGATAAATTTCTATATATATATATATATATATATATATATATGTTAGTTTGAAGTGTTTCACGGATGGAGTAATATGTTGAACAATTATTCCGGGAAAATATCCGTTGGTCATTTTTTAATTGCAGACGTTTCGCCAAGGTCTCACTTGGCATCTTCTGTGCGTTGTCTTCGGTCTCGTAGTCGGTAACTGAATGAGCTGCGCTCAGTCCTCACTTCTTTTATATCGTGCGCTGTTCGAGCGGATCGTCGCTGATTGGCCGTATTCGTTACGCCGCTAGGCCCCGCCCCCTGGGGAGCGAAGCTCAGGCAGTCAGTTTGATGTTGGCGTCTCGAGATTATGGACTTCCAAGCTTGGGGCAGATTTAAGGAGTCGTCACGTTTGTTAAGAAGACCTTCTTTTTCAATTTCTATAGATTCTCTGATGGTTCTTGTTTTGAAGTGTTCAATGTTGGCTATTTGTTTGCAACTTTCGAAGTTTATTTTATGGCCTGTGTTATGCTCGTGTTGAAATAGAGCAGATGTTAGCTGTCTGTTGCGAATTGCTAGTTTGTGTTCCTCTAATCTTGCGGAAATTCTCCTGTTGGTTTGTCCGATGTAGGTTTGGTGACAGGTTCCACATGCAATTTTGTAAACACCCTGATTTTCCAGTTTGGTTGCATCTTTGGGGTTTCTTAAGATCGATCGAACTGTTTGCTTCGGTTTGTAGATTGTCGATATGTTCTTTTTTCGGAGAATGCGCCCTATCTTGTCGGTGGTTCCTTTCACGTATGGTAGAATAGCTCTTGGTTGATTTTTGTTGTCTTCTTGTGTGTTTTGTGTGGTCTTCCGTTGTTTCTTTATTGCTTTGTAGATGGTGTTTGAGCTGTATCCATTTTGTTTCAGTATTGTTTTTATGTTCTTGAGCTCTGCATTTCTATGTGTAGTACAGGTCAGGCTATTTGATCTTGATATCAGAGTGTCAGCTACTCCTTGTATTTGGGAAGGATGGTGGTGCGAGTTGGCTTGTAGATATCTATCGGTGTGAGTTGGTTTTCTATATACTGTGTGTTCAAATTTACCACTCGGTGTTTTTATTGCGAGAACATCTAAAAATGGAAGTTGGTTGTTATCTTCAATCTCCAGGGTGAATTGGATTTTTGGGTGTTGATTATTTAGATGATTAAGAAATTGTTCAAGTTCTACTCTTCCATGGGTCCAGATCACAAATACGTCATCTACGTATCTTAGCCACAGTTTCGGTTTTTTATCGTATGTTTTGATGGCTTTTTCTTCAAAGTAAATCATGAACATATTGGCCACCGCCGGTGATAATGATGAACCCATTGCTGCTCCATCTGTTTGTCGGTACATTTGTCCATCGTACATGAAGTATGCATTGTTGTATATGTATATATATATATATATATATATATATATATATATATATATATATATATATTATTATTATTAATTTACATATATTAATTTATAAATTAACGAGAATAATTATATGTATATATAATTATATATATATATATATATATATATATATATATAATTATTAGAATAATTATATATATATAATTATATATATATATATATATATATATATATATATATATATATATATATATATAATTATTCTCGTTTTCTTCGAACGATTTCCGAAGTGGAAATGGAATTGTCAAATAAACTTAATTTTAAGTTTGTATTGTTAAATGTTTAATAAAAATATTGAGACATTTCCTAAGTATTAGATATATTTTTTAGTTGATCCCTGCCACTGGTATTAAACCCTATCGAAAACATGAACTTAAACCAGCATTTTAATAAAACTCTTGTTGTTACTCTCTTTCGCAAAATTACTATCATTCTTTCGTAATTTATTCATAATATAATGTGCAAGAACTTTTATAAAAGTTCCAGGTATTTATTACTGGCAGAAACAGCTCGCGAACTTTTAATTATATAGGATGTAGTTCTTTACAGAATATGTCTTGTCAAAAATATATAGTAAAGCGATACATTATGTTTGAAATATGCAAAGCAGAAAATCGATGGCCTCGAGTAAAAATTTTAATTTAAAACTTAGATATTCATTAGACAATATGAGAAAGGTTATTGAGGGGTTAATTGAACGAAAAATACAGTATATAATAAACGAGCGAAGTAAGCTTATCATTGGTAAAAATTATCTTAAAATAATTAGAAAATATATACAGAAAACCAACAAAGCAATAAGTTTTTGTATTATGAATTTTTAAAAGCTGCTTATATATCTATAGCATAGAATAAAACAATTCTACAAAAGGACGCCGGAGGCAAGGTGAATTGTTCTGTAGCTTTAAATCTTTAACCAGGTATGTTCCTTCTATAAATTCATCAACTACAATAATTAGTAATTATATAGAACTAATTATATAGAACAAGGTACGTACTGTCGAACTTGAACCAACTTAAATTAGTACAATGCTTAATGAAACAAGAAATTAGTAATACCAGCTATTGACCTCCATCCAAAGTGGCTTTAGAATAGATAACTCGACCAATGATAAGTCCATATTTTCAATATAAGTAAAGCCTTTGATAGTGCATGGGGATACTGCATCCAAAAAGTGGTGAATAGCTACAATAAAACTTTCTAGCCTTAGTTAAAAATTTCATGAATTACAAGAAATTTCAAATAGGAGTTAGGTTAGGTTCACTATGAGTAGACGCTAGTTATAGTCGTTGACCCCATAAATAAGCCAATACCCTAAATCCGATGCGTCAGCACCTTAACTATGATCGACCTGAATATAAAAGTGCAACTTGTAAATTATTGTTTTATTTTATAATGTGTAATGTATTTTATTTTATTAATTAGAATTCTGTCTGATTTGAATCTTTGTACTGTGAAGTTCGATATTAATATTCTAACTTTTTTAAGAACATAATAAAGTTCTCGCATTTGTAAAGTAAATAATTATTTTTTAAAAGTCGTCCCTGAAGGGCAGAAACTAATTAGCCGCTTAATTACCCTTCGAATGTTTAAGTCCCGTTTGTTCGTACAGGTGGTTCCGTTTCACCCAGTATTTTGGTTGTGTTTCTTGCTATACTAAGACTATAAATTGTTTCTTATTTTTTTCCTCCCCTGGCAAGTACGTCCTCTTTTTCGTTCCCTTCAATACCAGCATGTCCAGAAACTCAGAGTAAACTTACTTCAAATACACATAAATGATATCAATTTAAAAACTGAATATTTACAAAACAAAATATTATACAAGACATAGAATTACCTTTAACAGTATCTATATTCCGACGACCTAATAGTTTACACTATAAGTTGTCGACAAAATTTCTTGCCACAAAAATCCTAGTAATCCCTTTATAAACTGAAAGAATGGTCCCACAAAAGTGGTTTTATTTTTTCTAGCGAAAAATCTTATTTAACTATCGTTACTAAAAATAAAACCAATAGCAAACCCACTCTTAGGGCTCTTTTTAACGAACGTTTTTTTCAACCGGTAACGGGCCGATGCTAAACGGGTACCCGTGTTGACGGTTCATAATTTTCAAGGGATATGCGTCCGTTGACGGTATGGAATCTTTTTAAAGTAACAAATGCATGCAATACATGTTATATCATGTTGTCGTCAAAGAAAAAAATTGTACTAGCCTATTATTTGTATAAAAAATGCAGAAGCAACGGGAGAAGCGTAAAAGAAAAATAAGGGTACATCCTATTTTGTTAGAAAGAGAAAAGTATGGTGCTTTTCATACACTTTACGAAGAATTGAAAAAAGACGAAACAAAATTCTTCAATTACTTCCGAATAGGTCAAGAAACTTTCCGCAAATTGTTAGGAATAGTACATGATAAATTAAAACGTGGTGACAATAATATGAGGTTATTCGTTGCACCTGCTGATCGACTAGCTGTTACCTATGTATGAAATTATGCTATTAGTATAACAGAATAAAAACTTTCGGTTATAAAAAAAACTAAAAAAAAATACAAACTTAATAGATTTTTTATCATTTAAGAATATACAATCTATATATAAAATAAAAATTATTGGTGAAATAACTTATTAAAATCTCCATATCAAAATCCATATTTTAGCGGCAACAAAGAAAGAAATTTATTGAAACAACGGATGCTCGCCCAACACCGTTAACACACTTCCATAAACTAAAAGGGTTCACTGAGTGTTCACGGTACCGACCCGTCGAACGTCTTGCCGCGGGGGACTGGATACGTAGACGGTGAAAAGTTAACCAACGGGTTGGTTGCCGTTGCGTGAACACACATTCATAAGAACCTGAAAGACACTGAGCAACGTCCAACGGGACGGTGTCAAAAACGTCCCGTTGAACGTTGTCGTTAACAAAAGCTCTAAATCGTATTAACATAACATAGGTAGGTTCAGCTGGCTTTCTAAAATCTGACTAGATCGGATATTGGGGTGGTGAAACTACTAGTAGATTACATTTATATCAGTTACACATCCGAAGTAAATTAGACTACGGCGCAATGTGTGACGCTCAACTACTAGTAATATTGTTCTTAAAACCTTAGACGTTATCCAAATCACATCTTTAAAACGTATGCTAGGTGCTTTGCTTAGGAGACAACATGTTTCCTTAAGATACGCTAGTAAACTATATGTTAATATAAGAAATCCCGACTACTTGGTTCTACATAAAAATAATATATCCCACAATAAATAAGGACAAGTAAAAAATATCAAAATCTCAGATAAGAATTATCAAATGAAAAAAATCAAAAAATAACTCTGCTAAATAATAAGTGCTAAAAGAGAAACAAACAGGTATATGTGGAGTGGCAGAAAAAGACGAGGTCAGAGAAGATATAGCCTTATTAATACACCGAAGATACCAAAATCAGATCAAAGAGTGTCAGTATATATCAGACAGGATCAACAAAGATAAGAATGGAGAAGAAAGACCTAAACAGCATCGGAGTATGCGGCCAGATAATAACAATCCTCAAACAAAAAGGAAAACATTTTATAAAGTTCCAAAAGTAATAGACAGTTCAAATGGAAGATGATAATACTGGGAGATTTTACCGATCAAATACGTAAATAAGTAATACCCTAAATCATAATGAGAATAATCTCAATGAAAATGGAGAACTGGTGATAAACTTCTGCACAAATAACGAACTTTAAACTAAATATTTTTGACACCAAAGACCAATACAAATATGCATTCAATGGCACCCATGACCCATGAAAGATTCTACAGATCATCATCATTATCAAGTGAAATATTAAATGAAATGAAATATGTCCTGTGATGATCAGAGGACAATAAAATATATGAGCGAACTAATAAAAATGAGACAAATTCAGAAGGAAATGCGAGCAGACTACTTTCGATAGCTAAAGTTAAGTATAATGGACCACCAACACTAGACGTGACGACACACCATAAAATAAACATTGAGAAACGATAGATAAAGGAAACATTCAGAAAATTAAAAAATAGAAAATCACCCGGAGACGACAGAATATCGAATGACCATGTATAGTCCAGAGGACCAGATCTAACTAAATAACTATTAAAACTAATCCAAAAAATAATAAAACAAAACAGAATACCACAAGATCAAGCATCCCATTAGCTCTCTTCAAAAAGGGGGACAAATCAGACCTGGAAAACTATAAAAGAATGAAGCTATTAAGCACAATACTCAAATGAATAACTAAAGTGATAATAAATAAAATAACACACGGTCAAATTATAGGATGTTATGCACTTATTGTACGCAAGAGAGATGCCTCTAGGAATAATCAAAACGATCAAAAATATACCAGAACACAATAAAAGCAAAAGTAAAAAACTAATCAACCCAATTGAGAGTGGCATTATAATATTAGATTCTCTGAGCCCTCTTTTGTTTAACTTATTCATGGATGAAATGGGAGAAAAACAAGTTAGAATGTTAATAAAACAACTTAGAAAAACAAGTAATCTGCTATGTAGACGACGCAATACTAATATTTCAAAGAGAACATTATTTACAACGTATGCTTCTTTAATTTAATATAACCGCCAAAACATGTAACATGATAATTTTATCAAAAAAGACAAAATGCATCCTTATAAAAGCAAATATGCTAGGATGCAAATTGGGGATAGATGGAGAGATAATAGAACAAGTGATGGAGTTTAAATATCTGGGCATCACATTATCTTGCTATGAAAAGCTCGAAACAGAAGTGGAAGATCAAGTGAATAGAGCAAGCAAGCCCGCCGGATGAATGAAATAATGTAGAGGAATAAAAAAATCAGGAAAGGCACAATTTACAAAAACAGTCGTCAGACCAATAAAGACTACGCGGTAGAAACATGACCTAACACATAGAGAATAAAAAGAATGCTGGCAACAGATAAAAACCCTTAAAAAAATTTAATGCGTGACTCTATGATACATAGCTGGAAGTACAGATATAAGACGGAGATACAAGGTGGAGAACATCAAGGACTGAGTAAGAAAGAGAAAAGTAGAATGGAACGATCATATAAGCAGTATTACAACAAACAGAGTAGTAAAGACGCTGAGAGAAGATTCGCCAATAAGAAGACGATTACAATAGGAAGATCATTGGAAAAAACAGACAGGGTATGTTTACATACAAAGAAGAAGATACAACGAGTTATGAGTATAATATTAATTTGTTAACATATTCGCTAAAATACCCCCTAAGACTACCTCTACTTTGTGTAAAAAAAGTATTATGAAGGATCAAAACATTAATATTAATCTTCCTGTAGATAAATTATGTTTTTAACATGTTTTTTTTTGTCAGAAGCAAATACAATCTAATCTGAATATGGTGATGACGTAATAGGGCACGTCTCAATATGGCAATAGCAACAGAAAAACAAAATGAATGACTACATGTCAATTGAAAGTTGACGGGAAAGTAATGCAACAAAAAATAGACTTTAATAGATAATTTACAAAACTTATAGATTTGGGCTCATAACACTTTTCTTTAATCTCCTAATCTTGTCGTCTTCGGCTTAGGGCTTAGATCTTAGATTCAAATGTTTTACTTATGTGCTACCCAAAAATATTGAAGAAAAAACTGCCTTTCTTCTAGTATTGCCAATAGAAGAAGACTAAGAAATTAATAACAACATTGAACAAAAAATCGACTAATCAAAAATGATTTCGGTGTAAAGAAAATTTCATCTATCTGGAAGTAAATATAAATCAAACAAACGAAGAAAGCAGATACATCAATGATATAATAAATAAAGACTGTAAAAGTACAGGAACGATGATGAAAATGCTTAAATCAACGACGTTATTAAGAAGAGCAAAATAAGAACTGTTATAACACCAGTTGTGCTTAATATGGAGACTTAATAAATAAGTAAGTGATAAATTCGATCATTTCTTACTAGAAGTTCATTTTATCAAGTAATAAAACACTGAAAACTTTTGTTTTCAACTCTTCCACAAAATTTATTTTAAATTATTATCTCTACAGTTGTTTAGGCCAGAGCCTTTTTGAAGTGATCTGGTTTTGGTATTTGTTTCCACTTTGGAGCCTTTAACTAGATAAGTTGAGGTGAGGAGAACTGTTTGTTGGAATTTGGTCATTCAGAATTATGTCTGTATTTTTTAATATGTTAATTTCCATAGTTTCTAATAATAATAATAATAATAATAATAATAATAAAATCATCAAATAAAAAAAATCATCATCAATTTTTTTATATATAAAAAAAATCATCATCAAAAAATCATCAGCAAAAACATCATCCACGCAGTGCAGTAGAGAGAACAACATTGCCGCGGTATCAAGGAGGAAGAGGATTTATGGATATAGGTGAGCAATTAGATAAACAAATTGCTAATTTAAGAACTTATTTTCAGGTACAGGCTGAGACATCTACTTTACATCGAGCAATTTGCGCAGTAGATAACACAACGCCGCTTAAACTGAGAGAACAAGAAATGCGCATAAACCATCTGACTAAGTAAGAAAAAATGCGCACCTGGATGAGTAAACCTCTGCATGGGCGTCATCTCAATGAGATCAGCCAAGAATATGTCGACAATACATCGTCGAACTATTGGTTGACATTAGGAAAGATGTTTCCCGAGACTGAGGGTTTCCTACTTGCCATTCAGGATCAGGTAATTCCAACTAAAAATTACCTAAAACATATTGTTAAAGATCCTTAAGTCCAAAATGACAAATGCCGATATGGATGTCAAGCCCAAGAAACCATCCAACATCTTACCGGTGGCTGCCAGGCATTTGTCGGTACCGATAATAAAGAACTCCATGACTCAGTAGGAAAGATTATCCACCAAGAACTAGCTGACAAACTGGGACTTCTCCATACCGACCATCTTCCTTATTATCAATATGTCCCTGACAGAATGCTTAAAACTGACAACTAAAAGCTATACTGGGACCGCACTGTGCTCACAGACCAACCAGTGGCCCATAATAGACCAGATCTCATACTAGTGAATAAAATTACCAGGCAAACAACACTTATTGATGTGGCGATACCTACTAACAATTTGCGTGTTAAATACAACGAAAAGATCGCCAAGTATAGAGATCTGGAAATACAAATCAAGTGACAATGGAGAATGGAAAGTACCCAGACAGTACCTATTGTTCTATCTACTACTGTTGTTATTCCCAAAAACCTCCTAGCGAACATAAATCAACTGGGTCTAAATGAACATCTTTATAAGGCCATGCAGAAAGCTGTACTCCTCATGACGTCCAGATGTGTACGAAAATTGAGAGAAGATTGTTGAGATACTCCAACATACCAAGTCACCTAGGGCTCGATAACACGGAAAGAGTCCCACCAGAGCTCAATCCTTTTGATACCGTAGGTATCTGGCATGAGTGAATTTTCCCCTTAGAGGGAGTGTGAGCCGTATGGCTAATAATAACTTAAAGCCTTTATTTTAAATGTGAAAAATTCGAAAATGGTTATTAAAAGAATGATTATGATCTAGAAGGTGAAGTGAGTACGTAAAATCTGTTTTTCTATTATTGAAAGCCTTTTTGTGTTTTGCTATACGTTTGTTTAAGGTTGTACCCATTTGGCCGATGCAAGTTTTTGGGCAGTCAACACATGTAAGTTTGTATACACCACTGTGTAAGTGCTTTTGCTTTTGGCTCTTGCTGTTCTTAATAAATTTGCTTAAGTTACGTAGGTCTGCTTATTTAATCTTCCTTCTGTGCACATTTCGAATACAGTCAACATCCTATCAGCTTCTCAACCCAGTGTTTATACCATTGCAAGTAATCCCACAACAAGTCTTTAACTCTATAACTCTTTTCCATTTATACATAATCTTACTCCTAAATTAAAAGGACATTTCAGCGAATTTGAAAGAGATAAAATAGTAACTAAAAATATTAAACCTTTGTTTTCATTACACACCGAAACTAGTTGACTGCTTTGTCCAATATATACCCCATCACAATTTGAGCATTTAATTTTATAACAACATGCGATTTTTTTGAAGGGTTTTCGTTTTAAGTTTTATAAAATTATTTTTCAAAAGATTAAAGAGGGAAGAGTGAAGAAAAGGGTTTATGAGAGTTGAAATTCAGCTATCTCGAGGACCAGGTTTTTTTTGGTGTACCATGAAGTAGTTATAGTGCTATTTTCTCTATCTAAAGTCAGGTCCACAAAATTGATTTGACATTTTTTTTTTAACTTCTAATGTGATCTTTTAACAATAGTTGTGTGTTTTATATGTTCTATTTTATTATCCACACTGAATAGAATATTTCCATTTATGTCATACGATGACCGACCATTTAAACAAAATACTTAGATCGTTCGGCGCAATACTTTTGGTATAAATTATCATTTAAAGATTTGCCAATCCATGTGTAGTTTAGTTAGCTATTATTGAATACTTAAATTAATAGAGCTGGGATATTAAAACATATTTAAATCCCTCCGTAAATGGATTTGTCCGAAGCTAATGTTGAAAAAACCAATGTTTTTCAGGTTTTTATACTCATATTTAGACATAAAAACTTAATTATAAGAGTAAGATTATCAGTTTCATTATATGATATACTATATGAGTAAATTGGTTAAACAAAAATATGTATAATACTTTAAGAGGATATTTAAAATTAATTATGAAAACAAATGAACAAAATAGTGGTAGAGTATTTTCTATTTTCTGTTAAGTGCACTACACTTTCCGGTATTTCTCCAATTTTTTTATCATATCACTATAGTCGCGCCGTCCAGAAGGCCTTTAGAATGCTGATTTACGACTGCAATAACTTTTCTATTTGATGAAAAATGTTCCATTTGTTCATACTTTAATTCACAATTTCTTTTTCACAATTTTTGCAACATTGCTATTGTCAACAAATACATTATTTTAGAAATCGAAGTTTTTTGTAGTATTCTACCATTATACTGTTTTATTGATTTAAAGGTAATCTATAAACACAATTTTATTTTCTTTGCAAAATTTGATCCTAAAACCATCTTGTTTGTTTGTTGAGATTAGGAAAATATTGATATCTTGAGTTTCCATCATTTGTTTTAAATGCATTATTGAAATGATTACTGAACCAGCACCAGAAAGAATAACAGATATAAATTAAGATATAATTCAGCACAATGAATCAAAACTGTATTTTCTTAAAAATATTTACATTATTTCGAGTTGCGTTTACTCTTACTTTTAGTTACTTTTCGAGTTACGGCAACGGTTTTATTCACATACCATTGACAGCAATAGGGAATATGCATTTTTTTATGTCTGATATGAATAATTTAGATCTTTATAACGTAAAAAATATATAAATAGATTTAAAAACATTAAAACTTTTAAAAAATTTATAACTTTTGAATAACTAAGAATAAATTTGAGCTATTCAAACGCTGTCATTTAGCGCGCACTTTAGGTGACTTCATTGGTCACGTCCGTTTTTGTTTTCACATATTTTCAATTTTTAAATCACGGAAGATGCAAAAAATTCTTTTTCCGTACAAAAGCCCAGCGCAAAAGCACTATTAGAAGTACACTGATTAAATTGTTTTTTCGTATTCCAAACGATACAAAACTACTGTTACGATTTTAAATGTTATGGCATATAGAACTGTAAATATTTTATGACTAATTCTTTTTATTGATTCTCGTAATTTGTAGGTCAAAATATACCTGAGCTTAGCTACCAGTTGTTTACCAGAAATCTCTAGACACTAATTTTGGTGAATCATCCACGTCTCGAGGTTGAAAAACGAGTCGAGCGCCTTCACCAAAATACGAGACTATTCAAGAAGTCCGCCGAATTCTCTGGATGACACAGTTGTGTATATAAATGAAAGATTTTTTATTTGGCAGTCAGTGATAAGAAGATCGGTAAACGCGGTTTACTTGTACGAAACGTGAAATAAATACATTTGTAAAAGTTATTTAATAAATTAGTAATTAGCTATCGTGAGTTTTAATAAATTAGATTATAGACAATAAATTAGAATAAAGACAAATAAATTAGAACTATACAAACTTAACAGTGGTGCAGAAGTGGGATGGTAGATAAATTTAATTTGATTTTTGAAAAAGACTTTTGAACTTTTGAAAGGTATTGTTCGTCGGGAACATCCGCGTAGTTCAGTAGTGATCGTTGTACGAAAGAACATTTAAAAAGTACGTGTGTGCCTGACCAAAGATGCTGCTAGTAGAACTTTCAGTGAAACAGTTGCGTGAGCAACTAGAAGAACGCGATGAAGACTGCAGCGGGTCCAAGAAGATCCTCCAAGAACGACTGAAGACTGTTCTCAACAAGAATGGAGACGACCCAGAGACATTCCAGTTCCAGTCAGCAGAAGAAGCCGTTTTAACGAAAATAATTGATGGAAAATTCGAGACTGTTTCCAAAAGATTCGATGAAACGTCACAAATGATTGAAGAATCTTCTAAAAAAAATGATGATAAATTCGAGAACGTTTCCAAAAGATTGGATGAAACGTCTCAAATTATTAAAGAAGTAGGTAGACAAAACGACGAGAAACTCGAAAATGTGTCTAGAAGATTCGACGAGAAATTTGAAAATGTTTCTCAAATGATGGAAGAAACTTCTAAAAAGAATAATGAGAAATTTGAAGAAGTCTCTAAAACATTTGATAAAGTTGAAGAGAAAATCAAACAGTTAGAGACCATGATAACTAACACGAGAGTGCTACCACCAATTAATACGGTAGCTTTAGATCCGGTAGAGATAAAAGAAGACGAGACAAAATGTAAGTTGGAAACACGGCCGAAATTTGAAGGAAGTGGAAGTTCCGTTCATGTCAAAGTCCCAACTTTCGACGGAAAATCATCATGGAACAACTACATGAAACAGTTCGAATCAGCTGCAAGAGCAAATGGATGGTCAGAAAAAGAAAAGGCTGTAAACCTGACTATAGCTCTTCGAGGAGATGCCTTAGATGTGCTCCAGACCATAGCCGTAGAGGAGACGGATGATTTCGAACAACTGAAGAAGAGGTTAAATATGCGATATGGCCACGAACACTTGGAGCATGTATATCAGTCGCAGCTCAAAAATCGAAGACAAAAGAAAGATGAAGCTCTTCAAGAATATGAAGTAGATATCGCCAGATTAGTGCGATATGCTTATCCAACAGCTCCCGAAGACATGATGGAAAAGTTGGCCGTTCAAACGTTTATTGATGGTCTTCGTGATCATGAGATGCAAAGAACACTACGATTAGCTCGTCACAAGACGCTGATGGATGTCTTATCTGCCGCCCTCGAATACGAGTCAGCTACGCAGGCCTCTGGCGGGTATAGCAAAGTTAGGACTGTAAAAGAGGAAGGAGATGAAGATAAACTTGACCAGCTCGTTAATATGATGAAAAGCATGACACACAAGAAAACGAAGACCATAAGACCGAAGACAAAACCAGAACGTGTCGGCCTTAGGGGAGCAGCTTCGACCGAGAACTCTACCAAAGACCCTCTGATACTAATAGCTTCTTTGAAATGTCGTGAAGATAGTGTCTATGTAGATGGAGAAATAAATGGTAAAAAGCATACGTTGTTGGTGGATACTGGAGCGACAAGAACCATTATTCGCCCGACAGTTATAAACAGCCGTAAGAAACTGTTACCAACGAGGTTGCGACTGCGGACCGCTACAGGTGAAAATGCCAACATTCACGGAGAAATCCAGATACAATTAGGAATTGGAGCAGAAAAGTTCGTCCATACTGTTATAGTTGCTGACATCGAAGAGGATGTTATATTAGGAATGGACGTAATGAATACGCATGGATTCCAATTGGATTTTAAGAATAAGGTAATCAAAGTTGGTAACGAGGAGGTATTTCTCCATCCACATGATGACAACACTATGCAAGCAGCCGTTAAAGAAGATACAGTCGTGCCTGCGAGAAGTGAAACGATAATAGTAGCGCGGCTACAGGGAATTGTGGACGAAGGAACACCTGTTATGATGGAGCCTTGGAATCATGACGACGAAGTTGGCCGTGGAATCATAATTGGAAAAGAATTAGTGACTTCGGCTAAAGAAATTCCTGTGAGACTTATTAATGTCAATGACTACCCAGTGACCATCAAGAAAGAGACAAAAGTAGGAACTTGTGTACCTGTCACATCCATAATCCGTCAGACGACAACGTCTGATAATTCCAACGATAAATTTGATCAAATGGTTGCGGTTGCTGGACAGTCTCTGAATCAGATTGAGAAAAGGAAATTAAGGGAATTTATTTGGCAGTATCGTGATATTTTCGTACCGAAAGGAGGAAAGACGGGAAGAACTACCGTTGTTAAGCATAAAATTGATACTGGTAATGCTAAGCCAATTCGTCAAACAGCTCGACGATTACCACAGGCGAAAAGAGAGGAAGCTGAAACGATTGTTCAGGAAATGAAGAAAGACGGGGTGATAGAACCTTCTACGAGCCCATGGGTCTCTCCGGTGGTCCTGGTTAAGAAGAAAGACGGAACAACGAGGTTCTGTGTGGATTACCGTTTGCTGAACAACGTTACCAAGAAAGATAGTTATCCTCTGCCTCGGATCGATGACACATTAGACACATTGGCTGGAAGTAAATTATTTTCTACTTTGGATTTGAAGTCTGGATACTGGCAGGTAGAAATGGACCCGGTAGATAAAGAAAAGACAGCCTTCACCACAGGATCTGGATTATGGCAATTCAACGTTATGCCATTTGGACTTTGTAACGCTCCTGCGACATTTGAGAGGCTTATGGAAAATGTGTTGAGAGGGTTATCTTGGAAAACATGCCTAGTTTATCTAGACGACATAATCGTCTTGGGGAAGACATTTGAAGACCATCTGAAGAATTTAGAGAACGTTTTTAATCGACTTAAAGCTGCCCAATTGATGTTAAACCCCAAGAAGTGCCAGCTATTTCAAGGTAAAGTCAATTATCTGGGTCATATAGTCAGTAAAGAAGGAGTGGCTGTGGATAAGGGAAAAATTGATTCCATTAAGGAATGGCCAAAACCAACTGACAAACACCAAGTGAGAAGTTTTCTGGGACTATGTACTTACTACCGGAGGTTTATTAAGAAGTTTGCAGATATCGCTAAACCATTAACGCGACTTACAGAGGAAGCAAGAGAATACCGCTGGGATGTAGACTGCCAGAATGCCTTTGAGACCTTAAAAAAGCATTTAATCACAGCACCAATTTTAGGGTATCCACTGCCAGAAGGAGAGTTCATCTTAGATACAGATGCAAGTAATGTGGGAATGGGAGGAGTGCTGTCTCAGATTCAAGGAGGACAGGAAAGAGTCCTTGGATATTTTAGTAAAGTTCTCTCAAAACCTGAGCGAAATTATTGCGTCACGAGAAGAGAACTTCTGGCAGTAGTGAAATCAGTAGAGCACTTCTATCAATACCTCTATGGAAGGAAGTTTTTAATCCGAACCGACCATGCCGCCCTTAAGTGGTTGATGCAGTTTAAGAATCCAGAGGGTCAGATAGCCAGGTGGATCGAACGACTCCAAGAATATGATTTTAAGATTGAGCACCGGGCCGGAGTTAGCCACCGAAACGCCGATTCTCTTTCCAGAAGGCCATGCCCAGCAGAGTGTTCTCACTGCAACAAAACGGAATCCAAGGAAGCAGCAGTGCTAAGAACAACGGTGGTCCACGACGACTGGACGCCTACCAAGATCAGGGAAGAACAAGAGAGAGATCCAGTTATACAGAAAATCCGAAAATGGAAAGAGGAAAACCGTCGACCACCTTGGCAAGAAATATCGAACCTAGGCTCAATAGTTAAGACGTATTGGGCCCAGTGGGACTCGTTTATCATGGAAGATGGCTTGCTCAAACGAGTCCTGGAAAATGATGACGGTTCAGAGAAGAGAAGACAGTTGGTGATTCCAAAGAGCAGAATAGCCGAAGTACTTCGTCAGTTACACGACAGTCCATCAGGAGGGCATTTTGGTGTGAAGAAGACCCTTCAGCGAATTCGGGAACGGTTTTATTGGATGAACAGTTCCGACGATGTAAAAGACTGGTGTAAGAAATGTACTATTTGTGCTACGAGTAACGGGCCTTATCGAAAAAGGAGAGCTCCTATGAGACAATATAACGTTGGAAGCCCGTTTGAAAGAATAGCTTTGGACATTGCTGGGCCGTTTCCAGAAAGTGATAATGGAGGCAAGTACATGTTGGTAGTAATGGATTACTTCACTAAGTGGGTCGAGATTTACGCACTTCCAGACCAGAAGGCGGCCACCGTTGCAGATAAGTTGATCCAAGAATATATCAGCCGATTTGGAGTGCCTTTGGAGATCCATAGTGACCAAGGCAGGAACTTCGAAAGCGATTTATTCCAAGGAATATGTGATAGACTAGGTATGAAGAAAACAAGGACTACGGCTTATCATCCGCAATCGGATGGTATGGTAGAACGAATGAATAGAACAGTTGGCAAGTATTTGACAAAGATGGTGTCCGATCATCAGCGAGACTGGGACCAATATCTCCCGTTCTTCACAATGGCCTACAGATCTGCTGTTAATGAATCAACAGGCCAGACACCAGCCAAAGTCCTATTCGGACGCGAGATGCGACTACCTTGTGATCTAGAGTTTGGGTGTCGACCTGGAGAAGATGTAGCAGGTGAAGATTATGTGATCGAATTACGAAGAAGAATGGACGATGTACACGAGTTGGTCCGTTCCCATCTCCAGATCGCTAGTGACCGAATGAAGAAACGGTACGATACGCAAGCCGAAAAGGGGTGTTTTAAGAAGAACGATAAAGTCTGGCTTTATAACCCCAAAAAGCGAAAAGGTTGTTCTCCCAAATTGCAGCAGTTTTGGGAAGGTCCATACCTCATTATGGAGAAGATCAATGATGTTATTTACCGAATAAGCAAGATTCCGAGAGGAAAGCCGATGATAGTACACCATAACCGGCTGGCGTCTTTCGAGGGTGACCACGACGTAGATGAAGAAGTGGAAGTAAACCAAGTCCAAGATGTGTCTGACCTCACGTTTGAGGAATTCATGGGTGCCTATGGAGGTACCGGTAAAGCAAGACATGGTGTTACCACTGAAGAAAGGCAAGATCTACTCGCGCTTCCCGATGACTACTCACTGGCCCTTACCATCCCGGCCAGTATCAAAGATGCACCAGGGTTGGCATCCGTCTTTCGAAGGAAGTTTGGTGGAGTTGCAGAACTTCAATGCCAAGTGCCAGCTCCTGGTAAAACCTTGAAACTTCAAGATGCATCACGTTACCTTTTCTACCTGGTAACAAAAGACACTGCCCGTGACCAACCTACCTACCGAGATGTATGGGAAGCCTTACTTCAGTTGAGAGAGCACGTACTAGAGTCCGACGTGCAAAAGTTAGCCATGCCAAAGTTGGAGTGCCGCCAATTAGATTGGAGGGTTATACGAAACATGGTGGAGAAAGTCTTTAAAGACACCGAAGTCCAGGTGTTAGTCTGTTGCAATCCGCATAGTTACTGCTGCGGAGAGAAAACCGTCCCTTGTCATTTCTATACAACTGGAAGTTGTAAAAGAGGGTCCAGTTGCCGATATCAGCATGTCGTTAAAGTTCCAGTCCCGACAAGGTTCCAGGAGGAACCATCTTTTAAGAGGGGGCAATGTTACGATTTTAAATGTTATGGCATATAGAACTGTAAATATTTTATGACTAATTCTTTTTATTGATTCTCGTAATTTGTAGGTCAAAATATACCTGAGCTTAGCTACCAGTTGTTTACCAGAAATCTCTAGACACTAATTTTGGTGAATCATCCACGTCTCGAGGTTGAAAAACGAGTCGAGCGCCTTCACCAAAATACGAGACTATTCAAGAAGTCCGCCGAATTCTCTGGATGACACAGTTGTGTATATAAATGAAAGATTTTTTATTTGGCAGTCAGTGATAAGAAGATCGGTAAACGCGGTTTACTTGTACGAAACGTGAAATAAATACATTTGTAAAAGTTATTTAATAAATTAGTAATTAGCTATCGTGAGTTTTAATAAATTAGATTATAGACAATAAATTAGAATAAAGACAAATAAATTAGAACTATACAAACTTAACACTACGAAAACAATGGTGTAATATGATGAGAAGAAATAATGTATCGTTATAAATAATGTCTTTTATATTGTTATGAAGATCGGTTTAATGTAATTATGTTATATTTATATATAATTTAGTGTAAATTTATCAGAAGTAAGTTTTACATTTATTATGTACTAAAAAAATTGTTTTAAACCTAACCTAATCTAGTTTACAAAAGTTTAGTAGAACTTTCTATTAAAAACTTTACTTGTTTCTATCGTAATTTGACGAAATTTTAATTACTTATTATTTATTTTAGATTAAGGAAGCAATATAGCAAATTATATTAAATAATATAATGAAATAGCAAGAAGAAAAACATGACCTACGAATTGAATAAATGTGTTCAATATCACATTAAGAATCATCTTCTCAAAGACACCTACATACTTCAATCATCATAACACTTATTGTAATCTTCACAGATTGTAGATTGTTGAATTTGTTTTGAATCTAATACAATTTTTATAGCATAGCATAGCAGATAATCAAAATGAGAAAGAAATCAAATTAAAATTATTTATTTTTTTATTCACACGATATTCCCATTTTTACACAAATTTAACAAAAATAGAATATCCTAATTATAACAAAAATAACAAAAACTAAACAATGTTAAACAAATGAATAAATTAAAATAAATTAAGTTTTCCTGAAAATATTATAAATGAATATTAAGGTCATGCGTGTAACAAGTTAAGGAAAGATTACTCATCTTCAATCCCTAATATACTTAGTCAACGATTACTCTAATCTTACAGATTTTATACCCACCAAATCATAAAATGATGTAAAGTCATTTCTGACTGTTGGAAGTTTTTTAATAGGAGAGAATTGCTCTCTAACAGGACACTATGTGTCCCTAATTTACTTGCCCCCAATATGGTATAAGTTAATGTTCTAGCAAAACCATTGCAATAAGTAAATTCATAAGCTTTTGAAGCTGCTATGCGTGCATCTAGTATTGTCATTACATGTTTACAGTATTCTACAAAATCAAGAGATTTTGTAGCTGTGTTTGAAGACTGAAGATGATACATTGTCAACTTTTGCACATTCTTTGGCTCTTTAAAGAATTTCATCAAATGACTGTTTGTGTCAACAACTATTGTGCAGTGAATTTTAACCACTGTGAGGAAGCTTTCAGTATTTAATTTACTGATACAAGTTTACGTTTAGGTGCAATATAAATTTATTTAACTTATAAATTTGAGGCTAGTAGCAATTGATGATAATTTGGATTTTTCCAATAACACTCCAGGCTAATTGTTGATAGATCTTCACTACGCTAGTGTAGCCACGTAAAAAAGGCTATAACATCCTTATATTTACCTGATTAGGTCTGAATTATATTGAGTAACGTTCGCTAACAAAGGTTAGAGATATACCTGTTGAACGTTTACGTATCAAAAACAGTTTCGAGTTTGCACGTTTACTCACCGACACTATGTGATCAGACCAATTAATGTGACACCGTCACTATTAATTATCACTCTGAGATCGTTGTGGGATGTTACATATAATTTCGTATTATTTATAAATATTATTATAAAAAAAAAACAAATTAGAGACGTCCAACTGCTTATCATAAGATAAGCAGTTGGCGTAAGGATACAGAAGGCAACGGGAAACCACTGTATTAATGATCTTTAAGATTCCCTAGTATAATCATGATGGCAAATGTCACATCAATCACTTATGTTACTGATCATGGACCACGGAACCCAAGATCCGGCAGGAAAGGAAAACCACAGATAGACCATAGGGCCTCTCAGGTCGTGAACCAGCGAAATCCCTTTGTAAGTAATATCAATCACCTTAAGATATTAAGAATAGCGACGTGGAATGTAAGAAGCCTCTTTGCAGCAGGTAAATTAAATAATGTAGCCCTTGAAATGGAAAACCTTAAAATTGTTGTCCTAAGTATAAGTGACGTACAGTGGCCAGGATCAGGAAAATGCACGAATAACAGTGGAACACTTTATTATTCAGGCACCATCAGTTCAACTCATCGTTACGGTGTCGCTGTCTTGGTATCAAAGAAAATTAGTAACTGTGTAACAAGCTTTACTCCCTTCTCTGATAGAATAATGACACTACAACTTCAGTCAAATAGACAAATTATAAATATTATACAAGTATATGCTCCTACGGCTGATAAAGATGATGATGAAATTGAAAGTTTTCTATTACGATCTGGAACAAATTCTAAAATCAATGAAGAAACATCATACTACAGTAGTAATGGGCGATTTTAATGCCAAAATTGGACATGGATGTGTGGACGGTTATGTGGGTGACTATGGATTAGGAGAACGAAACGAACGAGGAGACCGTATGGTACAATTTTGTCAAGCGGAGGAGTTAGTAGTTGCTAACACTCTTTTCAAGTTACCTAACAGACGACTGTACACATGGAAATCTCCGAGTGACACCAAAGTAGAGTAGTCAGAAACCAAATTGACTTTGTCCTTGTTAGTAAAAGATTCCGCAACTCTATACTCTCAGCTAAAACCTACCCAGGAGCAGATATAGGCTCGGATCACAATCCTGTAGTAGTCACATTAAGAATAAAACTAAAGATCATTGAAAAACACATACAGAAACAAATTGACGTGAGAAGACTGAATGAAAAACATATAACAGAGAAAACAATAGTGAACATCAAAGAAAATTTACAAAATATAGAGAAACTGAATAGAAATACTGATAACATAGACCAAAAATGGGAGAATATTAAACATGCCCTAATGTTGGCAGGGAGAGAAAATTTAACACCGAAAGAAAGGAAACATAGAGAATGGATGAATGAGGAAATACTACAGTTGATGCGTGAAAGAAGGGTACACAAAACAAATAATCCGATAAGATACAAAGAAACAGATAAACTGATAAAAAAGAAAATAAGAGAAGCTAGAGAAAGATGGCTAAGTGAGCAATGCCAGGAGTTGGAACAATTGGAGCGAAAATATGACTTTTTTAATGTACACAAAAAGATTAAAGAAATGACAGGAAGGAGAAGAACAACACAGACAGGACAGATCAAAGATACAGATGGTATAATTATAACAGATTTACAACAAAAAATGAACCGATGGACAGAATACATATCACAACTGTTTGATGACAAAGATAGACAAGAAATCTCAAACGAATATACAGATGATACAGGGCCTGATATAATCAGAGAAGAAATAGAATATGCAATCAAACAAGCAAAAAGTGGTAAGGCCCCCGGTCCTGATGAAATTCCCGTAGAACTGCTCAAACTTATGGACGATGAATCTATTAAAATACTCCTAGATCTATTTAACACAATATATAGAACTGGAATAATACCTAGGGAATGGCTCCGTTCGACCTTTATACTACTGCCAAAAAAGGCAAATACAAAGGAATGCAACGAATATCGTACGATAGCTTTGATGAGTCATGCTCTAAAACTGTTCTTAAAAATAATCCATAATAGGATCTATAGGAAATTAGACGTAGACATCAGTAACACTCAGATGGGATTCAGAAAAGGGCTGGGTACAAGGGAGGCTCTGTTTGCAATGAACGTTCTCTCACAGAGATGCTTAGACATGAACCAAGAAATTTACGCCTGCTTTATTGATTTCGAAAAGGCCTTTGACAAAGTACAACATGAACCACTAAGACAAGTTCTAATAAAGAAAAATATAGACAGCCGAGATATTCGAATTATATGCAATCTATATTGGAATCAAACAGCAAATGTCAAGGTTGAGGGCAGACTAACAGAAGAAATTCAAATCCGTCGAGGAGTCCGGCAGGGATGTATCTTATCGCCACTTTTATTTAATCTGTATAGTGAAGCTATCTGTGAACAAGCACTCGAGGAAGAAGATCTTGGTCTGATAATAAATGGTGAGACGATCAACAATATAAGGTATGCTGACGATACAGTTCTCCTAACGGGAACGCTAGTAGAACTACAACATCTCGTTCAAAGTCTCAATATATACTGTAACAGTTACGGCTTGAAAATTAATTTGAAAAAAACTAAATTTATGGTAATCACGAAATCAAAGAACATCAGAGCTAATCTTGTAATAGACAATACAACGATTGAGCGTGTGCCCTGTTATAAATATCTAGGTGCTTGGATCACAGACGATACTGATCAAACAAAAGAGATTAGATGTAGAATAGAAATCGCTAGATCAGTCTTTAATAGAATGCGCAAACTCTTTTGCAATCGTGATATCAATATAAAGTTACGAATACGAATGCTGCGGTGTTATGTCTTTTCTACCCTGTTATATGGAGTTGAGGCTTGGACACTAAAACAGTTGACCATAAAAAACATCGAAGCTTTCGAGATGTGGTGCTATAGGCGCATTCTCAGAATATCATGGATGGACCGCGTCACTAACACGCAAGTACTCCAAACTTTAGACAAAAGATGCGAAATTCTAAATGAGATAAAAACTAGAAAGATGGAATACTTGGGGCACATTGTGAGAGGTGAAAAGTACGAACTTTTAAGAAACATCATGCAGGGCAAAATTAAGGGCAAAAGAAGTGTGGGAAGAAGAAAAATATCGTGGCTTCGTAATCTACGTGAATGGTTCGGGTGTAGTTCGATTGAACTTTTTAGGCGCGCTGCTAACAAAGTCGCAGTGGCCATGATGATTTCCAATCTCCGCTAGGAGTGGCACGAGAAGAAGAAGAAGAACTGCTTATCAAGAATACACCATTGAACCGAGTAAAACAGTTTGACAGTACCTATCTTGAATCAATAGTTAACGAACAATGGGATCACGCACAAGAAATAAAATGTAGATTAGAGAAGGCTAGGAGTGCATTTATTAGAATAGAATAGAATAAAATATTATAAACTAGAATAGAATAGAATAGATCATATTGTGATATAGGACAAGTTATATAGTTACATAAAACATAATCAACAAAATATAGATTAATATAAAAAAGATATGCAATATAGAGCGTCTCTGAACCCCGTCGGTCCTCATTCCCTGTAGTCTTTTATTAAGTTAAATAATCATTGAGATTGTAAACGCATAATTGGATCAAGCATAATTTAATTTATTTTATAATTTTTAAATAATATTTTCATTTCTCATATTAAGTGGCAAACAATTGTAAAATTTAAATCCTGCAAAATCAGAACTAGTTTCAAAAAGAGTTGTGGAGTTTACACACGCTTATCAACCTCCCGTGTCTTGTCGGGTAATTATGAAAGTCTAGAGTTGAGTGTAAAATTTTGAAATTAGTTTTAACGCGAATAATACACTTATAAATATATAAAGCATGGAAAGTCAACAGTCTGTGTTCAATAAAATATTTACGACATGATTGTCTATTATCAATATTGAATATCAATCTAAAAATTCTCTTTTGAGTTATAAAAACTCTAGAAGAATTCCTAGAGTTTCCCCACAAAACAACATTATAGGCCTTATATGAATAAACCAATTTGGTATTAAATAGAGTTTTCAACTGTAGAATCACATAGTAACCCTTATTCATTGTTTTGCAGACTTTGGTAACATTTTCATCCCATGTCATATTACTTTCTAGAATGCTACCAAGAAATAATGTATCACTAAAAGCTATTTCCTCAAAACTGTGATCTTATAATAACATGGCCAAACTGTTTAAAAGCCACAACCTTAATCTGGATATAAAAGTAAGGCTCCTCTTCTTCTCATAGCGCCGTCTCCTTTCGAAGGTTAGCGATCCAAATGGCAATTGTGGTTTTGGAAACTGCTGCGCGAAAGATTTCTGCGGATGAGCAGTCGAACCATCTCCTTAGGTCTTTCAGTCATGAGTTCTGACGTCTTCCTACTGATCTTTTGCCCTGTACTTTTCCTTCCAGTATAACTTGAAGTAATTCATATTTTTCGCCTCTCAACATATGTTTCAAGTATTGCATTTTTCTCTCTTCGATTATTCTTAATAATTCTTTTTGTTTACACATTCGACGATGTACCTCAACATTAGTAACTCTTTGTACCCATAAAATTCTCAATATTCGTCTATATATATATATATATATATATATATATATATATATATATATATATACATCTCAAAGGCATCTATTCTTTTTTCATTTCAGACTCTATCTTTCACAGCCATACAGTACAAAAAAAACGTAACATCTAATCATTCGGATTCTAAGCTGCAGACTAAGATCTGATCTTGTAAAAAAAAAATGTTTTCATGCTCATGAATATTTTCCTTGCTTATTCGATTCTTGATAGTATTTATTTTTTTGGATTACACTGACTATTGATATTTGCTCCCAAATATTTTATGGAATTTACCTGTTCTATCATTTGACCCTTGGCATACACATGTACTTTTATTGGTGTTTTTGAAAATACTAAAGTTTTCGTTTTGGAAACGATTGTATGTAAACCGAACATTTCGCTGTGGTGAACTACCGCATTTATTATATTTTGTAGTTCTTGTGCGTTGCTTGATATTAAGACAGTATCATCAGCAAGGCTCCTACGATGTTTTATCTTCTCGATATTATACTGCGAAGTTGAATTCTGGACACTCACTGAAGCGATGGAGAAAAAACTTGAAGCCTTCGAGATGTGGCTATACCCAAAGATGTCATGAACGGAACAAGATAACCAACGAGACTGTACTACGAAAAATGGGAAAAGACAGAAAAGTGATGTATACGATTAAAACGAGAAAGTTAGAATATCGTGGTTAAAAATATTATCAATAGAAAGCGAGGAATTGGGAGAAGAAGAATATCATGGTTAAAAAACCTGAGGAAATGGTTGTGTACAACAACAACAACTAATTTATTTAAAGCATTAGTTATAGCAATAAAATAATTATAGCCAGAATGATCGCCAATATTCGACACGAAATGGCACCAAAAGAAAAAGAAGATATTTTGATAATAAAGATTCAAAAAAAAAAAAAGATTTGGCACAAGTTTAAACTATATGCATATTCCCTATTGTTTTTTAATAAAATATTTTCGTGGCAGCCGTAGCTCAGTGGCTATGTTACTGGCTTAACAAGCTGGAGGGCCCGGGTTTGAATCCCGGCACCGACAAAATTTCCAATTTCTAATTTAGTTGAGCTGCCACCCTGCTTCTGAGGGCACGTAAAGCCGTTGGTCCCGGCTACGAAAATAGTCGTTAAGTCATGTTAACGGCGCTTGCGCGGCCTGAAAACCCTAATACTAGACCGTAGCCAGGTTACACGAACTTTACTTTAATTGTTATTAAACATTTCAACTGAACTAAATCGTTGTTTCTACCTCATTGTTAAACCCAAGTAAAACTAATAGTTAGGAATTCGTGCATCAAATTACTTTAAAGCATTAGGATAGGAGTCAAATCCTGTTTGACAGTCTTTCTCGAATGTGTTTATTTTCCAAGGTTAACGAATTCATACACATCTTATCAATAACTGACGAATCTAATGTATTTTCAACATATGTACCACTCATTTTGTTGGGTTACCTAATAAAATAAACTTCTTTTGTATGGTTACTCGAAAGTGAATAGTGACATCAGTGTCTCGATTGCCCCGATTTCTCGAGTTTCATCCTACTTAAAAAATTATTTGCTTGAAAGTTATATTATTATTATTATATTCATAAGAAAAATGGTAATGTTCATAAGAAAAAAAGTTAAATTTAATTTTAAATTAATCTTCTTTATAAATTATGAATATTGAATATTATGAATATTTTGCTCATCTGGTAATATCGGTATGGAGAACATTATTATAATTCAGATCTTACTGATAAATCCTTCGGCTGAAAAAATATTTCTTCTGTATTCTTATGGTTTATGGAGAAACGTTAGAAAATTATACTCGGGCAGCCGCCAATCGCCTTCAGTTGCGTATTTATAAACTGATTTAGGTACAATTGAATTTACTATGAAAAGTAGCGCATATAATGCTTATTGCGATATATCAAAATTATATGGCGAGCGATTTATAAAATTTCTGTAGTAAACCGTAAGAAGCTCGCAGCATCCCGCTTTTAATATTTTTAAATCCATTCCACCAAAAGGAAATTCAGTGCATATGAAAATTGACGAAGAAATATTAAGAATATTCCTTCCGCTTTCGAAAGGATCATTTTGTTAGCCCCTTAATGTCCTATATATTACTTAATCTTTCCTTTTTCGTAAATTCATCATGACTTCAGTTTGTACCTTCCTTTGTCCAAAATATATGCAACAAACCATGAAATTTCTAATTTATAATGCATTATGCGTTTGGAATCCAATTTTTTCAAAAATATAGTTTCTTGTGTTTGAATTACTATTTTGCAGTTATAGCATTTTTCATATAAAAATGCTTGCACGTCATTCAAGATTTAAATCAAAACCCCACTCCTTTGCCAAAACATCAGAATACTGATGTTTTGTACATCATCATGCACATGATGTACATCAATACACTAAAATACATAAGAAAACATTTAAATACAATATTATGTATTCTAAATTTGAAACTTACCTCTTTTAGGGCTTTAATAGTAAAAACGTCCACCCATTATTTCTTGTTCAAAATAATTTATCTTATATGAAAGCTTGTCAGCTTTCTACAGACTATTTAATTTGTTTTGGCTTAGCACAATTACAATAGACAACAATAATTAGTTTTTAAAGCTATTACTCTAAATTTAATATGTATTTATAAATACGATTTATTAATATATATTATATTATGATCAAATTGTGTAAGAAATCAAAACATAAACAAAATTCTTACTCTAAAAAGCGGCAACACTTTACACACTTTTGCCACACGCTGAACTGTCAATAAAATTTGAAGTATTCCCATATTAGTTGCGTATAAATCTATTTAATTAAAATTATTATTTTGTGGAATATTAGACTTAAAGACTTATTTCATAAAATTTATATTATTATTAATAACCAATGTTTTTGGTTATTTAATCAATATAATTCTAAAATTTCCAATATAATGATGATTACATGTTTCTTAATATTACACCATGTTGACGCCTATGAAAGATCGGGCAGTTCCGCATGGGTTTCGTATTGTTAGCAGATTTAGGAAAATTTGAACTCTAAGGTTGACGTTCTGGAAATTTTAAATATAAGTCACGTCACTTTATATAAATTGTGACGTGCAAGCATTTTTATATGAAAAATGCTATACTTTCCTGGCCATTTAAAGCTGTTATTAAAAATTAAGTTTTTCCTTTACGTCATCCATCCGTTATTTCAGTTGGGGCTACGTAGTTATAGTATTTAATAACCTCATATTCTATAAAGTTTTTCAGTTCTGGTCAGTTGTTTTTGAGACTATTTCGAATAGGTTTATTTACTTTAATATGGTATACTGGTAATGATTTAATAAGCTTAGTGTCTCTCATGGTTTTTAGAGAATCTTTAAAGTACCGAAGTATTTAATATGATAAATATTGTATTTGTATGGGATTAACCACAATAAATTATATTGGAAATTTACATTTGTTTTTGCCGTTTCGATTTCCAATCCGGTTTAGGATTAGGACTAGTATTTGGGATAGAAGTTTTAATGTAATTTTTATTTCAAGACTAAAAACAATATTACCAGCATAATTGTCAAATAGTAATTATACAATTTCGCACGAAAACCACATCTTTATTTTCAAATATATATATATATATATATATATATATATATATATATATATATATATATATATATATATTCCATATATTACAACCTATAACCTTACCTAAGTCAAGATCAAGTCAACCTTTTTTGGGTTAATTAGATCAATGGAGGATTATAACAATAATAAAACTGCTAAACAATTTAATTTAAACTAAAACTTTTAGAGGAAATTGTATTCCTTTAGAACTGATTACAGTTATGGCTCCTGAAAAAATAATTAATTTGTTGATGATGAGGATGACATATCTAATACAAATTTTATATCACTTTAATTACTGAACTTATCATTTACCCATTACAAGAGAGAAGTTATTATATACTATATATTATATTTTAGGATATTTCATTTATAAAATATCGAAAATTTTAAAATGTGAAGACCGAGCAGACTCGTTGACACCATTCATCAACCAAAGAGATACATTAAATTTAACTTATCCATCTGAAGATGTTGTTATTATTTGTTCTACTGCAGAAAAATTGCTACAGTGCCACATAAATGTTAACAAACGTATTAATGTTAACATTGTTATTATTCAAATATTAAAAGAATTAACAGAACAATTATTATTTCTTCTTCTTAGAGTGCCTGTCCGTTCTGAACGTTGGTGATCATTCTGGCCATGATGACTTTGTTGGTTGCTATACGAAATAGCTGTGTTGAGATCTTTCTATACCATGCAGTATTATTATTTAAGAACTTAGAACAACCATTTTAAACATATTCCTTTTTAGAGTCACAATATTCCAGTTTATTAAAATTAATAATTTTCACCTACATTAACGTCCGAATTCATCATTAAAATAAAACAATTATAAATACTAGTGAAAGTAAAAGAATTATTCATAATACAATGACATTATTTTACGGACAATGAAAATATTTTTTAGTTTTTAATCAATCATGATTATTTTTATTGTAAAACTTTGTTATAAATATACAGTAAACAAAGTTAGTTATGGAAATATTACTAACTCGTCTATTCAAAAAAGAGTTTATATATCATATTCAGCTATCTCTAGTTTGGAATACGTCTTTATTGCCAGCTTTTCAATTTGGAAAAAATGTGTGATCTTATAATACTCCCAGAAAACTGTGCACGGCATATTTCAAACGTGTGCATATCCTATATGGCCTTAATTTGACTTATTGTTTGTAGGCCCTCCTCTACTTCTTATAACTGTATTTATGCGTCGAAGCATGCTTGATATCAAATGTTCAACAAAAGCTTGCGGAATATTCTCCAATTCTTCAATAACGGCCTCAATGAGTAGGTTGTGATTGGCAATAGAGGGTCTACGACTTCGAATCTTTTTTTTTAGATAGAATCTTTTCTATAGGATTCATGTCCAGACTGTTAGGTGGCCACTTTAATAATGGAATATCAACATCATTTAGGTAGCCAATAACCTGTCGAGCCACATGAGGACGAATGTTGTCTTGCATGAATAAAAAATTAGGTCCAAGAAACGGAGCAAAAGTCATTACATGTTCGACAATAATGTTGTCTAAGTAATAATGGGCATTCATAGACCTCGTACGTATGGGTACCAACTCCGTACGAGCTTCAAAACAAATTCCCCTCCAAAACATTTTAGAGCCACCACCAAAAGGTACTTTAGGAGAGATATTGCAGCAGGCAAACCTTTCTCCTCGCCTTCGCCAGACAGGCTCACGACCATCTGGAGCTTTTAGGCTTACTCGAGTCTCATCGGAGAAAAGAACTCGTTTCCAATCATCGATGGTCCAATTTTAATGCAATCTTGCAAAATTCAATCTCTGAACCTGTGTTCTCTGGTAAGCAAGGGTTTTTTGGCCGGTTTTCTGTTGCTCAATTCTGCTTCATGTAAACGTCTTCTAACTGTTCGAGACGATTTCGCGACATTTCGAACATCTGCTAGTTCATTTTTTAGCAAATTGCTGGTGACTATCCTATCTCTGAGAGCCCGTTGTCTTCTTATTCTCAAAATTAAAGTAAAACTTTAGAGGATTACGCTTCAGTACCGATGATTAAGTCAAGGAAGACGTCCCGAGTCTTCAAAGAATTGGCGGTAGAATTCTATAACATGGAAAAGTTGGAGCATCGTGTTTGGACAGAAACGGCGATTATGTAGAAAAATAGCGTAAGTTTTATGTTTTAAAATGATGTATAACACTAAGAACAAAAATAAAACAATTTTATTAGAAATCCTTTGTAAAAGGTATATATTTTGAATATATACCTTTTATAAAGGATTTTTAATAAATTTTTTTAATATATGGTATACAGCCAACTACAGGAACGTAGATTCCTTGTGGAAAATTAAAACAGTCTATTTTTAAAATTCAGGGGAACCTTATTTTACTAATGACCCTCGTATATTGAGCGGTGGTAATTATTTATATATATTTTGGTAATCAGCAACAATAAAACAATTAAAAAAAAACAATGTTGACTTTCGAAATTTTAAGTGGTTTCTTGCACATAAACTGACTATTCAAGTCCTATGTTCAAGCTTCAAAATATTTATACATTTTTCAGCAATTTCGTGAGACCAAAGTGAATATTAAGGCATAAATAACCAACATCGATAAACTATATAACGGTTTATTTAAATTTTTTTAGGCTATTTAGTAAACTCCCGTAGAAGGTGGAATAAATTAGGTAGAATGGAATTACTGGTTGTTTGATACACCTACGATTTCAACGTATCTGAAGTTTAAAGCAATTTTGTTAAATTTATGGAAAATATTTTTATTAAAATTAGAACGGTTACTACAGTTCCATATTATTAAGTGACGGATAAATTTTATCGCACAATTATTAGTGTGCATACTGTTATTGTGTTGAGGAAAGTTATCCAATTTTCTTGTCACAATTTCGACATTATATATATATATATATATATATATATATATATATATATATATATATATATATATATATATATATATATATTATATAATATATTATTGTGATATTTAAAGTCTTAGTGCGCCAAGCAATTAATTAGCTAATTAATTAATTAATTAAAATTATTTAAATGATATGATTATGATTCTATCACACTTTTTAATTCTCTTATCTCAGGGTTATATTCGTGCTTCAATATCTATGCTTTACATGTGAAAAGTAAGGTCCAAAGAATACCGGAATAATAAAAAAAACATATATGATATAACACTATATATTGAAATAAAATAATGAAATAAAATTCACACTCAAATGTTTTCAATAAACAATATCTCATATAATGATTCTCAAAATTTTGTTCTACGTACGTGAACCTTCAAAATTAATGGTACAAACAATATTAGTTAAAATCTCAAAATCCCAATTATTATTCTAAATCTCCTAATCAAAATATTTATATCTTTTCTAAAGTAATTGTAAAAATTGTGTTATCAATAAAAGAAAAACTGCAGAAAAACAAAACGATCTCTCTCTGATGATGAGTGGTCCAAATCCTTGTTCCTTGTAGCCTATACTATCTATTCTTAGCAGCTCCCTAGGTAATCAGCAATCTTACAACAAATTGTTGCAAGTTTATCGTCCTTAATGATCTCCTTCAAATGCACGAATCATTCAAATTATGCTAGCCTCTTCTCCTCTCGATAAACTGAATCTCTCGTTGGCCCGAGTGAAAAATGACTCTTGGAATATCTTCTCTTTACGATAAACTGAATCTCTCGTTGGCCTGAACAGTGACTCTTGGAATATAAGTAGAAAAATATGACTTACAATATTTTGCTGGATCAGCTTCTGTCAGATACACTAACTCCACAAAAACTCACTAACATTCAACACTACTGCTTGCTACCTCTCGGGAACCACCAGAGAACAATGACTGTTCGCCTTGCACACTTGGAAAACCAACTGACTATCATTTTTTTCTTCCAAAACTAACTAACGTCTCATTCTCAAACCAACCATCCCACCTTTTTCAATCTCATCCAATCAAAACGCGTCATACATCTCCCATTTCTTCATTTCGATAACACAAACAAATTTTTACCTACAATTATAAAATTTCCTAAAACTTATTTACAAAATAATCTTTTTCTACCAATTCTTATGAACTAACAAAAACATATCTTTCTAAAATCTATTCTATTGTCCTAATTACTGCACAAATTTATTTGGAAAACCCGCTTCCATTGTCTAGGATTTCACTTAAGCTTATGCAGGTCACTCAAATATATTTTAACAAAGAAAATAATTTATGCATATCTTACGTTTTGTTCAATACAGGTAATCCAAAATTAAAAGACTTTCATTCTTCGAAATGTTTGTTGTTTATTATCCTACTTATCTGAATTATTTTAATTTTTTGAACTTTGAAATATTTTAAGCAAACCAATATTTTTCTTGATTTTACATATCATAACAATATATATATATATATATATATATATATATATATATATATATATATAATATATATTATATAATATATATATATATATATAATATATATATATATATATATATATATATATATATATATATATATATATATACAACTATATTTAACTAGTATATCCATTGCCCAAAAAAACATTAAACATTTACATTATTAGACATGAGTTTTGCTTTTAGAAGCTTCCTATGCACTTTTGACCTAGTCTTTCTCTGTATAAATATGTGCAATAGTCATAGGTTTAAACATACTACTAACGCATCCATAGGGATGGTTCTCATAGTTACTGTCGTATTCGAGCAAGCAAGCCTTTGTATGCCACTAAGCTGCCGAATCGCCCATACTGTTGCTTCTTGGTCCACTATGCCACTGAACCGTAGTATATCATACTATATAGACTTTATATCCCTTATGTATAACCAAAGGTTTATTTTTTACTAGTCCCTATTTAGATCTTTGTAAATGGGTATATTTAAAAACCCTTAAAAGGGATACATCAATTACACGAATGTTTTCGGAATAATAATTCCATCATCAGGTTTAAAATCATCAAATTAACATGCCTGAGCCACCAAAATATCAGAGTAAAAACCCTTTAAATTACATATGGTTACAAAAATATCTACCATATGGTTACCAAATTAACTAAGAAATTAGAAGTACGTTTATGTACGGGTAACTAAAGTAATTTTGTATATATTTGGGTTACACATTGAGCCTTAAACTTATAGCCCAGGGAAATAAGCATTTTTTCATGACACTCGTCCGGCCAGGCAGACGACAGTTGTTTTGAGTAGTATGGACCTCTGTAATAAAAACCTATATGTTTCCTGCAGTCGATTTTTTGGACTTAATTAGTTATTAACAAATTAAGGTCAAAAAACTGAAAATTTTTGCTTTTTTCGTCTATCAGCAAAAAGTGAAGCAATTTAAACAAATTTTAGAAGAGAGGAAACTTATAAGTTATATAAAAACCTTCAAAATGGCGTTTTCAAAATGTTTCTATCCTTATTTGTTGCTTAGAAAGTTGCAAAATAAGTCAAAAATTTCGGTTTTTTATAAATGTTAATAACTTTTTTGAAAATAAACTTATAATATTTATATTTCATGGAATGATGTGTCTTGTAGTGCTTAAAATAGGGTTAAAATTTCAAAGTGATCGGTCCAATAGTTTAAAAGTTATTTTATTTGTTTATCCCAAATTAACATTTTTTGCAACAATATAAGTCAGAAATTTATACAGTTTTAGAAATTGTAAGGGTTGTTTCTGGTAGAAGAAGACTTGTTTTATTATTTACATTAAAAAAAATTAAGAAAATTAATTTTAAATATTGCAAAATAATTTTGCAAAAACATGTCGATTTTTTGCTTATAAACAATTAGAATAACTTTTTAACCATTGACTGTAAAAATATTATTTTTACATATTTAAAAAGCCTAAATTTTTTCACAAATTTAAATAAAAAAAAGTTTGTCCTAAAATAATTTGGTACAAAGTTAGCCTCTTTTTTTGTTTAATTCATAGCACCTTTGTTTATAACAATTAAGAAATCTAATTAGCGCTATTTGAAAGAATATACATTATAGTTTTAAACTACTAAATTTTAAAATTATTGCCCTTTAATGAAATCCTCCACAAAGCTTCAAAATGTATGTAAAATCCGTCGGCTTTGAAACTCTCGGGAGCTGAAGGGAGGGGGAAGGCGCTGTTAACTGTATCTCTGTTCCTTTTTTATGTATTTCAACGTTTCTTTTTGAACTTGTATGTACTTTTTGCGTACATTACGAATATGCATTATTTCAATAAATAAATTGTCAAATAAACCACATAATTTGTTTAAAAACAATTTTTTTAAATTTTTTTAGTAGTATTTAAGTTAAATTTGAATGTAAAACAGAAGTACTTGTCATTTCCTATATTTTGGGGAATAAGCCACAATTTAAGTTTATAATAAGTTTATTTTTGACATTTCGATTTCTACTTCGGAAATCTTTCTCAGAATACAGAACATTAATAAATTAATCAAATTTTGTTTTTGGTTACTTGGTAGAAAATTTGGTTGGAAAATTTTTCTGATAACTCTTCTGGGTGATTGATTAGGGTGAGGAAGCTCAGTAGATCTGTTTTAGTAAAAATTACAAAAAAAAGTTATTAACAAAACTTGTAGACAGCTTTAAACTCGACATTTTAAAATTAGTTACAATCTTACAGGGTGTTCTATAAGATGGTGGCAGACCAAACTTATGTTTTTTATATGAAACACCCTGTATTTTATTTTGAATTTGAAATCTGCTTCACTTCCACATCACAACAATGTAAAGTTTTATTATGTTATACCGGGTATTTAAAAAGTTATAACCAATATTACCTGAAAATCGTATCAAGTTTAACTCCCTGTATAATTAAAAAGGAGTATAGGTCCATTGATCTATTGCAACCATAGTTTTTTAATAATTGTTAGAAATTATAAAACATATTCGTTTTCATAATATTCGTTAAATCAAATACATGGTAAGTCAAAATGCAAGTACATTATTTTCTTGGTAATTTTAAATAGAACACCCTGTATTCTATATCACTATCGAAAAGTACTAATATCGTACTTCAAATTTTATAGAATACTCCCTATACATAAAGTTATTAGTTTTCTAGATATTTTTATTTTTCCATCAAAGTATAAATTTTGAAGATATTTTAACGTTTACCAATAATTATTGTGAGTTGACCATGATTGATTTGTCAGAAACTGACAGTTTGACATTATTGTTTATTAATTCAGTATTGGGGTACATCCTAAAATAGCAACAATTATTATTTAGCAATACAATAATTTATTCAATTTAAATTAGCAATAATGAATTTTACTACTGAGGAAATGATAGATAAATATGATCTGGATATTGGGGGAATGAAATAAAAATTCATTACTATCAGCTAGAATTTATCATGAACGGTTTCCAGATAGGCGGCAACCTAGACAAGATACATTTGAAAAATTGAAAGATCGATTTAACCGCACTGGTTCAGTGAATTATGAAAAACATGAACGAAAAAAAAAACTAGTGTGACAGAGGAAAACGAAATGAGTGTGTTGATGGCAGTTATAGAAAACCCACTCACAAGTATAAGGAGTATTTCCAATAAGCAAGAACTTAGTTACTACTCTGTTCAAAACATTCTATCTAAAAACAAGATGCACCCATATCATATTCAAAAGTACCAAGAATGAAATGATGATGATTTTCAGAAACGAATAGTATTTTGTGAATGGGCCTTAAAAAAAATTAATGAACAGAGAGTTTTTTTGATTATATCATATTTGGTGATGAAGCTGCATTCCACTGAAACGGTTCTGTTAATAGGCATAAATAACTTTCACTACTATTCAACAAGTAATCCATACCAAATAGTAACACATAGTCAAACAAGATAATTTTTAAATGTGTGGGGAAGTATCGTGGGTAACCATGTAGTAAAACCATATTTGTTTAAATATAACGTAAATGGTAAGATTTATTTAGATTTTATCGTACATCAGTTACCGATATTATTAGAAGAGGTTCCACTTAATATACGTGAACAAATGTGGTTTCTACATGGAGGTGCTTCTGCGTACCACAACGAACTAGTACGTGGTGAACTTAATAATCAGTTTGGTGAAAGATGGATCTTAAGGGGTGGCCCAAGGTCACCAGAATTCAATAAAGTGGACTCATTTTTTTGGGGTTACATTAAGAATGAAGTATATAAAATACCTTCAACAACAAGGATATAAAAAATAGAATCCGAATTGCATTTCAAAATATTTCTTTACAAATGCTTAGTAATGTAAGTAACTTTTTCAATGACCGCTTTCAAGTATGCATAGATGTTTTGGAAGGTCATTTTGAACACCTTACTTAAGTATGATTAGTTAAAATTACAGTTGTTTTTTATTTTTTTTTATGTGTTGTTATTTTTTTTTATTTTCTGTCGATTATTTTTTATAAATTTTATTTGAAACAAATTGTTTTCTTTTCTGTGTCGTTATCTCGTTACTGAATTAAAAAACAATAATGTCAAACGGTCAGTTTCTGACAAATGAATCATGGCAACTCGCAAGTATAGTCAAAGTCAAACAATAAAAATTGTACACGATTTTCCCCTTGTTGCCATATTTTAAATTTGAACAAATAGATAGGGAATAATCAGATTTTCTTGACATATCACTCCTATTACACCGAGCATTTCATTGGCTAGAACTAGTGACGAGTTTATATGACGTCATTATTAGATGAAGTGAGAATCGTAAATTGTACCTGACGTCTGTCATAATATTGGAATCAAAAAAGAATAAGAAAAATTTTTAGGTTAAGATTATAGAGGCGCAAAATTTCGGGCCAATGCTTTTTAAATGCATTAATTTTTTTCGAATCCTGAGAAAACTAATAAGTATTTTTGAGAAATTTTAACACAGAATGAAGGACTACATTATTACCGAGGGCCGAAATCCCCTGAAAACTTCTATAATGTTTATTTTAAAAAGTTACAGTGGTGAAAAAAAGATAGATAAAATTTAGTGTGATTTTTAATTACAAATATCTCATTCAAAAGAAACTTTTTGTTGATTCTAAGGGACTTTCGGCCATCGTTAATAATCTTTCGTTCTATGTTTAAATTTTTGAAAAATATTTATTAGTTTTTTCAGAATTCGAAAAAAATGAATGCATTTAAAAAACATTGGCCTGAAATTTTATGATACACTGATATTTCTATGGATCTAAAATAATCTTTTTATTGTGGAGCTTAAATATGTGAAAATATTATTTTCAAATTATATTTTAGACATTTATTTCTTAAGCAGTTTTTCTCCTAGTTTGTGGTGTGTTCTTAAGTTGACAATGTGTGAACATAAAAACAGTAATATTGAAACTATGGAAGCAAAATGAAATGTTGCATTATGACCTCTTCTCCCTTTTTTTGATTAAAATTACATAAACATATGTTTTACAACTATGCTTAGAAATGAAATTCACAGTTATGTTTTATATGTATATTTACAAAATATTACAAACAACATAATGACAATACAAATATATATTACAGTACATGTATTTTGCATTACATATATGGCATATACTCTACACATTGAACAAAATTTATTATAGGAATATCTATGGGCAAGTAGAATGTGAATAAAACCTTTTAGATTTTTTTACTTATCTGTTTTTTCAAGTAATGTTTCTACTAAATGTTTTAAGTTATTATATCATATTTATTTCCAAACTCCATACAGCGAGCCTAATACTTTTGATTCTTCTTTCATTCTGAAAGTAATATCTAGAAAAGAATATTCTTAAAGGTATTTTTTCATATATTTATTTACCCTGTCAGATAATTAACAAGATCTTCTGTTTTCCAAGATTTTGCATTTATAACTTATTTATTTATTTGTCAACGAGCAGTTGCCCAATTTAAATGCAATATTGCAATATTATAATACTAAAATATAAAATTTCTAAACCCTAATTTATTACATGTCATGAAATTTAAAACTAACAAAGACAATATTTAAAACCAACAAAAGAAAGAAACAATACAAAATAAAAACCAGGTCACAATTTAAAATTGATTAAACTAAATTACACAGCTAGTAGCATCAAAGAATCAAGTGCAAGATATTAATTGCACTTTAAAATACTTTGCTTTTCAAAGCAATCTAACCTGTCTGTATACTGATTTGCAAACCTAGCAGACCTAGATAGATAAGAATTATATCCGTAGTTTGTTCAATGGTTGAACAAATTCTAAGTTTTTACTTCATTGTACTTAAGTTTTTTATAACTATGGTATACAGCCAACCACTGGGATTTTCACTTTTATATTTTAATAAAATTATTGGAAATAAAAATACTTATTTTTACTGATCAAAATTAAAGTCTTCATCAGTGTCACTGTTTTCGCCGTCTTCATTAAAATTAATAACCACAGGTGCAATGTCATCCCTATCAAAACGTACCTCTCTTTCCCAAGAGTCATAAATGAGTTTGTACACATGTTGAATAGTGTTTGACCATATTTCAGGAGTAATAGTTAATAATGCTTCTTTCCACATGGCCAAACAGTCATTTTTTGTTGTTCCGTCCCTACCTATATGTAGATTATAATAATTTTTTGATATTCCCCAAATATGTTCAATGGGATTAAACATACAGTGATATGGAGGAAGACGTAGAACTCTATGACCCATATGTTCAGCCAACTGATCAACTTTATAAATTTTTGGCGGTTTATTTAAATTTACAATATTCAACATTTCTGCTTTTAAAAGTTTTTCATCGAATGGTAGTTTTTGTTCCATAAGCCACTGCTGAATCTTAGGCTTGAATTTGGTTTGAAACCAGTGTAAAAAATTTTCTTCGTTCTTCTCACCATGGTAGTCTGAAGTCGCATCTTTTGAACTGAATATTAATTCAGCATCATGAATAAATCCATTTACATTACCAGCATGAAGAATAATAGATATATCTTTTACCATCAACTTTGGTTGTTTTCAAACTTTTTTTATCATTATCTTGCCAAGAATGTCTGATTGAGCCATGTTGGAAAATCCAAGTTTCGTCTAAAAACACAAACTGATAAATATCTTCCTCTCTTAGTTGTTTATATGCCTTTAAGTATTGAATTCTTTTACAAACAATATCGGGAAGTTCTAGAAGGCCCCGGCTTGGATTGTCTTTCTGCCACTTAAATCCAATTTTATGCAGTACTCTCCGTAAAGATGATTCACTACCTTCAAATAGATCTCTCTCTTGTAAAACTGCATGAAGAGTTTTAACAGTTATATGTTGCTCTAAAAGAAAATTTAATCTATAGTCTATAATATAATTGACAACAAAGTCTTACATGTGTCAATAAAATATTAAAATATACTTACTTTTTTCATACATTTCATAAATTACATTTCGAATTAGAGGTGCATTATTGCAATTAGTTATCGGTTTTACAGGTCTCGGTCTTTTCTTAGGTGGAGAACATAAAGGTGTATTCTCTTTTGCGGATTGAGAAACTTTACTGACAGTAGAAATACTCAACTTAAACGCTGATGCAACTCTCTAAAACAGTATTTTTACTATACATAATTGTATTATCTGTTCTAAATAAAATACTTTCTAAATATATTTAAATAATAAGACCTACATACCTCTCTAATTGCTTCTAGTGGTAATAATGGACCACCGTTTTTCTTCTCCCTTTCAAAATATTCAATTAAATTTGCAATTAATTGCTTGCAATGACTGGTCAAATGCGACGGCATTTTTGTTTTAACACAATTAAGTTAAAATATCCAAAAAATTGAATCGAAATCAAATCGAGAAACTAAAGTAACAGAATTTGTTTTGTAGACAGTTTATAGGTTTATATTTTAACCAACTTCACAACTATAAACAAATCTTACATAACCTTCTATAGGACAACATGGGTTTGACACTTACAGTACATATAGTTATCTTTGTTTCACACTCTTGAATGACAAAGAGAAACAATGTAGCCGGTAGTTGCTGTGGTAAATACATATATGTTTTTTATTTGGCAACAGCGCTTTCCTGCAAAACTTAACGGTAGCGAAAAAACTTATATATGAGGAAAAATTTGTTGAATTTGTTTGCCGTCAAGTTTGTACCATTGAGTTATGACGTCATTAAATCTATGACGTGCACTGCTAATTGTTTGACTTTGAGTTTACTAATATCGTACTCGTAAGTACGATATTAGTACTTTTCGATAGTGACTTAAAATACAGGGTGTTCTATTTAAAATTATCAAGAAAGTAATGTACTTGCATTTTGACTTACCCTGTATTCGAATTAACGAATATTATGAAAACGAATATATTTTACAATTTTTAACAATTATTAAAAAACTATGGTTACAATAGATCAATGGACCTATACTCCTTTGTAATTATACAGTTGTAATTATACAATTTATAACCAAAAACAAAATTTGATTAATTATTAATGTTCTGTATTCTAAAAAAGATTTCCGAAGTAGAAATCGAAATGTCAAAAATAAACTTATTATAAACTTAAATTGTGGCTTATTCCCCAAAATATAGCAAATGACAAGTACTTCTGTTTTACATTCAAATTTAACTTAAATACTACTAAACAAATTTAAAAAAATTATTTTAAACAAATTAGGTGGTTTATTTGACAATTTATTTATTGAAATAATGCATATTCGTAATGTACGCAAAAAGTACATACAAGTTCAAAAAGAAACGTTGAAATACATAAAAAAGGAACAGAGATACAGTTAACAGCGCCTTCCCCCTCCCTTCAGCTCCCGAGAGTTTTAAAGCCAACGGATTTTACATACATTTTGAAGCTTTGTGGAGGATTCCATTAAAGGGCAATAATTTTAAAATTTAGTAGTTTAAAACTATAATGTATATTCTTTCAAATAGCGCTAATTAGATTTCTTAATTGTTATAAACAAAGGTGCTATGAATTAAACAAAAAAAGAGGCTAACTTTGTACCAAATTATTTTAGGACAAACTTTTTTTTATTTAAATTTGTGAAAAAATTTAGGCTTTTTAAATATGTAAAAATAATATTTTTACAGTCAATGGTTAAAAAGTTATTCTAATTGTTTATAAGCAAAAAATCGACATGTTTTTGCAAAATTATTTTGCAATATTTAAAATTAATTTTCTTAATTTTTTTTTAATGTAAATAATAAAACAAGTCTTCTTCTACCAGAAACAACCCTTACAATTTCTAAAACTGTATAAATTTCTGACTTATATTGTTGCAAAAAATGTTAATTTGGGATAAACAAATAAAATAACTTTTAAACTATTGGACCGATCACTTTGAAATTTTAACCCTATTTTAAGCACTACAAGACACATCATTCCATGAAATATAAATATTATAAGTTTATTTTCAAAAAAGTTATTAACATTTATAAAAAACCGAAATTTTTGACTTATTTTGCAACTTTCTAAGCAACAAATAAGGATAGAAACATTTTGAAAACGCCATTTTGAAGGTTTTTATATAACTTATAAGTTTCCTCTCTTCTAAAATTTGTTTAAATTGCTTCACTTTTTGCTGATAGCCGAAAAAAGCAAAAATTTTCCGTTTTTTGAACTTAATTTGTTAATAACTAATTTAGTCCAAAAAATCGACTGCAGGAAACATATAGGTTTTTATTACAGAGGTCCACACTACTCAAAACAACTGTCGTTTGCCTGGCCGGACGAGTGTCAAAAACAGGGTACTTTTTTTGCTTATTTCCCTGGCCTATTATTAGCTTGTAAGGTTTTATTATACAATTTGCAATTTATTTAAATTTGGCATTGGATTGTTTATTTTATTATTTGTGATATTGACGATTAATGTACTTTTAGTAAATTTTAAATTGTTATTGTTATTTTTATATGACTTTTGTAAGTTTTGTACATTTAATTGTACAGCAATTTTCAGTGATAATAAAGCATATTTCTATCACCGATTTTTAATGCAAAAACAAACGGAAAGACAACTGCTACCTGCACCCATATTAATAATTGGGCTTTCTTATTTGAGTAATATGTATCAGTTGAACTTATGTATATTTTTATTAAAAGTAAATTTTTAAGTTTATTTTTTGATTAAGTTAACTGTTAAATATTAATTCGATGAATACGGATTATTTATTCAGAGGTGAAATGACCGACCCCGATTATATAAACAATTACAAACATTAGATAAAACGCACTAGAAATTCTGAACTCCCGTCATTTTCAGTCTGTACTTCGGTACAAGTATGGGGGTAGAAATATTCTTTGGTAAAAGGCATTAAAAAGCCATCGGACGACAATGTCCGGCTAGAGGTGACAGCGCGATGCCGTTCCATCCCCTCGCGGCGGTCTCCAATCAACCCCTGCTAAAAAACTCGATCAATACATAAAAATTTCATATTGAAAATGATTGAGGGCGAGATGTAGACGAGAGGAGGTGAGGAGACGGACAAGGAAACGGCGGAGACGGGAGCTCCATTTTCCTCTTTCTTATTAAACTATTTTTCTTCTCTCGGTAAAACTTTATTATTCTCCAGAAAACTACTTTATTCCTTAAAAGTCAGAAAAGTTACCAGAGATCAAAAAGTATTAATTAGGTTTGAGCGATTCGAAGAACCGAAGAGGACTTAGAGGAACCTTTTATGAACTTAATAAACTGCAAGAGTTTAAAGTTTTCGAGAGTTGTTCGATCGATAATATTAGTTCCGATGGATTCAATGTCTTATTTTATTAGGTTCTTATGTTTTACTTAAATAATCTAAAATAATATTGCTTGGCAAATAGAACATGCCATTTTTTAATTTTAAGGGTAATTTAACGATTTAGGGTTATATTCAGTTTATTCTTTATTTATATAGATTTAAGCCATACCGCTCTCATTTTATGTAAATGTAAAATTTTTATTTATTCACCAAGACCCACCCATTTAATATTTTCTAAAAGGTTCTTTAGAATAACACCAGTAGTGTTACAGTATATGAGTACTACGACTACATTATACATTATCTATTATCTCTTTATTTGTATTTCAAGATTTGTATACTTGCTGGTATTCTCGTTGTTTTTAATACGCATATTATTGTTGTTAAGTATCGGCACTTCAATAAATGTTCTTTGTCGAATTAAATTATTAACACGTTGAGCGCCACGGCAAAATTTGAAATCAAGCCCTACAGGCCCTTTTGTAAAACTGGTTTTTATGTTGTTAGTGCTGGTTTTTGTGCAATAAAATATGGTTGCAATAAGTATTTTTTTAAAATTAAATTTATAACTTATATAAAATATGTCGTCATTAATGACCGCTGTGGCATGGTGGAAAGTTTTGTCCCTCCAGGCCGAGCTGTCATTTGTCGGCCATTCCGAGAAATGAACTATTATATGCGTAAATTCGGCAAGGTTAGCTACCAGACTTGTTAGATCTTTTTAGTGGCTGATTACAATAAGTTTTTATAATGACCAGTAACAGAACAAAACGAATTTTAGAAACAGCAAATGCGATAAATAATTCAGACGATCTCGGTAAGAATTTTAGTGACTAAAATTAGGGCTACCTTATTTTCTCGTGGCACGTCCTTCAATATGTTTTTAAAATATGTTAAAAATTGAAAGTTTGAAATAATATAAAAATTATTGCCTATTTGATGAATTAAACTATAAATGTATTAAGTCAACACACATTACTTTCCACGAGAAAATATTAAAGTTATAATAAAAAATATATCATTATCAGAAGACAGCGATTATTCTAACTAAATCCACTAGGAAAATAATTCCTGCAGCTGGCTGTATACCACGTATCACAAAAAAAGAGGTTAATCTTTGTAACTTGGTATATTTAAAAACCCTTAAAAGGGCTACATTAAAAACACGAACGTTTTCGGAATGACAATTCCATCATCAGGTTTAAAAAACACCTAAAATAAGTATAAACCATTTAGTTAAAGAAAACGTGGTTAAAATTTTGACTAAGGTTAAAAAAGCAAAAATGGTTATACTTACTAGGTTGACATGCCTGAGCCACCAAAATATTTGGGTAAAAACCCTTTAAAATAATTGTAGTTATAAAAGATTGTACATAATGTTGTTTTAAATATGTGATGGTTGATTTTAAGTTAGATTTGGCTTCAGGTAACATACACCCATGGTTTGAATGAGTTCCAGTGTCCGGAGAGTAAACCTCTTCAGACGGACTACAGCTGGTAACTGATTGACAAGATACCTATGAACGGTGTCGAAAACAAAATGTCAATGTAACATGAAACTATATTAGTTATACATAGTATTACTACAGCCAAAAGATTCAAAAAATTTTTGATGTTAAAAAATAATAACAGCAATCCAGGTGTTGGGATTTAAAGACATTTTTTTTATTTAATTTTGGATATAAAAGATGTGAAATTACCGATGGTGTTAAAGGTCATGTTAAAGAGAATGACGTGTGCAGTAGGCAACCTACGTTACTCTTTGTCGTATGGAGTGTGGTCTGAAAAGTGTAGTTTGTGTTAAAATAGCTTAGATATATAAAAATGTCCTTTTATGTTTATCACATCTAGGACAAAGTAAAGGAAATGACTGAAAAAGAAGGGGAGGGTTATAGGAGAGAGTTAATCAACAATTAGAGATAAAAGAGGTCCTTCATGCTGAAAGCATTTAGCACCCTGAATAAAATCTATTTTGGTTGTGTTAAATTCGGTTTATAAAACCTGAAATTTGATGTGTGATTGTGCTACTAAGTTGTTGACCAAGAGAAAGGGAGCGATGATTAATTAGGATTTTTTTGTAATGGGGGAAACAATGAATTCTGATAAATTGTTAGATACTGTTTAAATGGTTACTGAGTTTAAAATTAATGAGTACATGTTTGATATATTAATTGACCATTCTTTCTTTCATTATTTCTTGGTTGTCTTACGACACACCGCAGTGATATCAACTTATCTCAGCATACTTGTGCCCTTGCACAGCATGCTATCAACACTAAACACAGAGTAAATTTTAATGAAGTTAAGATTCTTGGTTCTGAACGTAATCTCGTCAAAAGACAGTTTTTAGAAATGTGTCATATACTTAAACACCCTAATACTCTTAATAAGAGAACTGACATTAGTAATTTGAGCCAAATTTATCATGCTCTAGTATTGCAGAATTAGGCTTACTATGTTATTTACTTAAAAATTGTCACCTAAGGTGTTTTCTTTACATAATATCTTTTTAAATAATTTTCAAATATAAATTAAAATAAACTAAATAATAAACTCTTACTTTAAATTATCCTAGATTTATGCAACCTATATTTCATGACTTAATGTCAACGTTGCTTTTGTACAATTGTATTAATTGTTTCCATACAAATAGTTTAATACAACTTTATTATTATAAATTGATTCATAGAATCTTATTAAATTCAGTTCCAAATGTGATGAACCTTGGACTGTTGGAAGTTTGATCATCCTTCCCCTGTGGCTGGCTAACCAGTCACAACGTAGACTATTAACATATGATTTTTTGGATTGACTTCTCTTGTTTGTTCTTTATTTCATCTCAACCGATCACTGGAGGGAAAAAAGGAGTTCTCAACCACCTTTTCCTTTCAGTTTTTGGTTTTTACAGACAGTTTGTCGACCAAATTTTGTCATATTTTTTAAATAAACCGCTCTATTGTACTGGAGTTGGTAGTAATACGCCTTGTTGTTCTGTCACTCGTTGACCTCTTGGCATCTGTCTTTTCACGTTGTTGACGTTTAACACCTGTTGCCTTCATTTCACCGGCAGCACTCGACAAGCTCTCAGTGGTAACTTCATTATTACTTTTAAATTACTAAATTTTTAATTAATCATTAGAATAATGCTACCTAAAGTTAAAATGAAATCTTAATTATTGATTTACTGTTGGAAGTGCATTCTTGGACTCTTTTAGTTCTTTTCCACACTAATTTTGTTTTTTATATATGATAAGTTTTTACCTATATTTTTTTTACATACATGTACAACTACCACATGTTTTTTTGCTGTGCTAATTTTATGAAAATTGTTAACTATATTTAGTTCAATTTATTGTTTATACAACATAATTATACAATGTCCATTGTCGTAAGCTTCTTTACAATTGTTAATATCACTGACTGCTACATATCTTTTTGAGGTAACATACTTAATAACTTTTCATTGGATGTTAGGTTTTTCATATTGTTCTTTTTAGATGAACTGATGATGCTATCAAATTGGATAGCGAAACGTTTTCAATAAATAGATGAAGTAGCCATCATCTTTGTCTTTTTTCTCCAATTTTTGACCGAAAAACCCGCCACTCTTCGAGTGATCCTTATTTTATATTGGATTGACGGTCGTACTCCTTTTCTGGATGCTTTCTATATATATATATATATATATATATATATATATATAGGATTCCCCACACCGACGTGAAATTATTGAAACGCGAATTTTCAACTGCGGAACATTCGCAGGCGGAGCGGCAGCGGACAAGGCTTCCCCACATTGGCGCGAAACCCGACGCGACTGTTCGCCATACAAATGTCAACAAATTATCTTTTAGTCGTTTATTCGTAGCTTACAAATACATAATTACTTCGTCTGATGAAGAAGCTCTTCTACTATTGGCACTTACCGAAACTTAAAAAACAGGTAGCTCCAGAAGTAATGAGCTGGTACGGGACACATTCAATATTGTTAGTATCGACACATATAGGGGAAAGTATTGGTGTTAACTGTGTATTGTTCCGAGAAGAACATCTAGTATTTGAATTGGAAGTGCAAAAGCCAGCTGCTTCTTGTTCTTGTTGAAACTACAATTTTTTAAAACTCCAATGAAACTTTTTTCTTATATTTTTATAATCTTCGTCCCTTAAATCATAAAGTATAGGATATCGCTTCACAATTTCAATTAGTTTTTCTCTAACAGCCCGGCTCTATCTGCCGCGACCGTCGCGGATTCCGCCACAACTTGTCTGAATACCTGCATAAGTCGCCGTGCCTTACGATTCGCCGCGATTCCGTAGGTTGCGACTGCGAAAGTTTCGCGTCAGTTTGGGGAATCCTTATTATTTCTTACAATGTGATTTTCGTTTTCTAATTTAATTTGCTAGTTGCTCTTTTGTAATTATAAATGTAATGCTTCTTTTGGCAAAATTGCATGTTTTTTTAATATTTTTTAATTTGTTTTTGTTATAATTCCGGTTTCTATATAGGACTATCTTTTTCTAAATGTGCCTATCTTCTAGAGATGTTGGCGACCATATTGAATCATCATATTCTGTTCACAGCAGCTCGAAATAGATCAGTTGACGTTAGACCAGTCCACTTCCTAAGATTGGCCAGCCAGGATATACGTCTACGTCTAGGACCTCTCTTACTCTTAATCTTGCCTTGTAGAATCAGCTGTAGAAGTCGGTATTTACTATTACGCATGATGTGGCCGAAGTAAGCCATTTTTCTTTTCTTTACGGTGTCCAGAATTTCTTTGTCTTTACTTAGCCTCTGGACACTGGGGAATAGTTATGTTACTTGTGTGGTGTATATCTGAGACCCTCAACTCGGTAGCACCATATTTTAAATGCCTTCAATCGTTTTATGGCAGAATCTTTTAGTTTCACGAGTTTTTATTTCATAGCTGTGATCCCAAGTATCCTTAATATTGCAGCTCAAATATCATATTTTTCCACTCTTTCTAACGGTGTATCGCTTATTGTAATTTGGGCGTTTATGTTGGTGTTCTTATTAATGATCAATATTTATATAATATTATTTATTATTATTTATAAATATATAAATAGGACTATATTGTTTAAATATTGAATAATATAGAAGTTAACTAGAAGATTACTAGAACCGGGAATGAATATATATATGAATACATATAATTAAATTCTTAAAATAAACTAGCTAAAATTATTCTGTAGCATTCTGTTTGGTAGACTTAAACAATACTGTCTCCAAAATGACAGTGAACTAGAAAACAGAAAAGTCTTTATTCATCAAATATATCTAACAATTATATTGAAATAAACTCTAAGCTCCGTTTCACAGTTGTGTTTTACATATGATTTTTTATTTGACTATATCGTTGCGATTTTTTCCAAAAATAATGTAAGGATCATAAAATTCAAATTTTTTAATTTTTTACCCTATCGTATTACATAAAGATTCTTTGTAACTAAAAATCATTTTAAAATTCTGGTCGTAAAAATCGGAGATTTTAATTATTGTGAGTGCTGAAAATATCCAATTTTATTGCAGGACAAGGCGATGGAATACAAACTTGCACCGTAAACGTGAAACGAATATTTATATTGTGATGAGAAAATTCTCGAATACAAAAATACGTCTTTCATCTACAAAAATTAGTTTAATTTAGTGTGGTCGACATAAATATTTCAATGTCACCAGTTAAATTAATACACATAATATGTACATAAACAACCGAAATCAAAACAATAGAGTAATTAACAAAGAATATAACATACAAAATTTAAGTTCGATTCAATACGAGATTTTTAAAATAAATATAAAAGTATATATTAACATAATATCTACTGCATAAGCGGCTTACATAGAACGCCCAACTTTAAAGAATATATAAATATATATATATATATATATATATATATATATATATTATATATATATATATATATACATATATATATATATATATACATATATATATATACATATATATATATATATATATATATATATATATATATATATATATATACAGATTGAACGAAATAAATTCGGAACATAGGAATATAATGTATTTCGGCTCAATTCTGCTGTAGTGGTTGGCCAACAAAAGATTGTCAAATAATTATATTATAAAAATCCAATACTTCAGCGGGCTGCTGGATTCTGAACTGAAATTGAAAGCTACACATAAATCTACGATTTTAATATGCTGTCAAACCAGTTATAGTCCAGGAAATGAAGCATTTCACCTCGCAATTTTTTCGTGCTGCGTGGGTTGACTTGAAATTTAACAGAAGGTAGGTAATAGCCTAAGGATCAAAATCTATATCGAACCAAAGTGCGCCAAAGCCTAGGGGGTGGTTGCCACCCCATCTCCGGGGTGAAAATTTTTTTTACGTTTTAACTACAGGTTTCGATTAAAAAAGTGATTCTAGACAAAAAATGTGCTATACATTTTTTTTATAAAATGATATTTTTCAAGTTATTCGCGATTGAAAGTAACAACTTTTAGACGAAAAAAATCCACGTTTTTAATCGATTTTTCGCGAATAACTCGAAAATGGTGCATTTTATCAAAAAAATTGTAGAGAACAAATTTGTAGCTTTTAAAAAGACAAATACAATTCATTTTTTAAAATGTTTTTGCGATATAATAGGAACCGAAATACGGCCTATCAATGTTCAGCGGTTTTCTTCAAATGCCAAATTTGAAAGATTCAAAGTCAGATATCGGGAAAATGATGCATTTTTGGAAGAAAACTCACAAAACCTTTTTTAAAGAGCATAAACAGACCTATCATAAAAAAAGACTCTAGCTCAAAAATTGAGTGAGTTATGATGAAAATAAGGTCAATACCTCATTTTTTACGAAAAAATCGATGAAAACAACCCCCTAACCACCCCCATAATTAAAATCGATCTTCACCCTTCTGCAATTCCCTTTGTACATGTATTGTTAATACGTCCAAGAAGTTTGACCCATTTAAAATGCTTAGTTTTAGAAAAAGTACAGCTTAAAGCGAGAAACGATTTACAATTTCATATTTTTTACCCTTCTTTTTTTAAATATGCCCGAAAATACTGAATATATGAAAAAAATAAAAATTACCAAATTGTAGCTTTTTTAATGACTAAAATTATCCTTTATTTAGATTTGTTGTACAATGAATATTTGGCGAGATATAGCCGTTTAAAGCATCGATTTACGATCAAGCACCATCTTTTTCGGGCCCTTTAAACTCACCCCATTTAAAAACCAAGGGTTCCAAAAAGATTTAATTCACAGATCCTTGTAGCTCTTAAAAACCTCTACAAATCGTTTTTGAAGAAACACTCTATCGTTAAAAATTAAAGGAAATACGTTAAAAAAACCAGTTAATTTTTTTCCGGAAAATTCCATTAGTATAGTACAGTACATTTCGGAGCATAATAATCTACAAAACCGGTATATTAGCTAGTGGGGCGTTATACATTCGAAATTGTAAGCGTTCTTATTTTGAAATCCCATACAACAGAATAAAACATCTGCTCATGTGTCTATGGCTTGGCAATAAAAATATCAGAGCAACAGATTGGGGATGGTATTCCAAAGATGGTTTGTTATTACCCGTACGCATGAACAAACAACCTGCACCCGATGAACTTTTGAAAATTACTTTTTGCCAATGCAAAAAAGGATGCGGCGTTTCATGTGGGTGCAGAAAAGTTGGTTTATACTGTAACTCTACTTGTTCTGGGTGCTCAGGTGAAGGGTGCAATAACAGTCCACCAATAATTGAAGAAGATGAGGATGACATAGATCACGATGAAGATGTAATTGATGACGAATAAAATTAATATTATAATTGTTTTACCTATAAATGTAAATATTTTCAACTATTTATGTAAATGTATAAGAATATAATTATGGTGCCTTTTTATGTTGATAAATTTTTTTGTATTTAATTCTACTTTTTTCAATTTATATCTTATAAATTAGTTTATAAAAACTGCAATGTTGTAAAGGGTGATTTTCAAAAGTTGAAAAGTTGCAAAATTTTGGCAAAAAATTGTTTTCACCTATAGCACTCATAACAATTGATTTTTAAGGGTTGAAAATGTATGAATTTGTATTTTAAAGTATAAAAAAATCACTATTTAACTAATCCAAACCAAATTTCACTCATCTTAAGATTTGTAATATTATTTTACAATTTTTGAAAATTAGGGGTAGTTTTCAGCCCTAAGAACAATCAGGGTTCATCGGCATGACATAAACTATAAAGCAGAGGGTGAGTTGAGCTTAATTCCAAATTTTTATGCAAATCGTTCCAAGGTGAAATCATTTTCTTCGCATTACTAATTTTTCTATATTAATCTCTAATAAGGGTCGCTTTTTAAGGGTTGAAATATGATGGAACTTTATTCAAAAGCACGAAACTATCATTATTTAATTAATTCAAACCAAATTTTACCCATATTCAGGTTTAATATGTTATTTTATAATTTTTGACAATTAGGGGTAGTTTTCACCCCTAAGAACAATCAGGGTTCGTCGACATGACATAAACTATAAAGCAGCGGGTGAATTGAGCTTAAATCCAAATTTTTATCCAAATCGATCCAAGGCGAAATCATTTTTTTAGAATTAGTAATTTTTTTACATTAATCTCTAACAAGGGTTGCTTTTTAAGGGTTGAAATATGATGGAACTCTATTCAAAAGTATAAAATAATCATTATTTAACTAATTCAAACCAAATCTTACCCATATTCAGGTTTAATATGTTATTTTATAATTTTTGACAATTAGGGGTAGTTTTCACCCCTAAAACCCTTCAGCGCACTTCGGTTCGATATAGATTTTGATCCTTGGGCTATCACCTACCTTCTGTTAAAATTTCAACTGGATAAATGCAGGACGAAAAAATTGCGAAGTTTTAACTTTTTTCGAGCTTCATTTCCTGAACTATTATCGCTTGCTTAGACAAACCCGTCTTACGCAAACAACATTGTTACGAGACAGATAGTTGAACGATATTTTATACAATGTCTATACCCAGGTATGGATTTATTTTTGTCCAAGTTTTATATTGGTCCACTATTTCAAATGCAGTTCAAACAGACATGTATTAAATTGTATGTTCCGTTTTAATTTGGTTCAATCTGTATATATATATATATATATATATATATATATATATATATATATATATATATATGTATATATATATGTATATATATATATATACATATATATATATATATATATATATATATATATATATATATATATATATATATACATATATATATACATATATATATATATATATATATATATATATATATATAATATGTATAATATATATATATATATATATATTATATATATATATATATATATATAAAAATTTTTGGTTACAGGTGGCTTCAAAGAGGTTCTATGTTTGTGGTGTCTCAACCTCAGGTCAGAAAACTTTTAGGAGTAGATGAAGACTGGAAATGCAGAAGCCTTTTAGATATAGGAGCAGGAGATGGAAAAGTCACGGACCAAATAGCACCAATATTTCATAAAGTTTATGCGACAGAAGTTTCAAGTACCATGAGAACATTACTTCAAAAGAAAGGCTATGAGTAAGTGATCACTTTTTAATGTTGGTTAAGTTTTATTATCTATTATGTTGAAAGTATTAAAACAAATCATTAGTTTTAGTCCGTTTGACTAATCTTTCAAAAACACATACACACACATACAAATACGCGCGTGCCTGTATGTTTTAGTATTAAATAAAATTGCAGCGTATTAGTTTGAATATTGTATAATAAAATCTATCAAAAAGCTTTTATTGTTGATATATGACACCAATTCAGATTTTGTGAGCTTCAAAAGTCTTCCTCTATGTATATATTCTTAAACTTTAACTACTGCGCGGCGCTCTGGAATCTCGTCGTACTACAACCTGCGCGATTTATTATCTATACCACATCTATTAATGTGAGATTGGAAGCCTAAGTAAATATGAATAAGAAAATATGGTTCTGAATTTTATGCTCTTTAATGAAATTAAAATTGACATTCTCGAAAAAAGACAAAATCTTCGAGAAAGGCAGAACTTAGAAAATATAAAAAGGTTAAGATGAACAGTGTTTAGGGTTAATTTGTTTTATTCACTGCTTGGTTTGCTATTTTTGCAGAAATCGCATGTAACAACTGTTATCATATGTTATTTGCACACTGCCACATTGCAACTTTCGCAGATGATCGTTGTGTGACTTGATTGTTGCAAATGAAACATCTCGCTCATATTTTTACAGGTGGTCCTCATTGCCTTCTATTGATTAAGTCAGAAAACATTTTATATCACTTGACAATAATGATATGCTGGCGCGTTTATATAGATATGGCTCTATCAAATCTAAGAAGAGCACTTTCAAGAATTATGTTCTGTGTTTAAATAACTGAACACGAACGAATTTGACGAGGCATAAACAATAAACAAATAAGCGAGGTTCCTACAGCCTCTGCCGCCTCTCGCATTTCGACCGCCATCGTTTTCTGTCCATCCATTCGTCTTCTTTGATGGCTCTATCTCTCATTATGTGTCGTACATTTTCTTCCCAGGCAACTGAAGGCCTTACCCTTCTTCTTTGTTGTGGTATGTAATTTAAAGCTTTCTTTGGCCATCTATCTTCATTCATTCGCTTCACGTGACCATACCACACTAGTTGTCTCGTTTCAATTCTGTCTACACTGGAATATACAGTATTTGTCCTCCTTCTAATATCTTCATTCCTGATATGATCTTTTTTGGATACACCACACGCTCTCCTTAGAAAATCCATTTCTACTACTTCTATTCTTTTTCTATCTTTTTTCGTGATCTGCCAAACTTCTGCCCCATAAGTCATAATAGGCTCTACCAAGGTTCGATAGATTGTCAATTTCGTTTCTTGTTTAATATCTTTAGACCATAGTAGAGAGTTTAGAATGTTAACCGCTTTTTTTCCCTGCTGCGTTCTGTTTTCGATGTCTCTTTTGGTAGTGCCTTCTTTAGATATTATAGATCCGAGATATTTATATTCCTTGCATGTTTTTGTGTTTCTAATTTCTAACTCTGGATCTTCTTCATCATCTCCTATTTTAAGATACTCTGTCTTTGACATATTCATATTGAGGCCCCATTTTTCATATTCTTTCTTTAGTTTTCTAAACATGTAGTCCATGTTTTCCTCATCATTCGGAAATGTGTGCGAAATTTCCCTCTGTTCGTTCAAATAATTTAAAGGTTATTTAATTTATTTGTCCCTGAGGCTAAATATTTAAATTATTGAACTTGCTCTAATAGTGATACTATACACATTTAGAAAATTTCATAGGATTCTTTAAGACTTAAACTATCTCAGAAGTTAAATGCATATTGCGTTTTTCATCGAAATTATTTACAAAATAAACGTTTGAAAAAGGGTATGTTTTTTACTTATAAACAATTGTAATAACTTCTATATTTTTAAGCTACAGACTTGTACGTACAACCATTGGATAGCTGGTAAAAAACTCACATTAAAAAAACCTTCTATGACCAATAGGAACGAAGTTAGGGACTATTTTGACGAAATTTTGGAGCGTGGCAGCTGCTACTCATCCCGCCTTTTTTACGCATACTAAGATATATTACCGGTTTTCTATTATATAGATGACCTTTCTCCTATTCACATGAATACATATAAAATGTAGGGACACGAGGACGGTATACTCTGTGATCTTTGGAGATATTTAGATCTAAAAACATAAATAAATGTGTTTACCGTCCTCGTACTGTACATATACCTATACACATATATAAACATATAGATCGACAGAGTGGTAAATAGTTACAATTAATATAAGGAATGTCGCTATTTTTCCCATGATGTCGGTTACTTTAGTTCTTCGACGTATTTCGGTGTTAGAAATTTTGTCTCTGAGGCTTATATTTAACATGGCCCTCTTCATGGCCCGTTGAGTTACTCTTAATTGTTCTGCCATTTTTCTTGTTATTGCCATAGTTTCCAATCCATAAGTTGCAACTGGTAGTATACAAGTGTCATAGGTTTTTCGTTTTAAGTGAATTGGGATTTTTCTGTCTTTTAAAATGAAGCTCAACTTACCAAAAGCAGCCCATGATAATTGTGTCCTTCTTTTAATTTCTAGGGTTTGATTTTCCTTTTCGTTTTTAATTGCATGTCCTAGATATATATATATATATATATATATATATATATATATATATATATATATATATATATATATATATTGTTCTACCTTTTCTATATTGATGTTATCTATCGTGATGTTTTCTAGGCTGTTGCTTAATATCTTTGTTTTGTCGAGATTCATTTTTAATCCTATTTGATTCGATTTGTGATTTAAATCTTGTAGCATTGATTTTAGTTCATGGATATCTGTGCTTATTAGTACTATGTCGTCTGCAAAACGCAAATGGTTAAGATATTCTCCATCTATTTTTAATCCATTTTCGGCCCAATTTAGTTGTTTGAAAACATTTTCTAATGCCAAAGTAAATAACTTGGGTGAGATGGTGTCGCCCTGTCTCACACCTTTGCCAAGGTCTATTTTCATAGTTTCCAGATCATCATCTATTTTTACGTGAAAAGTAGCATCATCGTATATATTCTTAAGGAGGGCAGCATATCTTGAATCTACTCTGGCGTCGTCCAATGCTGTTAAGAAAGCCCATTTCTCGATACTGTCGAATGCTTTGTGATAATCGACAAATGCCAGATGTAGTGGTATGTTGTACTCTATTGTTTTTTCAATAATGGTCCGAATTGTTTGCAAGTGATCGATAGTGCTAAAACCCTTACGAAAGCCTGCTTGCTCCACTGGTTGGTATGCATCTAGTTTAGCTGTCAATCTATTTGTTATTATTCGGGTTAGTAGTTTGTAAAGGTGTGACAATAAGCTTATTGGTCGGTAGTTTTCTATATTTGCGGCGTCCCCTTTTTTATGGAGTAGAATGACTTCCGCATTTTTCCATGTCTTCGGTATTTGTCCTTCCAATAGGCATTTATTAAGTAATGCTCTTATTGCCTCTTCTAATGCAGTGCCTCCCATTTTTAGCATCTCTGAAGTAATTTTATCTTCTCCTGGTGTTTTCCCATTTTTCATTTGTTTTAGGGCGGCTCTAATTTCTGATGTTATTATTTCAGGGAAGTCCTCTGAGCCCACATTTAAGATATGTTTTGTTGGTATACCGGGGTTCGGAATAGTAGAAGTATACAGCTTCTCATAAAATTTTCGGATTTCTCTAACGATCTCTTCCTTATGCGAGCACAATGTTCCACGGTCGTCTTTTATCTTTATGATTTTATTCCTGCCAGTGGATTTACATGTTTTTAGTACTTTCATGTTCTTATTGTTTTCTATGGTTTCAAGAATCTGGTTTGTTCTATAAACTCTGAGGTCTTTTCGAATATTTTTCTTAACGCTTCTGTTGAGCGCTTTATAGTCCGGGTTATCTCTGTTCGTTCTTCTTCTTTTCTCTATCTGTTCTAGAGTTTCGGGTTTTAGTTTAGCTTCCTTTTGTTTTCTTATTCTGCAACAAAGTTTCTTAGTGACTGTTTGTATGTCTTTAGTTATTTTCTCAGCTAGTTCATCTATATTCTTGTGCTCAAAGGTATTTGCTACTAGTTTTCGTGCTAATTCCTCTTGGTATTTCTCTTTATTACTGGCTAGGATGTCTGCCGTCGGTAAAGGGTTTGTTGTTAATAGTTTTCGTCTTTCTCTCTTTACGTTAATACGTATATCAGCACGAACTAGTCTATGGTCACTGCCGGTGTTAAATTTGTTCAATACCTCGATGTTTTTACATATTGATCTATCACTGGAAAGGATAAAATCTATTTCATTCTTAACCTGACCGTCAGGGCTACGCCATGTCCACTTTCTTTGTATTTGTTTTTTATAGAACGTGTTCAGGCAAAACATTTTTTCGGTGCTTACGTAATTTGCTAATGTCTCTCCTCTGGTGTTTCTGTTGCCTAGACCGAAATTTCCTATGTAGTCTGAGTCACCTGGTATTCGCCGCCCTATTTTTGCATTAAAATCTCCGGTGATGATAACATAGTGTGTTTTTTCTAGGTCTTTAGCTCGCGTTATATCTTCGTAGAGTTGTGCAATTGACTCGTCATCTGCAGTGGAAGTTGGAGCATAGCAGTGTATTATCTGTAAGCTATATCGTTTATTCAGTTGTATTACAAGATATATCACTCTTTCCGACACTGCTGAGTATTTCACAATCTGGTGTTCTATTCTTCGGTTGACCATGAAAGCCACTCCTCCTTGGCCGTGGTTCTCCTCTGAATTATATTGGTATAGAGTGTGCCCAGATGTTAGGGTGGTCTTTTTCTCTCCTTGAAGTCTCGTTTCACATAAGCTTACAATATCCCATTTAATAGCCCTTAGTTCCTGCTCTAATTCCTCTAGATGGTCGTTCGTTCTCATGGTTCTAATGTTGTATGTAGCAATTTTAAAATTTTGAGAATTAATTTGTTTATTTTTGTCATGTATTTTCGATCTTCTGCCTCCCCCAGAATCCGTGAGGCAGTCCATAGTGGAGTGGGATTCTGAGATATAAACTCTACCCACCTGGGGTACTATATTTTTGAATCTCGATTTATGCATGAATATATTGAAGGGAAAATGGCAGTTAAAACGCCACGCTTGCCGAGCGGGTTGGCGAGTTTAGATTTCAGCCGCCCCTAACCTGGAGTCAGACGCTGTTTGCAGCCGTCCATTCTGGATCAGACGCTGCTTGATTTTATACCAGCCCTAAAATCACGGGATTGCCACTTCCGCCATCCACACCGTACCGAAGATTTGCTTCTCCGCCGTGATCTGCCGTTGTGGTCTTCATCCGTAACCCTGGACAAGGGACCCTAAACAGGTGCTAGTTTCCCGGGTCAGGAAACCCCTGGAATCTGCGGAGGGCAGGGAACGATTCCTTTTCCCTGATAGGACTGTCCGAAGAGTTCCTACCCGCTACCCACGAAAGAAGCGTGGGAAGACCTAAAAAGAGATGGATAGACGATATAACTGCTGTAGCTGGAAAGCAGTGGATGAGAATTGCAAAAGATAGGGAAGCGTGGAAGCAATTGGAGGAGGCATATGTCCAACATTGGATAAATGAAGGCTGAAGAAGAATATAAGGAATATAATAATAATAATCATCATCATTAGTAGCTCGACAACCCTTTCTGAGTCCTGGCTTGTTCCAGAATTTTTCGCCATATGTAATTTTCCTTTCCCCCTTATATATGTGTCTAAAGATTTTTCGTTCAAACATATCTAATAGGTTCTCATCGCTTTTCGACAGTGTCCATGTCTCTGATCCATATACAAGGACCGCTTTTATCAGGGTCTTCTATATTTTGTATTTGGTTTTTCTTGTGATTTTGTTAGATTTTAGATGTCTAAGTAGTCCATTATATGTTTTATTAGCGATATGTATTCTTTTCTTAACTTCTTCACTGATATTGTTATCTGCGGTAACTAGTGAACCTAGATATGTAAAATTTTTCACGCTTTCGATGTTATAGTCTCCTATTGTCAGATTCTGTAGGTTTCTTTGGCCTGTCGATTTACTGGCCTTCATGTATTTGGTTTTTATTTCGTTAATGTTTAGGCCACTGTTTTGTGCGCTCTTTCTATCGCATTAAATGCTTCTATCATCTCTCTTTCGCTTCTAGCTATGATATCAACATCATCTGCAAATGCCAATATTTGTATACTTTTTGTTATTATTGTTCCTCTGGTGTTGACTTTTGACTCCAATTATTTTCTCTAATGTGATGTTCTCACATTTATAGTGCGTTTTGAATTCGAATTTTGCTCTGTACTTTAAGTGTTTATTTTACTATATCAATGAGTTGAGTTGGAATATTAAACTAAAAGGAATATAATAATATTATATAGTATAATAAGTAACGTGTAAAAAATTACCTGAAATTTAATTTATAACATATATAAGTTTTATTAAATATTATTTGTTAGTTTGAAGTATTATTACACCATTGATATAAAAAATTTTCGGAATTTTTCGATTTTCGAGATTTCCGGGGGTGGGGTGAAAATTATTATGTCATCATTTTAATACACAGACTATTCCAGCCAAAAAAGTAAGTTTTATGGTGAATTTCAAATGAACTCAATGTTTCCGAGTTTTCCCATATTTCCCGGCGCCAGTGAAAACTATGTACCTAGTTATTTCGACGAGCTACCCCAGATTAAAAAAAGAGGCTTCTAGCTGCAAGGGAAGCCGAGATAATGTAAATTTTTCCTACGTGTTCCAATTTGAAGTTCCGATCTCGAAAAAAAAACGGAGCTAAAACAGTTATTCCATGATATTGAGATTTTCATTCAAAATTTGTGCAAATTTCACTTATTACTGATTATAAACAATGCAGATATGATTTTTTTAAAATTTTCCCTAACTTCGTTCCTATTAGTCATACAAGTTTTTTTTTAATGTGAGTTTTTTACCAGCTATCCAATGGTTGTACGTACAAGTCTGTAGCTTGAAAAATATAGAAGTTATTACAATTGTTTATAAGTAAAAAAACATACCCCTTTTTCAAACGTTTATTTTGTAAATAACTTCGATGAAAACGCAATAGGGTTAATAAATGTTGAAGTTGTGGAGTAAAAGTGATGATTTATTGACAGCAACTCGTAATTACACAATATGGTGTTCGTTCGGTAACTACTCAATATTGACTGTGTTCATTTGAACTCAAATCCCCCAATTTATAATCTCACACATAATAGATACATAAGCACCTTAGGTCATTGCTTCGTTCATATCACACCACCTAACTTTTGCTTATAATACAATTTTATCTACGCCTTAATTGCGACACTTAGGAAGTTCAATTAGAAAATGTTATTATTCGCCAATTTATTTAGTTGTAGGTAAATGAACTAATTATTAAATTATCATACGATATGGTTTTGCAATATATATAATGCAAACTTATACACGGTGAAACTATAAAAGATTAAGAAGTTAAGAATAATGTGAGATTACAGATTAAGGGGTTAATTTGTGATTGAACATGCATTTAACTTCTGAGATAATTTAAGTTTTAAAGAATCCTAAGAAATTTGAAAGTGTGTCTAGTACCATTAATAGAGCAAGTTCAATATTTTAAATATTTAGCCTCAGGGATAAATAAATTAAACAACTTTTAAACTATTTGACCGATCGGAGGTTGAAAATTTAAAAGACGGTAATTCCTCGATGTTCAAATGTATTAATAATATTTTATTTTGTTAATAAAAAATTAATAAATCGATAAATTAGTGCAAAAAACTGCTTTTTTTTATAAATATATCCGTAAATTATTTATCAATTTTAATTTAAAAAAACGGAGAATAAAGATATTCTTAATATAAAAAAATATATAAATATTGTTTATGTAAAATATAAGGGAAAAATCAAATTGTGACCATAAATTATTGTTTGAAAAAACGCAAATTAAAAATACGAGTACTTTTCCATCTATTCATATTTTCATCTATTCATAAAAGCTTCAGATTTCTGCGAAAAATTTTGCCGTGAAATCGATGATTTTTGCATAACCACACTGGGCTAAATGTCATTATCCAGGAAGAGTTTATTCTTCCTTCTAGCTATACCAAAGACTCTTTGCTACAATTTTGTTTCGAAATATCTACTTATCCTTGTATAGCGTCTTATATAATTATGTCGAAGATGTGGGAGTAGAAAAACAGAAACGATTAAGTCTAGACATACCTACATCCCAATTACCATTCTTTTAAGTGTCTCGTAAAAATTAACACGGTTATGCTCTTCCTTGCCAAGATATTTACATTAATTATTATAGCTTTCTTAAACTTTTTGCTGAACGAGGCCAAATTGCCTTGTAAATTAAGGAATAACACAGCATATATCCCGCTCTTCAATTTGTTCCCGCAAATTATTTAAAATTTTACGGCAACACTTAAAAATTATAACACTCGTATAGGATTCTGCACCATTATCATTAATTGCATTAATAATATTGTATTTTTATGCGCTATAAAAGTACTCACTAAAATTGAACAGCAATAAAATATTAAGTGCCCACTTACTGGTATCTTTTTCGAACGAAAAGGAGCCAGCAGCGCATTAATAAATATAAAAGTGTCGACGAATTTTATTCCCGATGACGATGACGATGGCCCACTAGTGTAATATTTAAGTAATCACGTAAAGTATTTACCACATTTTACTTATTTACATGTTTGAAAAATAACAATAGATAAAAATTGAAAACCCTATTACAATAAGGATATATTTTTCATAAATTCAATATGTTTCATCCAACTTTAGGTAGGAGCAAACTTTATCGACTGGTTTTTTTAGTTATATTAATTAAACTTATTAACTCAGATTCAATATTTTTAGATTTACATTATATTTGTAGTAGCCGTTATATAGTGTGACGGCTAGATCTTTTAAACAACAAACAACAAAGGGTTTAATTTTTTTTATTTCAACTTTAACGTGCTCGGCTACTATGGCCACTTACACAGGTACTATAACATGAGTTTTCATTACACAAACATTAAGTGTTACATTAAGAATATGTTACAATAATACGGAATGATAATAATATGTTACACAATGTCTAAATTAAAATCTAATTATATTTTTTGATATAAGTGTTCATCTCTAAGGAATTGTAGCACAGCTTTTATTTGGTCAGGGTCGTTTAGGATATCTCGTACTTCACTTTTGAGTTTGTATTGTAATCTTCTGGCCGAATGTTGATGGCATTCAGTGAGAATATGTTTGATTGTCAAATATGATTGGCAGCTTTGACAGGAGGGACGGATGCTAGAGGACATTAGGTAGCCGTGTGTGAGTTTTGAATGTCCTATCCGAAGTCGTCTTATCACAATGAGATCTCGTCTTGAAAGGGCTGAATAGTCAAATGTAGGCTGACTGGTTATTGACGGTTGTATTTCGTGTAAGATCGAACGGTTAGAGTTCCAATGCTGCTGCCAAAGGAGTCTGGTTCTTCTTTTAGTATATGATTTTAGGTCCTTACAAATTTGAATTTTATCGGTGATTTCAGGTGATGCTGTAGCAAGTTTAGCATAGTGATCTGCAGTTTCATTGCCTTCTATACCAATATGAGATGGCAGCCAAATTATGGTAACTGTTATGTTTTGGGACAAGATAATTTGGTAAGAGTCTAGGATCTTTTGGACGATTGGATGATCGGTAAATATATTTTTGATAGAATGGATTGATGCTAAAGAGTCTGTGCATATGGCAACCTGCTTATTAGGTGGAGATATATGGTTAAAAGCTTGCAATATACTAAATAATTCGCCAGTATGAACGCTGCTGACGGATGGTATAAGTGATGACTTAATTAGTGAATGAGAGGTTGTAACAGAGCAGCCTACTCCTGTGTCATTTTTTGAGGCATCCGTGTATAATATTAGGTCGTAACTATTTGTATTTATAATGTCTTTAAATGCATTTATAATGATCTCTTTCGGATGTTTATTTTTATCGAAGTTGGTGAGCGAGGTGTTAAATTTGGGCGTGGAGATGATCCAAGGAGGAGATGAAGGGGGATAAAGAGGAAGGGTATGTGTAAGAGAGATATCATTAAGTGTCTGTGCTAAAATTAGTGGAATAGGTTTTATTGGTGGTAAGGAATTGGTATTGTGTAAATTATACGTGGACATTGCAAATAAGGGATGCACTTGATTAGAGTAGCTAGCTGATACCGATGCTGCATAAGAAAGTAGCAGTTGTTTTCGTCTTATACAAAGAGGAGGTTCGTTAGCTTCGCAATAAAGATTATCTACGGAACTAGATCGAAAAGCGCCAATACAAAGACGAAGGGCTGTGTTGTGAATTGAGTTTCTTCTTCTTATGGTGCCCTATAAAATTAGTATATGTTGGCGACAATTCTGGAATACTTCTCTCGGTCTTGTGTGGCTCTAAAAAGTGCGTGTGTATCGAGATTTGTCCAATCCCTTATGTTTTTAAGTTATATATATATATATATATATATATATATATATATATATAATTTTAATATTATCAAAATTATGCAGTGAAAGTAATAAATTCCAAAAACCTTTTTGGAAATGGTTTGTATTAGTAAAAGTGATAATAATTTAAACAAAAGGTCAGAAATTCAAAATCTAAGCAAAATTTATAATTATATTATTTCTATGTAGTTTATACATATATGAAGCTAGTAAAATATCACATTTTGATTTAATTATATATATACATATATATATATATATATATATATATATATATATATATATAAAACTGATAAGATTATCGACCGAAACGTAAATAACAATTTATTGTGTTGGAGTATCGGGTATGCGGTCTTTTTCTTTTAATGCTCTATATTTCGCTGACTTGTTGTCAGCGTCATTAGGAGACAAAGATTTAGAGTTAAAAATATTTTAAAAAGTTGTTGTACATAATATGTTCAAAACAGCACTGCTCAGTGCTGTTTTGAGTCAGATCAAAACATCATAATATATATAATATATATATATATATATATATATATATATATATATATATATAATATAAACCCGGTATTTAGGCGGCACACGCCTTTCCGGTAGGGATCTATGGAGGAGTATCACCGAGCCGCAAGCCCTTATCTCTTGCCGTACTGCTCCACCATAGGCCGATCAGACACCAGAATATTCTGGTCTAAGCCGCAGATTCATCTAGAATTTTAAACTGCTGCGTTAGCCTTTTTGTTTTCTGTACACCAAGCTGGGGATCGAACTCACATCCACTGAATCACTCGCAGTGAAGCGAATGAGAAACCGGCCGCCCAGCCCGCTTGGCTATCTGACCGACAGGAGTATATTTTGTTTAATTTTAGAAATAGTATAATTTCTTGCACATGGTTTGCTAGACCATTTGCATTCCACTCTGCTATTCTGATTGAGTTAGCCATTACGACGTTCTATTTATCACTGTTGTTAGCATGCTTAGTACCATGCTGTTTTGGTTTATCAATTGTGCAAACATATTTTTAAATTCGTTGAGGAATTCTGTAAGTTTATTTGAAATGTCTGAATTATTATTGTTGTCTTGTAAAGAAGTATTAGTTGCTGCAACTTGAGCATATGTTACATGTGATTGGCGTATGTGGTGAGCATTAGTGGTATTATTATTTAGGCTTGCAACTCTAGATATAGGAATGCTGCTTGTTATATTTTTGTTTTTCGAATTTACTAGGTCTTTAGATGGTGTTTGATTGCAGAATGGTACTTGCGGTTTTACTGCTGTTTGGTTTGACTTATTCTGGTTATTTATTGTTGGAACATCCTGTATATTATTTATTTATTGATAAACTGGTTGGCCATTATTATCAAATCCTAATAAGTTCCCTAAAGGGAACATATTTCTTTTGTTTTCTTTTTTTTCACTAATCACTTAGTTTTTGTTACTTTTAACTTTAACAATTTTTTGATGCTGATAAGATAATTACTAGTTAATTAGGTAGTTTTACGATAAGGAAGTTCTCTAGCGCTTTGAATAACGGTACATGTTCACGCTTCGAGAATCAGATTGCTACTACACAATAAAAATTAAAACGTCAATCCTGGTAACTATGGCATCGACGGCGATATAACCCACTGTTTAATATCTGAGAAAAATAAAATTGAATTACTGACACAAAATCTAAACGGTAATTACAGTGTATTAATACACACTCAGCAGAGACCAAGGTTCGAAGGAATATAGTTGGGATAAGCCAGTCAACACTCGGTCCGGTGAGGATCGGACGGTGACTAATCAGTACTCAGTCACAAGAAAGAATAGGTATGTCTGAGATCAATACTCCAAGACCGGGTACAGAACTAACACTAGATCATTACTCTTGCAAAAGCGGTTGGCCTTCAGTTAATACTCTAGGGCCAGCGGAGTTGTTATCAGGTTAATACACTGACGGAACTCGTCTTTTTTTAGTAGCTCAATACATGTACATCCAGATAGCACTAATGATGGAATATTAATTTCGAAAACGTTCTTTGATGTAGCCCGATAGGGTTTGTTAATATTATACCTTTTATAAAGGAATTTTTAAATAAACTTTTTGTAATATATGTTATACAGCCAGCTACAGGAATTAAGTTTCCTTGCGGAAATTAAAATTACTTACTTGGGCCTCAAGTCTCCGCTCTGGGCTGCCCCAGTTCAGAGACTTGATGCTGAAGGGTTTCTTTTATAATTTTATTGTTGGCCGGAGCCTTTTTTTGGATTTTTTTTGGTAGGATATCTGTTAAGAAAAAAAAAATTTTTTATTATATATTAAAATCATTTTGCTAGGGGTCTATAATATGTTGCGCTTGTCCACGTTGTTATCGACCTACGAACTATCCGCTTTTATGTGTTATTGTTTAGTTTGTTTTCTCTTCAGTAGTTTTAGTTTTGTCTCTGCTATACAGTCTTTCATCACGCCTCTCTCGTACGGAGGCTGCTGTTTTATACAGTCTTCTCTAAAGCACATAGATGGAAGAGGAACTTATGGTGGGAATGTGTGTACGGAACGCTGACGGGATAGAGACAATGCACAATGCATCGTTACACCCCCTTCTCTTTTGGGAAAAAAATATAGCATACACTTTTGTAGCGTGGAGCCTACAATGGCATGCTCTCATCACTATGATATGTCACTTAGGCGATAGACTACTTCGTAAACTGGTCTTATATGATTGTCAAAAAGATGTTCTCTCTGTAGATCTTGGGCGTGGCCCCACCAAATCAATTGGTACCAAAACCAAAGCTTTTCTATAATGGATAGTCAAATCTTCCTGCTGGCTGCATCTGTGACGGTTTACACTAAAGGTATTTACCTATAGTTTCTAACGTAGCGTGCTATTTAAACATAGCCATATCAGCATTTTTACGCTATTTGACAAACGGTTGTCACAATTATTAACTAGGCTGCTGCTATCTCGTTCCTATGATTCTTCTTCTGATTTGGTTCCTGTAAGGGTCTTATTCGGGTTCGGTTCTTCTTCGGATTTCGTTCCTATTCGGATATTATTCGGGTTAGTTTCTTTGCGATTCTTTTTTGGATTAGGTTCCTAGGACTCCGTGATCTTTTTTAAAAAAATCGCTTAGTCTTAATTTCAAATATTTGAAGATTCCTGTGTAATCTAAGCCGACATTTTCGGCCTCGTGCTATAATTCTTCTTTGAACAGGCGGTATATTTACGACTTACCTATCGTGGCACTTATTACTGAGTCTATGTTTGTCGTTGCTGGATAGAGCGGTATATAATATATATATATATATATATATAATATATATATATATATATATATATTTTTGTTCGGGGTTAATTGAATAAAAATATATTCAAAATAAATAAATAAGAAAATATAATTAGATCCTAGGTAATATATACAATAAAAATGAAATCGTCAATCCTGGTAACGATTGCATCGACGGCGATATGACCCACTGTTTAATATCTGCGAAAAATAAAATTCAATTAATTACATAAAATCTAAACGGTAATTACGGTGGTAAATGTGCGTTCATAACGAGGCACTGACCCTCGGTCGGACCATAGGATGGTATCATATTATCGATTTTAGGTAAAATAAATGCATTATTTTAAATGCGAGCGTTCACTGTCAGTGCTATGCTCTAGGCGAGGATACGATGCGATGGTCTCCGTAATGAACGCACCCTTAGTAGATACTCGGCGGACACGGGTAGGGACGAATCGAAGGAATAGACATGGGATGGGTCAATCAACACTTGGTCCAGTGAGAAACGGACGGTGACTAATCAGTACTCAATCACAGGAAAGAAAAGTTGTATCTCAGATTAATACTACAAGACCGGGTACGGAACTGCCACTGGATCAATACTCTAGCAGTAGCAGTTGGCCTACAGTCAACACCCTAGGGCTAGTGGAGTTCTTATCAGATTAGAAAGGTGAGTTCTTATCAGAACTCGCCTTTTTCGTGTTTTATACAGTCCTAGGCCATTCATCATCTCTAGCACACATCGATAGAAGAGAAACTTGTGGTGGGAATGCTTTAGTACGGAACACTAGCATAAAGTCAGCTAGCACTGAATACTAGTCAGCGTAAAAATGCTGATATGGCTATGTTCAAATAGCACGCCGTGTTAGAAACTATAAGTAAATGCCTTTAAAAAAAATTTATTTAAAATCCTTTATAAAAGGTATATAATAAAATACCCAAACGGGCTGTCACAAAGATATTGCAAAACGTTTACGGATTATTAAATCCATCATCAGTGCAAACCTGAAAGTAAATAACCACTTTAATTTAAAAAAACGTTGAATTTAAAATGTTGACTAAGGTTAAAGAACATTGTGGTTAATACTTACGAGGTATACATGCTATGAGCCACCAAAATATATGGGTCCAAACCCTTTAAATGGTATAAATTTACATTTGCTTTACATTAAATGTGGTTACAAATTATGATGTTTAAGTTACCGTTGGAATTGGTAACATGGCGACGGAATTTGCCTTAATGATAGAAAAAATACTAAAGGCATTTAAAATTCCACTAGGAAACTAAGTTCCTGTAGCTGGCTGTATACCATATATCACAAAAAATTTATTTAAAATCCTTTATAAAAGGTATATAATAAAATGCCCAAACGGGCTATCACAAAGATATTGCAAAACGTTTTCGGATTATTAAATCCATCATCAGTGCAAACCTGAAAGTAAATAACCACTTTAATTAAAAGAACGTTGAATTTAAAATGTTGACTAAGGTTAAAGAACATTGTGGTTAATACTTACGAGGTATACATGCTATGAGCCACCAAAATATATGGGTCCAAACCCTTTAAATGATATAAATTTACATTTGCTTTACATTATATGTGGTTACAAATTATGATGTTTAAGTTACCGTTGGAATTGGTAACATGGCGACGTATGACCCTACATAGGTAAAATGGTCCTGAGACGAAGTGTCTTCGAGGACCTGTTGATAACAACTGATCAAAATGACATTGTTGACATGTTAGAACGGATGTTGTGTCAGAGCAGTCAGTGTAACTTACGGTAGTTGTCTAAAAATGACAGATGTCAGCATTATTTAAAATTGAAAAAATTAAAATTATAATAATGTAACAGTATCAACCATCAATGTTGTAGTCTGTAATGTGAATTAATCATATGGCTATATTGGAAACATTGAAAATTTGGTTTTTTTAAAAATTAATGTGGGTAAACTGGAGTTTATGAAATTTTGTAGGATCAGTAGGCAACCAACTATACATGTATATGGATTTACTTGTTCTAAGCTAAAAAAATTTTATCAAAAGGCCCGCCCTGTATGTTGTGTAACATTTGGTACCTAGAAAATGGTAAAAAATGGCAAAAAAGGCACATGTAGGAAGATGGGTCCTATAAGATTTATTAATGAGAAATGTTGTAGTAAAAAGTGTGTTTAGATCTGTTGTTGAGCTGAAATTTAATTATGATAAGAATGTGATTATGGTGTGATGTTGATGTAGTACTTAACTTAAAACTTAAGCAAGGAGGGCCCTCTATGTCAAAAAAACAACATTTGGCACCTGATAAAAATAAAACATGTACTTATAACTTGAAAAATCTTTTATTTTTATCAGGTGCCAAATGTTGTTTTTTTGACATAGAGGGCCCTCCTTGCTTAAGTTTTAAGTTAAGTACTACATCAACATCACACCATAATCACATTCTTATCATATTTAAATTTCAGCTCAACAACAGATCTAAACACACTTTTTACTACAACATTCCTCATTAATAAATCTTATAGGACCCATCTTCCTACATGTGCCTTTTTTGCCATTTTTTACCATTTTCTAGGTACCAAATGTTACACAACATACAGGGCCTTTTGATAAAATTTTTTTAGCTTAGAACAAATAAATCCATACACATGTATAGTTGGTTGCCTACTGATCCTACAAAATTTCATAAACTCCAGTTTACCCACATTAATTTTTTAAAAAACCAAATTTTCAATGTTTCCAATATAGCCATATGATTAATTCACATTACAGACTACAACATTGATGGTTGATACTGTTACATTATTATAATTTTAATTTTTTCAATTTTAAATAATGCTGACATCTGTCATTTTTAGACAACTACCGTAAGTTACACTGACTGCTCTGACACAACATCCGTTCTAACATGTCAACAATGTCATTTTGATCAGTTGTTATCAACAGGTCCTCGAAGACACTTCGTCTCAGGACCATTTTACCTATGTAGGGTCATACGTCGCCATGTTACCAATTCCAACGGTAACTTAAACATCATAATTTGTAACCACATATAATGTAAAGCAAATGTAAATTTATATCATTTAAAGGGTTTGGACCCATATATTTTGGTGGCTCATAGCATGTATACCTCGTAAGTATTAACCACAATGTTCTTTAACCTTAGTCAACATTTTAAATTCAACGTTCTTTTAATTAAAGTGGTTATTTACTTTCAGGTTTGCACTGATGATGGATTTAATAATCCGAAAACGTTTTGCAATATCTTTGTGATAGCCCGTTTGGGCATTTTATTATATACCTTTTATAAAGGATTTTAAATAAATTTTTTGTGATATATGGTATACAGCCAGTACAGGAACTTAGTTTCCTAGTGGAATTTTAAATGCCTTTAGTATTTTTTCTATCATTAAGGCAAATTCCGGAGCCTTCTTGGGATTGATATTATTTTTTATTACGTTGGTTACTTTTTTAGCGGTAGCGGGCTTTATTATTCCTTGATCAGTATTGTTCACAACGGGTCGTCAAGATGGCGTCAGGTAATAGATTTTTTTTATTGTCTTAATGCCTCGACAACTAATGGTCATTGGCATGGTACAGTCAGGTACCTAGTGTAGTGTGTGTGTGTGTGTGTGTGTGTGTGTGTGTGTGTGTGTGTGTGTGTGTGTGTGTGTGTGTGTGTGTGTGTGTGTGTGTGTAGAGTAATTGTCTTGATACTTAGCAAAGTCGACGTCATTGTCTTTGCTAAGAGACGCTAATTGTATCCGAACGTCTGCGGTCCCTCCGGTGAGTACCGATCGCACAAGGATAGAAATTATTTTCATTCTTTAATTTTTAATAAACGAAAATTTCTCCACCCAGGTGAGATTCGAACTCACGACCTTTAGGTTTAAAGGTAGTCGCTCTTACCTCTAAGCCACAGAGGGGGTTTGGTTAATAGATTCAAGTATAATATCATATTATATTAATATATCGTCTGGTGTATGACACAGTGGCTTTCTTTAAAGGTGATGAGATTCTACTACAAAATAATTTAAAGAATCTTATTGACTGTATAGATAATAACTCTGAATGTAGTTGTGAATGTAAATATAATTACATAAGCTTTTATAAATGAAATGAAAATTAGTACACTATTGATAGTAATGCAATTAAATATTTTGCCATACATAAAGTGAGTGTATGCAGATTTGGTATTAGCATAAATAAACTTTTAAGTGGTCAGACATTGTTCTACTTCAGGCAATTAAATTAAATATTTCCTCTAGCAAGATTTAGTAAAATTAAAAAAAAAGTTTTAAAAATGTAATGAAAATGATTTCAATCTCTGTAAAAGATCATTTTTCAATTATTAACCCCCAAAAATATCAGCATCCATTTTTCTATTTTAGTGTCTTTCTTTGGATCCCAATTAACTGAAATTGCATGTAAAATTATGTAGGTACAACAGGAATAAGTCAACATAATAACAATTTTTGCTCTGTGCAAAAAAAAATTGTTTGTAAGGTAATTAACTAAAGATCAAGAACAGAAAAAACTCACTTAAGTAAGTCAATTTAATTAATAAATTGTATAATAAAGCATATATTCATCTTCTTAACTCATTCCATCACCAGTTCTTTTTCTTATTCCTTTATTATTTGTCTCATCCTCTTAAGACCTAACTTAACCACAAGAGAATATTCAAGTTTGCCTTGTAATTTAACTGCATCCTTGCTTATCTAAAAATATTAACTTTTAAAGAATATTTATCATATTTATTAAAGAAAACTTACCAACGTATGAGTTGATGGAACAAATGGAACAATTGAGGTATCCATAATTAATGTAAAATTCAAAATATAAACTAAAAAAACTACTAAATACTACTAGTACTAAGTACTATTTTCTTTTTATTGTTTGACATAATGAACTTTTTTAAATTTCCCTCTCAATTTAAAGTTGGTAATATGGTTGGTAGTACTTAAAATCACAAACGGTATTTTGTTAGACATCAGTTTGAAAGTTAGTTTTTTGTAGTTACATCGAACTATTTAAACAACAATAGTTCCTCCTACTGCCTCTTTCTGTTCGTGAGATGTGACTGAATTCAAACCTGCGAAGACGACTGTTTTTTGTCAAACATGTCGTCTTATTTTTTACATTTTAAACTTTGTAACATGTTCTTTAATTTTTAAGTTATTTTAAAATTTTTAACAGTTTTAATGCCTTCAGTAATTCAGATCACATTATGTTATTTAACGTTGTGTTTTATATGCTATGAATCTTACTTTCTGGTAAGTTTTTATAACTTTTATATTACATCAGCCAAAGTTTATAACACAGTAATTTTCATTGTAGACCTTGATAAAGGTGGCAAACAACCACCGAAAGCTCGGATTTCAGAATAAATAGTACGCCTTAGCAAAGCTCTATTTTTTATTGACTACCACACCCAAAAAGAAAAAAGTATTTACATATTTTTTCCAAACTAGTCATAAAAAATTTTGGACTACCTTATATATATATATATATATATATATATATATATATATATATATATATATATATACAGGGTGGTGAATCGTCAAACGGGCCATAGGAAACTCAATGGGAAATTCTAAATTGTTGAATTCCTGCTTCCCTAATTATTTTACACCAAAAGTCATGGGAAACTATTTGTAGAGGACTCAAATATGTATCGAAAACAACTGTTAAAATTATTCTACGACTTAAACGTATTCCAAAATTTTGCTAAAATATAATACATTTTTCTGTGAAAAAATGTGTATTACGTGTTGCGTTTTGTCATATTATTGTTTCTAATATTTGACAATATTTAAATCAATTATATTACATTTATCTATGATTTAAATGGCCAAAATTTTGTGATTTATTGTTAAAAAACAATTAAGTTGATTAAAAAATGTACTCGGTTGAGAAGAAAAAAGCAATAATAAAAATGTTTTATTCATGTTTTATTATAACATTTGTTATAGTTTTATGTTTAGAAATTATCATATATTATTATTAGGAATAAAGATCACAGTAACAGTATATTGGAATTCATTGAATTGTTGTATAACTTAACTTAACATGGAATTAAATTTTAGTGAATTAGAATATCTTACGTTAAATAAAGATCCGGTAGTGGCAGGAAAAGGTTCGCGCTATCGCCTGAATACAACATTATGCGATTTTTCGTCAACTGAGTACATTTCATTATATTGATCGATTTGTAAACAATATAATTTATTGTTCACAAAGTAATAATGTTCATTAGTAGTAGTATTTAGTAAAATTCATTGTTTATAATTTAATCATAAAATAAAAAAATTGACAATTCAAATTGTCAAACATCTGACATAAATATGATAAAACACAAACGTCCTAATATATATTCTTGCATTACGTGTGGCCTAACTTTTAGGGGTGGCCTGAAAAATGTATTATATTTTTGCAAAATTTTTAAGTACATTTGAGTCGTAGAACGGTTTTAACATTTGTTTTTAATTCAGATTTTAGTCCTCTACAAATAGTTTTTTATGACTTTTGATCTAAAATAATTAGGGAAGCAGCAATTCAACAATTTAAAATTTCTCATTGAGTTTCCTATGGTCCGTTTGACGATTCACCACCCGGTATATATATATATATATATATATATATATATATATATATATATATATATATATATATATTTGGATATCACATGCAGCAACTAAAACTTATTAGTTCGTAAGGCTTTATTATTCAATTTGCAATTGGTTCAAATTTTGCAATGGATTGTATATTGTATTATCTTTTATTTTCTGATATTGACGATTTATATAATTTTTGTAAATTTCAATTGTTATTATTTCTGTTCTATTTTATCTAAAATTTTATGGGCTTAGAATGCATTTGTAATAAGTCTTCTTTCTTAAAGAATGAAAGAAGTCTGTAATAAAAATTATTTAAGCTGTTAATAGCGTGAGAGGATTTTTGTGTTGTAGGTTTCCAGATACTAATATGTCAAAATATGCCCTAGCTGAGCGAATGGACCTTAATAAGGATTTAAATAATTCCCAAAGATCATTGAGCATTATTATCTTTATTTGTCATTTTTTAAATCATTGTGGAAATGTGTACATTTTTCTCGTATTAGTTGTTTAAATATACTAGCGAGATTTTTATCTTTTATACTCTCTAATTGTATCATAACCTGCCTTTATGTATTTTGTGCATGATTTATCTTATTTTTCATTTTCCTATCTTTTACTTCAAGCAACCAGTAAAAAGTGATTTGCCTTTTAGTGAATAATTAAATTTTGGAGAATACTCATCATCCCCTCAATTCTTAATAGCATTTTAAAGTTTATCATCTGTAAATTCAAAGTACTAATAAATCTAGAAATAGATATCATTAATGCTTCATGCCCCATTAATTCAAAAGATATTTACCTCAAGATTTAAAAATGTGTGCTCTCTAAAGACAAGGAAGAGGATCACGTCGAAGGGATGAGAAACCTTATTTCAAGGCTCATCAGTAACACTAGTGGCCCATTATATTTCCTATTAACGCTGCCAGATAACCTATTTGACATCGATATTTTATTAGATAGATACCGAACGGGTTTTATAGGTGCTTTATTTTCGCCCGTGTCTTCTAAAGCGCTTTTAAAGGAAAGACACATTTTTTATTTTCGACCTTCGCTATTAACCTTTTTCCGAAGTTAACCGGGCTTTACATAATCTCTGAATAAACAAGACACTTTAAAAATCTAAGATTGGAAATTTTACATTCAATTTAAAACACGAAATAATTTTTGGATCGTAGGCATCCATGACAACGTCATTAAAGATCAAATATCTTCAATTTTGGATCGTGTGGATTTTAAGAAACATATTTATAACTGTAACCTCAAGACTAATACCAACCGACAAATTGATTCATGTATTATTAATCTGAAAATGTTTAATAGTAAAGGGTTAATATTGCTCTTTTGAATTGCATTCTCACAATGTTTTGTAAAAAATTAATACAATATCTAAAATACCTGCACCTGTTTTATAATTATTTAATAAATACTACCTGAAAAACTAATTACGTAAATAACATTACCAACAAAGTACGTAAAGTACTGCCATTAGTTCGAAGATAATCATATTTTGCGTGGAACTCGCATCTACTGCAACTCGTACTAACCATGTTTATAAAATGTTGCATTTTTAATTAGTTGGTCACTTCACGGTGGTACGGTTACGGTTGCAAGAGCTCACAAAACATAAACTCGGTGCTTCTGAAGTAAAAATACGACGGATCATAAGTTACAAAGCCGTAGGGAGCTGGCAGAAATTAAAAACAATTCACAGTTCTCAAGATTTACACGACAATTAAGTTTATCACTTTTGCTGTAGTCCGGACATCATAAAGTTGTAATAAGTAGGATAGTGTCATAAAATATATACGATAGCATGAAATATACTTTGTGGTGTTTATTACTAAGCAGTTAGTAGTCGATGTTTAAAAGTGACTCTTGTTTCTTTATTTAATTGATTGAGTGTTTAAATATAATTATAGATATCCTGAATATTTGCGGTAGGCTGCTAAAATAAATATAAATAGGTAAATGAATTACGAGAATTCAAGATAAAAAAATTCGGAAATCTAATTAACGAGTCTAAAATACGGAATCATTTTAAGAGAAAACAGTCCGGCGCCGATATTGAATAAATATGGACTTTTTTGATCGATCCTGACAAATTGTGAAATTTGCATAGAAATAAGAAATAAGAAGAAATAAGATCTGTGATTGTTGCAGTTTCGCAACTGTAAATAAACATGTGTAAATGTACTTTTAAATACTTTAAGACTTTTTAATAGTTTCTATTCTCCTCGTATATTTTAAAACCAGATTTGCGTGTAAGTGACACAGCCGTTTTAAGGGCTAAAGATTGCAAGGCGGGCCATCTGCCAAATATCACCACATGTGTGTGGTACCTAAGATAGGGGATGCATTTCAAATACAAAACAAGAGTCGAAAAGTATCTCTCGAACGATGAACATGTGTATGTAAAGACGAAGAGTACCTGACTCCTTATCGGTCTTTTGACCAAAAAAGACGAAAATGTGCATCAAAAACTTGTGTAGTTGAAGTCGGCCGCTGAAGGCGTAATTTGCGATAGCGTTGGGGCTATCTTTTTCATGGGGTAAGGAACAATACACCATTTATATACGATTTGCTGCATATATCAAGTACGTGCACTTGTATATTTATTTGATATTTTTGGAACTCATCGCATTTGTGCCGCGATCGCAATTGAACATTGTCAATTGACATTTTGCGTTTGTTCCGGTTTATTTACTATATTCTTATTTTTGTATTTTGTTTTGTAAACACCGATTTATTTTATGCGTGGTTTGTATTAATAATTGTATTGTTTGTATGTTTTTATACCATTGACATATATATATGTATGTATTATATATATATATATATATATATATATATATATATCCATATTTTTATGTTTTTGTTGTAATATTATTAATTTGTTTTTCATCTTTTTATGTATAGTATGTTTGCTGCTAATTGGTAGGTTTTGTCTTGTTTTGTCGGTGGTTTTTAATAGAATCGACATCTTTCTGTTTTGGTTGGTTTATGGTTGTCTTTTGGTGTGTCTGTTGGAGTGTTTCATAGTAGGTAATAGTTAGGTTTGTAATATATTCTTCTTCTTTTAAGTAATATATTCTACTTTAATTATAATGGTATATTTGATTATGTATATTTATGTTTAATTTTACACCTTTTTAAAATAGAGTTTTATACAGTCCACTGGCTTTGATTTCTTTTCTTTAGTTTAATATACATACCCATTTCGAAAGGGGGAAACCAGCGAGTTCTGGATTGAACAGAATATCTTCTCTCCCCTTCAGGATGATCTCAATTGTTATATTGAGGTCATCGTATGTGCAGAACGCAACAGTGATTACATATTTTATTATTAATAAAGTAATTGATCACAGTATCTTAGAAACACAGTACATACATTATACCAGCCATTTATCGACACTAGTTTTTATCATCAAAGGTAATTACCAAAATCTGAAGCGGAACAGGTCCGTATTTAGGATAATCAAATTTAAAATGGAATTTATGTTACTGAGAATAACGATGAATTATCTCAATCTACTTCACAACCATCTTTATCTTACTCAGCTGCAGCCAGTAAACAACAAGAACCAATCTATCCATCCAAACTACAAGCAATAGTTTTCAATTCTCTCAATAATGTCAAATTAGAAGAATACTTGTTAGTGATAGAGATACTCTAGTTAGTCCAAAACATATTCTTTTTTCATCAAGAATCACCAACAATCGTATCTATATTTATTTCTCAAGCAAACAAATCGTAAATGGATTTTTTGCAAACAATGGAGGTTTCATTACTGTAAACAATATAGACATTTAAGTCTGTAGACTAATTACTCCAAGTGAAAAATCTTAATATCCAATGTTATCTTCCACTATCCCGCATAAGATAATAGAGAAAGAACTTTTATCTTCAGGCTAAAACTAACTTCATCAGTGTCATTTTTGCAAATAGGAACTAGCAAGCACCAGGAATGCGAACAAATTTACGATCCCATTGTTATAACGTATGATGACAGTAACAATCGAATTTTTTAACGATAGACAATGTATGTTTCTATTGCACACAACATGGTCACATTCCCAGTAGTTGCTCAGTAACTGTAAACAACTCTGTCACCAAGCAGCAACGACTGGTATGACACCTTCAACAACGAGTACCTCTACAAATATATCAAATACCTCAACGTCATCTTCAAAAACATCATCTACAACCCACTTAATAACGCACGATACATCGACTACAGTTAATGCAATATCAGTATTATCTAAAACAAATATATCCATTTCACCAACACATCATCCCACACAAGCATTACTAAACAGTGTTTATCTTCTAGTCAACACAATATTTTCAGCTCTCTTATGAAAATAAAGACTGTCCGGCACCACAAGAATTTAGCTATTCCAACGAGGAAAGTACAATGTATTTTCAAAGCGAATCCTAGAAACAAAAAAGAATAAAAACAAAACCATCGACAGTGTCTTTAAAAACCCTAATGCCACCAATTAAAGAATTGTTCGATTCCGAAAAACAAATGTTAACCTTCGAGAAAACAGTTGATTTATCTTAAAACATTCAAGGAGCTAACGATGTTATCAGTGTTACAAATAAATATACCTCAGACACTCAAGCATTTATACAACTCTTATCCAAATTCCATTCATGTACATCCGATCGTCCGCTAAAATTGAAATGTACAAAGTTAAAAAAGAAACTAACGAAACAACTCAGAAAACTCAAATACGAGGATGAAAAACTCGACACGAATATGTCGAGTGAGTTATCCCAGGAGCTTAACATTTAATTAAAAAATAATAATCATTCAATTTATTAGAAAGGAATATAAACGGGTTTTATACCCATTATGATATGCTTCAAATTTTAGTTAATGATCTTTCACCTGCTATTATTTGTGTTCAAGAAACAAATTTCTAAGACCAACATTGTCATAGATTTAATAACTTTTGGACTTTTTATTAAAAATAGAACAATCAGGAAAAAGCAAGTGATGGACTGGTTATTTATGTTCATAACACCCTTGAAGCACAAACAATTCCTCTTAGAACAGACAACGAAGCTGTAGCCGTCTCAGTTAAAGCTTCCCAATGCATTCATGTATGCTGCATTTATGTTGCCCCAAAAGCCATTGTTCCTCTCCATATGCCCAGGCTAATATTAGGAGATTTTAAAAGTCACAACCCAATGTGGGCTCAACAAATTTTAATACCAAAGGCAGGCTAATCGAAGACTATACGCTGAGGCCATAGAAATAAACATAGAATCACTAGACATCAGTTTTGACAACACTGATATAAATGAAACTCTAAACATATTTACCAATATTATTATATACGCGGCAGAAACACATATAGGAAAAACTAAAATATTAAGGAACCACGGACCCCTAACATGGTGGAACATAGAATGTCAAAACGAAATCAAGATATATAAAGTATCTTTCAACAAAATAAATGAAAAACATAATAACGCAACTAACATAATTAAATACAAAAAACAGAGAGCACATGCTAGATATATAACAAAAACTGCTCGAAAAATCAACTGGAGGAAATTTGTCTCAAATATAAATAGTTCAACGATTTTATCTACAGTAAAAAACAAATTTTATCAAGTACCTTTTATTACTCATAATACTAATGTAATAACAAAACCCAATGAAATAGATAATGTTTTTGCTACAAATTTCGACACAAACTCCAGTAATAGTAACTATTCCGAAAAGCATTTGATACGGCATGGCGTCATGATATTATCAGAACACTTCATATATGGAATTTGAGAGGTAATATCTTTAATTACATTTTAAATTTTCTTAAAGGGAATTTTTCAAGTAAGGGTTAACCACTGCACATCTTCAATCAGACATCAAGCAAATGGCACCCCTCAAGGGTCTGTAATAAATGCAACGCTATTTTTAATTTCCATGAATAATATTATACCATCAAAATCTAGCTTGGTTCTTGGCAGATTATATGCAGATGATCTGGTGTTAATATGTTCAGCGTCACTTACAAACCGCACTTCACGAACTCGAAAACTGGTCGAAGAAAACAGGATTTCAGTTTTCACTCAGAAAATCAAAGTGCTTGTTATTCACAAAAAACGTGATCCAATTAAATCACAGCTAACATTATATAATCAAATCCTAAATTACGCTGATGACATTAGGTTTTTAGGAATGATCTTCGATACGAAACTAACATGGAAAAAACATATACTGTATTAAAAAAAAACGTGCCAAAATGGAATCAATACATATTGTGAAAACTTTTCTAATGAAAACTATCGAGTGGACTATAACTGCTTAATCCATGTTTATAAAACCCTAATAAGATCTAAAATAGATTACTGTTCTGTAGTATATGCATCTGCCAAAGAATCTGTATTACATCACCTCGACGTTATTCAAACTACGGCATTAAGAATAGCTACAGGAGCATTTCGGACCAGACCAACAGAAAGTTTGAGAGCATAAACTGGAGAGGCACCAATTAAATATAGAAGGATGCATTTAACTGTGACATATGCATTTGCCGCTAATTCTAATTCGAATAATCCAACTACTGGTCGTTTTAAAAACATATACTGAAAATAGGAATGTGAAACCACCATTCTACGAAAGGGTTAAGCAAACTCTCATGGCTTTACAAATTTCGATATCAAATACATATTCCAACTTCATAAGAATTCCTCCTTCTTGGATAATGAGCATTCCTCAATCCGACTCATCCTTAAATATCTTTAGAAAAAAAGATACTCCCTACTCCTTAAAACATCTACTGGAGTTGGGGCAGCTGTCGTTTCTTCAAATATTACACTTCAGTATAAACTAACCTCCTTAAGATGCATACATACCTCTTCTTTTTCATATACCATGTCCTTTCAGAACGTTGGTTACCATCATAGCTATCTTAATTTTATTCACTGCCACCCTAAATAGCATGCTTGTATCAACACCATACCAATCTCGCAAGTTCTTCAACCATGAGGTTCTTCTTCGTCCTGGACTGCGTTTGCCTGCTATTTTTCCTTGCATGATATTTTGTAGCAACCTATATTTGGGACCTCTCATTACATGTCCGAAATACTCCAGCTTTCTCTGCTTGATGCTTTTTATGATCTCAGTAGTCTTGCTGAGACGTTCTAGTATTGTGGAGTTTCGAATCTTCTCCACCCAGGAAACTTTTAGAATTCTTCTATAGCACCACATTTCGAAAGCCTCAAGGCGATTTAAATCGAATTTATTCACAGTCCAGGACTCGACAGCATAAAGTAAGACCGAGAACACGTAGCAGCGAAGTAGGCGGATCCTTAATACCAGTTTTAGGTCTCTGTTACATAACACCTTGGACATCCTTCTAAAAGCACCTCTAGCATACATACCGGCGAGCTATAATCGTATATAAAGAATGAATGAGAGAGGGATAGAGGAATGAAGATCAGAATAAAATGGCAGATAAGATAAATCAGGGAAAGATCTAGTGGTACTAAGCAATGAAGTTCTCATCGTTTTTGGCGTCGCCATAAAGAAAAGTATGCTGATGATAATCTGTAATTAAGTTTCAAATAAAACGATTTTTAAAAGTAGTTTTTCAGTCTTTTATTTATTTGTAATGTTTTTTTTTCTTTTTAGACTACTGGAAATTAATGACTGGTTTGTGGACAAAAAATTTGATTTTATATCATGTCTCAATGTGATCGATCGCTGTGATACTCCCCTACAATTATTACATCAAATAAGAGATGCATTAACCCCAAACGGAACACTACTGTTAGCTGTTGTACTACCATTTTCCGCATACGTAGAAGCAGGTAAGACTTCTATCATATATAGATATAGGTACTTACAATATATTTATATCAAGGGCATTATGCATTAATACATTTAATTTTTTGTAATTAGATATAAAGTATCATATCTAAGTTTCTTCCTTTCTTTATATTATTGTATTGTGTTTTATGGCACGATAAAACTTTATAGCTCTATCGAGAATAGGAAACGAATTTTTCGTTTCTTGTATGTTCTTTGGTTTTTTTTTATTTATATCTTGCTGTTCAGTAGTTTTGACGTGATTCTATCGGCACTTTTTATTAATAAAGATGTTTTAAATACTTGTTCAAACCACGTTCTCGGCGTTCAAACAGTTAAAAGCTATACAGAAAAATATCAAATGGTTAAGGGACAATTAATTACTATTTAACTGGGAATAAGCCACAATTAAAGATAAAAATACGTTTATTGACGTTTCAATTTCCACTTCGGAAATCGTTCTCAAAATCGTTGTTTGTATTTTGAGAACGATTTCCAAAGTGGAAATTGAAACGTCAATAAACGTATTTTTATCTTTAATTGTGGCTTATTCCCAGTTAAATAGTAATTAATTTAAAATGCCACAAGAAAATAGCTTCAGAACAATGTTAAGGGACAACAATCGAATCAATACGAAAACATGAACAGTTGCTGGACGCTGTAAAAGAAAAGTATTGTGGAGAAAACTTTGTACATTAAAAAAGTAGTGAGTATAGCTCACCAAAAGTAACCAAAAGAATAAAGATACTCTTCTTTTCAGTTGATGCTGAAAATCTTCAGATGATACGATCCGATACGTGTGAAACGTAGGTTATGATTTGTATCCACCAAAACCGTCCATCTATTGAAAAGGGCTTGGTGGAAAATCTATTCGCTACACCCTTTCTAGTCTTTTATTTGTTTGCTATCGCGTTTATTCTATAACACCCTCCCTGTAACTTTATTGCTTCCACCTTCTCTTCTATTGTCTTTTACCACTCTCACACTAAATAATAGTAATCTCACACTTATGGCATTCTTCCCGTTACTTTCGTTTACACACATTAATCTTCTCCTTGACAACATTTATGTTTGAACTTTGAAAATAAGGCTATTATCGAGCACAAGTTAATTAAATCTAGCCCAAGTACTTTCGCTTAAAATAGCATCTTCAGGGCATTTCGTCAAAATAAGAACTATCCGGCAAGCGTAGATTGTGGAAACATTAAAAATAACATAAATTATACAAAACACTACACTAAAACGAGGACAAACAGTTTAAAATTACTTCTACGCTACATTCTCTGTCAGTATCTGGATGGATAATATATCATTATCCATCCAGATACTGACAGAGAATGTAGCGTAGAAGTAATTTTAAACTGTTTGTCCTCGTTTTAGTGTAGTGTTTTGTATAATTTATGTTATTTTTAATATTTCCACAATCTACGCTTGCCGGATAGTTCTTATTTTGACGAAATGCCCCTGAAGATGCTATTTTAAGCGAAAGTACTTGGGCTAGATTTAATTAACTTGTGCTCGATAATAGCCTTATTTTCAAAGTTCATTTATTCGAGCATTCAACCTCATTTCATTTATTTATGTTTGAAGTAGGAACCAAAACAGTCTGCCTCGTGAACAACTTACTTTGACAATAGTGTATCTCTTTGTGTTTATGTCTAATTACGAGATTAATGATAATACACTCAGTTCACTCACCTTCTCCGTCTCTCCCGCCTATTTGCTTTGCAGCTCATCCATTACTCTCTCGCTCACACATTTTCGGTCCCACACTGTTCCCAATCTTTACAATCTTTAGTGCGTTTCTTAGTCATCAGATATATCTCACTTGCTTTAAGTGCACCAATATTCACTATCAGTATACTTAGGACTCACGTAGTTGGCCTCTTTAAAGACTATATTCTTTTCTCCTAATGGTTTCACTACTTTTATCATTTGAGGCGCAGCATCCGTTAAAAAAAGAATAAGTTTTTCGGCAGGAATAAATTGAGGCAGAAAAAATTGAATTAAAATTTATTGTATTCCTCTTGGAACATGGTCGCTGTCGGTGTTTTGCAATTGCTGAGAAGCGATCAGAAATGGCTTACATTATCACTATATTCTCGTGTAACACACCAATATATATCGCCCAGAGGACTCTGTTGTTTCATCTACGACGATACAAAAGTATTGTTCTGCTACAGTTTTTTGGATTTGATTCTCTATATATACGATTTCTACATATTTTTTATAATAAACTTTCTTCTGGTACATTGTTTTTGGCATGAGATCCCACTGAACATGGGTGTCGATGTCATCTGCACATGCGACAACCTACTACACAGATTTGTTAAAGATAGTGCGGTTTGTATTAATCTGGGCTCTCGAATTACGTTTTCTAGAACAAGGTTAAATAAGACACTATCACTTGTCATTAGTCCATTTTTGCAATGGAAGGGTCTTGAAAGATCGATCTGGATTCTGACCATGCTCACTGCTCCTGTGAGTGTAAGCTCAGTTAGTTGAATAAGATGAAGGGCTGTGGTCTGTGATAAATCGACTAAATTTAAGCCAATCTGCTGTATCTCGAGTGTATGGTCGGTACCAAGATACTAGTGATTATGTCCGCTGACAAAAAGGACGTCGTAAACGAATAACAACGGAGAGAGATGATCGATTTCTTGTATCGAAATCCCTGAAAAAATGACATTTGACTGGTGCTAATCACAAAAAAGAGCTTAGAGAGGTCCGAGGTGTGGTTACCAGCATTTGGACAGTCAGAATGAGACTGAAAGCAATCAGCCTGACACAAAAAAAGGCAGCTACGACTCCTAAGCTAACTGCAGCCCAGAAGCAAAGGCGATTAGAATTTGCTCGCGAACATCTGGATTGGGACGACTATCAATGGTCAATCAGGTATTATTCTCCGACGAAAGTATGATCTGCCTAGAGACATTTTGGGTGGATCTGTCAAGTTTACTAAAGATGTGTGATGTTTAAATGTTATTGTGAAGATGAATGGGAAAACTACAAAAGACTGAGGATCACAGAGACCCGAAAACCAAACCCTGAGGGAAATTGGATGAGTGAAAAGAAGTTGTAAATGATAATGAAAAACGCAGTATGAAAAGGTGAAGATGTGTGATTGAGTGGGTGATGGTGTATATTAATGAAAATTGTATTTGGAGAGAATGTGGCATGAACTGCTCTGAAATTATTTTGTTGGGAAGGAGTATGGAGAATATTGGTTATTAGGTCAGATTTGACGTTTGGATGCCTAGACAGAAGTGAGGAAAGAAGAGAAAGAAGTGAGGAGTTGGATATATTGAACAAAGTTTGAGGGGGCTAAGGATGATTAGTAGGTGATGAGAGAAGTATGAGAATTTAAATAATAATGAAGAAGTAAGTTTGATAATAAGTTATGAGAATAATTGACGGTGGAGCGGAAGAAAGTCTCGATTAAATAAAACATGGCGATTGACACAATTTGGACTTCTCTGTTTTTCTTTAATGATTTCTAATTTCTCAAATTAGACCTATATGAAGACCTAGAAATCATTAAAGAAAAACAGAGAAGTCCAAATTGTGTCAATCGCCATGTTTCATTTAATCGAGACTTTCTTCCGCTCCACCGTCAATTATTCTCATAACTTATTATCAAACTTACTTCTTCATTATTATTTAAATTCTCATCCTTCTCTCATCACCTACTAATCATCCTTAGCCCCCTCAAACTTTGTTCAATATATCCAACTCCTCACTTCTTTCTCTTCTTTCCTCACTTCTGTCTAGGCATCCAAACGTCAAATCTGACCTAATAACCAATATTCTCCATGCTCCTTCCCAACAAAATAATTTCAGAGCAGTTCATGCCACATTCTCTCCAAAAACAATTTTCATTAATATACACCATCACCCACTCAATCACACATCTTCACCTTTTCATACTGCGTTTTTCATTATCATTTACAACTTCTTTTCACTCATCCAATTTCCCTCAGGGTTTGGTTTTCGGGTCTCTGTGGTCCTCAGTCTTTTGTAGTTTTCCCATTCATCTTCACAATAACATTTAAACATCACACATCTTTAGTAAACTTGACAGATCCACCTTAAACACAATTACTCTTACATTTCCACATATTGTCACAATACACTCCATAAGCCTGTTAACTTTTCACCTACCTACACTCTAACTTATAACTCATCCTTTTTACTTTTATATTTCTTAGGTACCAAATGTTTCTTTTAACATATAGGGCCTTTTGTTTTCTTGAGTTATAACTCGAGCAATGTAGGAACAATATCACACCTAACCATCTTTCAGCCATCAAATTTCTTTCAGTCTGGCATACTTGCCCACACACATAAACAACCTACCATCTTTACTTTACACACATAACCAGTAATTCATGTTTACTTACTTATAACTTAAAAATCTATTTTATTTATCTTTACTAGGTACCAAATGTAGTTTTTTGACATAAAGGGCCTTCCATACTTAAGTTTTAAGTTGAGTACTACATGAACACCATATTATGATCACATTCTTGTCACATTTACATTTCAGCTCAATAACAGATCCAAACACACTTCCACCTATTACATCAATACTCAATAATATATCTTTTAGGACCCATCTTCCCACATGTGTCTTTTTACCATTTTCTAGGTACCAAATGTCTCACAACATACAGGGCCTTTTGACAAAATCTCTAGCTTAAAATAAATATATCCTTACACATGTATAGTTGGTTGCCTATCAATCCCACAAAATTTCATAAATTCTAGTTGACCTACATTAATTTTTAAAAAACCAATTTTCAATGTTACAAATATACCTATCTGATTAATTTACAATACAGATTACAATATTGATGGTTGATACTGTTACATTATTATAATTTTAACTTTTTTAATTTTAAATAAGGCTGACATCTGTCAATTTTAGACAACTACCATAAGTTACACTGACTGCTCTGACACAACATCCGTCCTAACTTGTCAACAATGTCATTATAATCAGTTGTTATCAACAGGTCCTCGTAGGCACTTCGTCTCAGGACCATTTTACTCATGTAGAGTCATACGCCGCCATGTTACCTATCCAACGGTAACTTAACCATCACAAATTAGAAACACTAATAATGTAAAACAATTTCAAATTTATAACTTTTAAGGGGTTTTTACCCATATATTTTGGTGGCTACTAGCATGTACAACCGTAAGTATTAACCACATTTTGCTCTAACCTTTGTCAACATTTTCATTTAACGTTCTTTTTAATTAAAGTGGTTATATACTTTCAGGTTTGCACTGATGATGGATTGTTTAATCCGAAAACGTTTTGCAATGTGTTTGTGATAGCCCGTTTGAGGCAATTTTATATACCTTTTATAAAGGATTTTAACAAATTTTTTTGTGATATATGGTATACAGCCAGCTACAGGAACTTAGTTTCCTCGTGGAATTTTAGAATATTTAAGTGGCGTCTATCCTTCTTCTTTCCGCTTTTCGTAGGGTCTAAGATATTAATGATTTTGTTGGTTAATAGATCTATATTCTTCGTCGAACGAATCTTCGTGTCTTCTAAACTTGTTAGATTTTAAAACGTCTTTAGCTGCCATGCTTACATTTTCTTCGATTTTTGATAGTAAACTTGACTTGTTGGATCCCTTTTAGATTATTGTTGGATGGTCCGATATCCCTATTATAAATATCATGTTGACACATTAGAAGTTCTGCTTGAATTAATAAGACATTGTGTATTTAGAATCCAGTAAACACTCACCTCAGTAATTAAAATTTAACAGTGTACAGTAAAACTATAACAACACTTAATATTTATAATTAATACAACCAATAAAAGCATGATTATAAACATAAAAATAAGATTTATTAATCATTGTTAGTTAATAACTATTTATGTTTTAGGAACAAATCATAAACCCCAAGAACTATTGCCGATAAGCGGACCTAATTTTGAAGATCAAGTTATGAGTGTAATAGAAAATGTCTTCACTCCGGCCAATTTTGAAGTCATTTCATGGAGCAGAGTTCCTTATTTATGTGAAGGAGATCTACAACAATCCTACTACTGGTTGGATGATGCAGTTTTCGTACTTAAACTAAAAGATTGCTAAATCTGAACTACCTACTGAAAGACACATAATTTTGTATTGTGAAAATCTCATGAAATATGTATAAGCTTAAAAGAGTGTTTTTAAATTTTTTTTATTTACAAAATAATTTAACCAAATAATAGAGAGTAGGTAGGTATATTTTTAATCGTTTACGTAGCAATAAAAGTGCAAACCAACTCTTAAACATATGTCGATTCCAGAACCCACGGGATCAAAGAGAAAAAATTAGGTTTTGATATAATTAAAGTTAAAATTAAAAACATATCAGGTCGTGTTTGTAGTTACACTATATTTTTAACGTAGATTTTTATTCTATAACTATCTCAACTCATAAAAACTCGGTCATTCATATTAAAAAAATCTTTTGCGCGGTTTTATGTAATTAAATTCTACATAGTTTTGGATACTGCACTTGGATCTCTTGTAACACTGCACTTGGGTATATTGCCTTTTAAGTGTAGATGAATAATGACACCGATTGAAATAAAAAATATTGTTCTATATTGGTCATACATAAAAATGTAACGTGTGGTTTAAGTTAATCATGATCTGTCATAAACCTTATCTCTGTCGTCACATTATGCTCATCTTGATATTGAGCTTGAGGCTAAGTACCTAGTGTATGTAACTCCTTGAGGAAGTCTTAGAACGAAAAGTCCTAAGGATAATATTTGAACCTATTAACGAAAACGGAGTGTAGAGATTAACCATGAACTCTGCCAACTCTTCAAAGTGTCACCGATCTCAGAATTCTTAAACTTCAGAGACTTCGATGGGCTGGTCATGTAGTGAAAATGGAGACCGGAAGATTGCCAAAAAGAGCTCTAGATAGTAAAATGCAGGGCTAAAGACCAAAAGGAAGGCCACGGAAAAGGTGGTAGGATGAAGTGGCAGCGGACGCGCAAAAGTTGCTAGACTGGAGAACCTGGAGAAGGTCGGCGCGGGACCGACGAGGTTGGAGGCATAGTTTGGAGGAGGTCAAGGCGCCATTGGAGAGAGGGAGTGAGAAAGAGAGAGAGAAAATACACTGTACAAACTGTAGCAGTTAATTTGGTTTTTCATTTTTTCCGGTTTAATTGTCGGCATTGAATTTGCTGGTTGTAGAGTCAGGAGGTTAGAATTTAATTTTTCCGCATTTTTTGATCGCAATAATATATGGCTTCACTGTCTCAGGCTTCCTGCCAATTTTTATGAATAGTAGCATGTATATTTTTTTTTAATAAAGAATTTGAGTTTGTCGGATGCCTTTCACCTTTTCAGGGAAAAACTCATTCAGATTATCAATGTTAACAAAAACTTCATCCCTTATTTTAACTACAATAAATTTCTTACTTAATGAGGCTATATAAGGTATCCAGTCACCTGAAGCATACATCTGCTTAAGTATCTACTTCTTCAAGTGCCGTCTTGGTTCCGAAGTTTGGCTATCATCAAAGCTATGCGTATTTTTGATGCTGCAGATCTAAACAGTTGGTAATTGGTGCAATTGTACCATTCTCTCAATTTTTTCAACCATGAATGCCTTCTTCTTCCTATAGATCTCTTTCCCATTATCTTTCCCTGTATAATCAATTGCAGCAACTGGTATTTATCTCCCCTCATAACATGTCCCAAATATTGTAGTTTGCGCTTTTTAACAGTAAGTATCAGCTCTTTCTCTTTCCGCACTCTCCGCAAAACCTCCACATTTGTTACTTTCTCTGTCCAGGGTATTTTTAATATTCTACGATACATCCACAACTCAAATGCTTCTATCTTTTTGGTATCGATCTTTTTCAATGTCCATGTTTCCATCCCGTAGAGGAGAACATAACGTAACATCTCAAAAGGCGAATTTTAAGTTTTAGACTTAGATCTCTTCCGCAGAACACCTTTTTCAATTTAGTAAATGTGGCTCTAGCTTTCTCTATTCTGGTTCTGATTTCTTCAGAGCAGTCATTATTTTCGTTGATAACAGATCCCAGGTAAATATATCTTCTTACACGTTCGATTCTTTGATCATGCACGGTTATGTCAGGGAAGTTTTGTGGTGATTTAGATATTAGCATTATTTTTGTTTTGCTTATGTTAAGTGATAATCCGTGTTCTTCACTGCATTCTACTATATCAGTATCTACTATCTATCTATAAAAAGGTGATTCCTCAAAAACTAACAATTACAGCCTTATAAGCATTAGTTTTCCTTTTGGGAACGTGGATATTCACAATAATAAATTTTATTCCAAATCCTTTATAAAAGGTATATAATAAAATGCCCAAACGGGCTATCACAATTACATTACAGAACGTTTTCGGAATGTTAATTCCATCATCAGTGTTAACCTGAAAGCATATAACCACTTTAATTAAAAAGAACGTTGAATTTAAAATGTTGATCCTACAAAATTTCATATACTTCAGTTTACCTACATTAATTTTTAAAAAACAATTGTTTCAATGTTTTCAACATAGATACAGGATTAATTCACATTACAGACTACAACATTGATGGTTGATACTGTTACATTATTATAATTTTAATTTTTTTAAATTTAAATAATGCTGGCTTCTGTCATTTTTAGACAACTACCTTAAGTTACACTGACTGCTCTGACCCAACATCCGTTCTAACATGTCAACAATGACATTTTTATCAGTTGTTATCAACAGGTCCTCGAAGACACTTCGTCTCAGGACCATATAACCTATGTAGGGTCATACGTCGCCATGTTACCAATTCCAACGGTAACTTAAACATCCTAATTTGTAATTATAAATAATGTAAAACAACTAGAAATTTGTAACATTTAAAGGGTTTTGACCCATATATTTTGGTGGCTCATAGCATGTACACTCTGTAAGTATTAACCACATTTTGCTTTAACCTTAGTCAACATTTTAAATTCAACGTTCTTTTTAATTAAAGTGGTTATATGCTTTCAGGTTAACACTGATGATGGAATTAATATTCCGAAAACGTTCTGTAATGTAATTGTGATAGCCCGTTTGGCATTTTATTATATACCTTTTTAAAGGATTTGAAATAAAAAATTTTGTGATATATGGTATACAGCCAGCTACATGAACTTAGTTTCCTATTGGAATTCACAATAATAATTTAGAAGTGCTCGTTCTACTACGAATGCCGCACATTATGTTGTGAGCGAGGTGATCGAGCGACTTTGCGACTTGTCGAAGGCTTTTGACTGCGTTTCATACGACATTTTGCTCCACAAATTAAATTACCATGGGATCAGCGGTATCCCTCTTAAACTTATAACGTCTTGCCTATATGGCAGAGACCAGGCGGTAGTGTCTAAAGGTCATCTCTCCGATTTTCGATCCGTTAAACATGGAGTCTTACAAGGTTCGATCTTAGAACCTTTTTTGTTTATTATTTATGTCAACGATTTGCCTAAATTCATATCTCCGTACAAATGCACTTAAAATTTTCAGTATGCAAAAGAAAGCTATCAGGATTTAGCAGGGGTTAGTTATCTAGAATATTGCTGAGCTTTCTTTACCAAATTCAAAATTATACCACTACCTACTGTGTTGATATTTTAAGTTTTGACTGAAATACACAGAAAACGGGCCAATTTAATAAAGAACTATGATGTTCACTTTTACAATATGCGAAACTGTCACTAGGTAGTACCTAGTTACATAACCTACAATATTTTACCAAAACATGTTAAACACCTAAGCTATAATAGTTTCGGAAAAGTTATAAAAATATCTGCTGAAACATTTCTTCTACAGCTGAGAAGAATATATGACTCATTGCAGAACATTCACTGAATTGCTTACCGTGACTTTGCTATAAATCATTTTCTGTTACTCTGTGCTCTTGTTTGTGATGTTTTAAAGTTACGTTATATATTCCTTTTTTATGGACTACCTATGCATTTTTGACTTGCTACAAACAATATTTTTATTTGTAAAGAAGTTAAATACATAAATCAATCAAATCAGTTAATCAATCTCTCGGTTGTTATTTTTCTTTTGGTTTCTCTTCCAAAGTCCAAAACCTTTAAAAAAAGTTTAGTGACTGGCTTAATGACAGTGTTTTTGACTAAATAAAACTAAAACTTATGATAAGTGGCTCTGGTTTTTTTGATATGTGGTTTTATTTAACTTAATTTATGAAACTGGCTGCTATCCTCAACAGTGGTTACGCTCTACCTTTATTCCCCTGCCCAATAAAGTCAATGCAAAAAGATATGAGGATCACAGACTCATTGGCCTGATGAGTCACACTTTAAAGATATTCTTAAAAATACTACATCAAAGATTATACAAAAAATGTGAATGGGACATCAGTGATTCCCAGTTCGGGTTTAGGCAAGGTTTAGGAACACGAGAAGCAATAGTAGCAACACAGGTGCTGGTCCAAAATTGTTACGATCAGAAGAAGGATGTGTTCCTATGCTTTTTGGATTACCAAAAAGCATTTGATCGTGTCCAACACCACAAGTTAATGCAGATCCTCAAGAAAGTTGATATAGACCAAAAAGACATAAGATGCATTGAAAACTTGTACTGGCATCAAACGGCACAGTTAAAAATAGACAATTCTATATCCAAACCCATACATATAAGAAGGGGCGTTCGACAGGGATGTGTGCTTTTCCCTCTTTTATTTAACATTTATTCGGAAGCCATATTTCAAGAGTCTTTGGAGGATGCAAAGATGGGAATCAAAGTGAATGGAGTATTGATCAACAACATACGATATGCTGATGATGGTGTCTTAATTTGTGACAACATAGTCGATCTTCAACAACTTGTCACTATAATCGGAGAATACAGTAAGCGAATGGGATTAGAGATTAATACCAAAAAACCAAATTTATGATCATCTCCAGAAACTTGGATGCCCTTGAAAACTCCACCATAACACTGAATACTAAGTCCATTGAAAGAGTGAGTAAATTTAAATACCTGGGATCGTGGCTTTTTGAAGACTGGGCATCGGACAGGGAAGTAAAATGTCGCATTGAGCAAGCTCGACAAGCTTTCGTAAAATTCAAGAAGGTACTGACTTGTTCAGAGTTCGATCTTCAGCTGAGACTAAGGTTTACTAAGTGCTACGTGTGGTCAGTGCTGCTATATGGCGTAGAGGTCTGGACACTCAAAACGAGGGATATAAACAGATTAGAAGCTTTCGAAATGTGGCTCTATCGCCGTATCCTAAAAATACCATGGACATCGCCAACATTAAGAAAAGGAAAACGGCTTATCTAGGTCACATCATGCGAAATGAAAAATACCAGTTCCTCCAACTTATAATCGAGGGTAAAATTGAAGGCAAGAGAGGAATGGGACGCAAGAAAATGTCCTGGCTCTGAAACATAAGGCAATGGACAGGGATTAACGACATAAATCTCTGATACATATTGCAAGAAATAGAGAATTAATGGAAAATGTGATCGCTAACATCCATTAGTGGATTTGCATCTGAAGAAGAAGAAGGCTCTTGTTTTATCCTCCAAGATTTAGGAATTTTTTGTTAATATTTTCTCTGCTATAGTGCCACATATACTTAGTAAAGCTTCTACATTCTTCAATAATTATCACTCTTTCTTTCGTCTGGAATTTTTTTCCAGGTTTCATGTTTTTTCTTCATTCTTTGATCTCACAAAACAACGTCAGATGGGGTTTGTTTCTTTTTCAGAGTGGTATTTCATACTCTTTCATTTGGTTCTCAAGAAAAACTTTTCGCCAACTCTGTATCTGGCAAGATTATACTCAACTGATAAATATGTATTTCCTACCTTAAGCTGTTGGTTTTCTTATTTTAACAGGCGCCAGTAAGTTCCAATATGATTGAAATATTATTTCCTTCTACTACTGTGGAATTTTTTTATTGCATTTATAATGCCAGTTGTGAAGGTATTCACCAACCTCCTTAAGGAGGTTGCTATTTTAGTTTCGCATCAGTTTTGACTTGCGGTCGCGGTAAGCCTTGCATGAGTTTCATTTTACTGACTCATCTTAGCTTGGGCTGCTTTGAGGACGGAATTACATTTTGTGGCAAATCTTCAATTTGTTCAGGTTCTAGTATGTCTGTTTGTTAAAGTACAAACAAAGAATTTTGTTTAACTTGGATAAAGTAAGGTTGGATGAAGTAAGTTTGGTTTCATGTTTTGTAAACAAAACAAGAAAAACTGTAATGACTTGTAGTTTCATCATCTTAACAACATAATTTGGATCACTATCGCTATCATGTCCATCTCTAAATAAAGACTGGTTTGGAAAGAACTGAAATAGGTGTGAAGACAAATTAAATTTTATTCGCCTATTAAATACATTAAGATATGAAACAACATATCTACAAAAAAAAAAAAGAAAAGAAAGAAAAGTGGTCAACTTCTTATAATGTCCTCAGAAATGTGCAAACTAATTTGCTCAGTCATGGTTTATAAAATCCAAATGCCTAAATGTACAATGAAAATTCAATATTGCAAATAAAATATCCTCATATTTAATAATTTCTGTCTTTGTTTGAAAAAAATATAAACAACGCGGGAATTCGTCGACTTTTATATATAAATATGCGCTTTTGAAGCATAAATTTAAATGTTTAGGGTGGCTCACGCAAGCCTAGCATAGCAAACCTTTCCACACTGCGACATAACAGATCTAGGTGAGATATTTGTTTACCTGGTCAGGTTTTAAAAATACCTCTTTCAAAAAGACCAGAATATGCATGTAATTCTATCCACTTTACTCATTTTTTACAGATGATAAGTATCTTAGTTACTGTACCGTCAGATCATCTGTGATTACTGCTAGTAAATTAAAATACTGTCTTTTGAAACTCCAAGATCATTTTTGCATAGCGAGAAGGTTCTAATAACCTTGGACTGCCTGGAATGTTAAGGCTACACTAGTTTCATTTCACATTTTGGGACATCCTTTACTTTGTGGTTTTTTGTTAGTCCGCAGAATGTTTTTCTGCCCGTTAAAAGGACCGATAGGGCTTTATCTGCAAAGTCTATTAGCAATATCATTACCAACAATGCTTTGATGCCTGATCCACCGCAGTGGCACCCAAGTTACTTTTTTATATCATGTCATTTGGTTAATGGACTGCTTGCAGTTCCAAGTTATAATCTACTTATAATTTACAGGCTTCAGAGCCTTTAGTGCAGCTTTTCTGTCTGAATTATTTACACTATAATTTACACTTTCTAACAAAAATCTCGGTTGCTTGCCCTTCTCCGTAAAATATTGTACAATATATTCCAAGAACTATTAGCATCCTGGTGTTAGGACCAGTAACTCCTATTCTTACACACCCTTATATTTTTGACCCATTAATATATAACATGAGAGACCTATAACTTTTTTGCGTAGACTTCATTGTTTAGTGTATTTCTCTTTTAAATTTTGATAATTCTAAATGTCATATTGTGAAATATTGAAGAATTTTTATCAAGCAATGTTATTTTTGCTCTTTCTTTAAGGCTACGTAAGGCTTTTAGTACATTACGCAATATCCTTGTATTCTTCAACAAGTTAACGTCTTGTACCGAAAAAACAATTTCCATTGCAGTACTAAATATTCACCAACACCATCAATTGACCTGACATCAACACCAACACTGATAGCCTGGCACGACCACTGTTTAATTTACCACTCGAACATATGCTTAGAAAAACGTCAGAAAAGGTTAAAACAGCACGCTTATCAATAGATGCCAAATATGCAGATGGCATAAATATCATGAGCAAAGCAATTGGCGAGAATACGTATAGGAACTTAAATTACATACTAAACAAATAGGTCTCTCAATAAACACAAAGACTCTAGCGTTAGAAGTTGCCAATTTCTTTAGTAATGTATGGTTTTCGGACGAAAGACACATATATCTTAACGATTGTATTAATAGACATAACTCGATTTCTTCGATTTGAACGCCCCGATGTCATTGTAGAGAAACCACTTCCCAGTGAACGAATTATTATATCAGTGTCTGGGGTTGGGATTATTGGTCCTTATTTTGAAGATGCAAACGAGTATCCAGTTACTGTTAACCAAAAGTGTTACAGAGAGACCATTATTACACCTTTTGTTAAAGATTCCGTAAATTTTTGCCTCGTATGAAGTCTGAAGATGTACAGGCAATAGTTTCAACAGGATTGCGCAACGATCCATGCAGCTGCTCGTATACGCTCCCTTATTACCTTGCCTTACTTTAGGACCGTCTTGAAAGCAGAATAATTTCTAGTGAAACAGATTTCGAGTACCTACAATTGGGTCATGCGGAAGGTATCAGTATTTTAAGTCAGAGCAGCATATACTGGAGAACTAGGACAAAAGATAACAACCTGTTTTCAGCAACTTCTGCAACCAGTCTGTATAAATATGTTGGATAATCTGTAAAATCATTATGAAGCTTTTTTTGCGCCTCAATAGTGTACGTTTTGAACGTGTAAATAATGTAAATTAAAAACTAAATATAATGTTTACTTTCGGTACTGTTTATTTTGGCGAATACTGTGTGAATAATATCCGCGATGAATAATTAAAGAGGCGACACGGTACGTCAAAAATTCGAATTAGAGCACCTAGGACAGCAAAACATTTGACATTTAGTTAAATGAACTTTGAAAATAAGGCTATTATCGAGCACAAGTTAATTAAATCTAGCCCAAGTACTTTCGCTTAAAATAGCATCTTCAGGGGCATTTCGTCAAAATGTGAACTATCCGGCAAGCGTAGAATGTGGAAACATTAAAAATAACATAAAATTGTACAAAACACTACACTAAAACGAGGACAAACAGTTTAAAATTACTTAAAGATTCTACGCTACATTCTCTGTCAGTATCTGGAGGGATAATCAAAGATACTTTATCCCTCCAGATACTGACAGAGAATGTAGCGTAGAATCTTTAAGTAATTTTAAACTGTTTGTCCTCGTTTTAGTGTAGTGTTTTGTACAATTTTATGTTATTTTTAATGTTTCCACATTCTACGCTTGCCGGATAGTTCACATTTTGACGAAATGCCCCTGAAGATGCTATTTTAAGCGAAAGTACTTGGGCTAGATTTAATTAACTTGTGCTCGATAATAGCCTTATTTTCAAAGTTCATTTATTCGAGCATTCAACCTCATTTCATTTAGTTAAATGGTTATAAATAGTGTAAATATTTAAATGGGACCCTCACATTGATAAAATTGTACTTCAAGCCAAGAAAAACATCAACATATGTGGAGTTTGGTGGGGTGCAGATTATAAAATCCTAATTATGATCTTTAATGCTTTAATTAGGTCTCATATGGATTACGGTTCCTTTTTTTTTTAAATTTATTATTAGCAACATACCGCAGAAATGCAGCAATCATCATCATCATCATCAATCAGCCAATCGCGTCCACTGCTGGACATAGGCCTCCCTCAGTTCTTTCCAGTGTTCTCTACACTGGGCCGCTTGTAGCCAGTTTCCCGCTACACGTTTTATATCATCGGTCCATCTAGTCGGTGGTCGTCCTCGGACTTCTTTTGTAGTTTCTGGTCCTCCATTCCATAATACGTCTTGTCCACTGTCCATCTTGTGTTCTGGCTAAGTGCCCTGTCCAGTTCCACTTAAGCGTCGTGGTTCTTTCGATGACGTCTTGGACTCCTGATCTTTGTCTGATTTGTTTGTGTGTTATGTGGTCATGAAGGCTCTAGTTCAGCATTGTACTTCCCATGGCTCGTTGTGTAGCTCCCAGTTTATTCGCAGATTTTTGTGTGAGTGTTAAAGTGTCTGCTCCATAAGTTTGTACAGGTAAAACACATTGGTTATAAACCTTACGCTTGAGACACATTCGAATTGAACTTTTTAGAATATGGCTTAATTTGCCAAATGCTACCCATGTTAGGCCTATTCGCCTCTGTATTTCATGTGTTTGATTGTCTCTGCTTATTTAGATTACGTGTCCCAGATATTTGTAAGTGTCTGTTTGTTGTATGGTTATTATTGTCAATAGTTATATTTCCACTCATTACGAGATTTCTTATAAGTTTAGTTTTCTCAAAGTTTATCTTTAATCCTGCTCTTTCAGACAGACTTTTAAGCGAATGCATCATAGAAACTGTATCATGGAAGAAATGCAGCAATAGCCTAAATAAAATAATTTTTGAAGTGATCAGAATCTGCCTGGGGTGCATGAATTCCACTCCGCGCATGGCAATCTTAGCTGAATCTGCTCAAATTGACCTGGAACATAGAAGCCTAATACTAGCCGCTAAACTTATATCTAAAATTATTAAAATCAATAGTCGTCCAGTAATAGTGACACTTCTTAATATACGTATAAAAATCATAAATAAACCAATTTTACACAAGACAAACCTCGTACCCATACTTGTTACGGTTCTTGAACATTTTCTCCCTTATCAAAATAAAATATATAAACACCCAAACTTTCCTTGTTATAACTTAGATTTTAACACACTAATCAGCCCAATACAGTCTTAAAACGGTACTATTAAGAAAAATGAATCATCAACCAAACAAAAATTCTTAATAACCTGCTAAATGCTACCACTTTACGCAAATGTCAGCGGCTCTGATATGGTTTAGATCCAGATTACATCACGATCGCCAACAAATAGTGCTGGCAAATCGCCTCACAGCGAAGTCATAAAAACAGAAGAAGAAGAAATAGTGTAAATAAGATTAAGTAAGGCATAAGGTACCATAATGTTAAACAGTATAAATATTCAAACAATAGTGTTCTGTACCACAATTCAGTCATTCTCGTTCGGATGGAATAAGTATGCACTTTTTTCTCGAGATAAAAATATACTAAGTATGTCGTTGAGCTAATGAGTTAAATTTGGAAATAAATAACAATAACAACGGTATGATAGTATGTTCACAACATTTTTGTTATCTGCAGATTTTTTTTAAGTAAGTTTTCTGAACATAATTGCAACATTTATTATATATGTACCTAATATATACACTAATACAGAGTCTTCTGTTAAAGGTCTTACTTTGTCGCCTACATATTTAAAATTATTCACAACACAAGCTGCAATTAGTGAAATGTAAAAGGATAAAATTCCAAAAACTTTACTTTTGGAGAATTAAAATAAACGTTTTATCTCTTTAACTATTTTTAACAGCATAAAACTCTTCATTACTTTTTTGTAGTATGGGGTAAGCAGAAGATATTTATGTAACAATTAGGTTTTATATGTACACATTTATTTTGTTACTACAAACTTATTTATTTACATTTTAATGCAGTTATACAGTTTATTCATCGTCACTTAAATCACTAATAAGATTTTCATCATTCCCTCCATTTTAATCGATTGGACCCAACTTAGGATCTGTTCGTAGAAATGTTTATGTTCCTGTGGTATGTAATGCATAATCTTTCTGACATCAACCAGTTTGTTAGCTTTCACTGGCAACATTTTGTGATAGACTTGATCTGTGAGAAGCTACTTCCCTTTATACAACTTGAAAGTTCCAACCACGAAAGAATTAATAAATAAACGAGCATCGACATATCCATATTTCTCACTAGTATACTGGAAGTGCTTGAATTTACTGATGTTAAAATCTTGTGTCTTGTCTTGACTTTTTGTAGTTTTGTTGAATATTGAAGGCCACCATTGTTTCAATGGTACTACTAGAAATTTTGGAGCTTTTACTTTATCTTCGTGAATGATGTTATTGTATTGTTCTGGTGTAAAAACTGGCGTGTTTTGTTGTAGCAAAGTCGCGACCACTGGCTAAGAAACTGTGACCGCGAACTGTGACCGCGAACTGTGACCGCGAATTGTGTTACGCGATCTTGCTGTCATTATTAGTGCTAAGAACATTCTTATACTGGTGTGGTTGCGGTTTTGACCACCGCAAGCGTCACTAAAAACATGTAACTCTTTTACTTCAGGAGTATTTTATCTCTAATGTACTTAGATATCATCGTACAAACCTCGTTAGGCCCCTTTTTCCCTGAACCCTCATGATAGGTATAAAATACTACTTCATTAGTTATTAGGATATGGACACTAAAGACATACAACCATAGTTTACGCAGGTAAAACATTTCCTGTACAAGTAACGCAGGCAACTGTACATTTTGCATAAAGTCAAAACTAATTACCATAATGTATGTTCTGTTATTGCACATTTTTCGAACACATTTTATTTTAGAGTAAAATTTTTTAGCTCTTCGTTTATGTATAACAATATCAGCCGCAGCGGATAACTTTGCATTTTGGTTAAGAGAAGATTTCATTTTCACAGAGAGTTCTTCGCAGACTGAATAGACGTCAACTTAAGGCCTATCGAATTTAAAATCAAAGTTTTCCTTATAGTCTTGACGAAATTTCAGGATATTTGTCTAAAATCATATCATAGATTTTTTATACGTTTAGGGTTGCATCTAAATATAAAACTGTGATGAATAATGAGATGTTTTCTTTAGGTATCATTCAGTATGATTTTTTTAATAATATCATTCAATGTTCTGGGGTGATTTTCATGAAACCGTCTTTTATCATATGGAAGCTTGCCTTTTTTTAGTCAGTAATGCTTTATTACTGGTTGAATGTAAACTTAACAATGTCTTTCTACAAACTTCCACTTTTGTGTTGTTTTATAATGAAAAATACTTTAGATGATTGTATGATTGATAACACGATTGTATTTGCTTAGAGTCTTCATTTTTAGGCCTATGTCTAGTCACATAGGATCTGTTAATACGGCCCATCAAAAAGTGTCTGACTTATTCTTAGGTTGACCATTGTATAGAAGTTTAATAATACCTGCTTTTTCTTCAGGGGAAAATAAATCTATGCATTTTTTCTTACATAAACAGTCAGGCCCAGTCTTCCTTTCTTTAACCAAAATACCTTTGGAAATGACAAATTCTGATCCATTCCTTCTTGCTTTCTTTTCTTTTAATTTTGTCACACCACTACCTCTTCTTTTCACAGGAGACTGACTATTAGAGTTATTATTATTAGACATCATAAACCATTAAATAATTATTTAATTCTTAGAACAAACTAAACTCACTTTAAACAACATACAATACAAAACATAACCTTAAAAGCTGATGTAATAACAAACACTCTGTCACAATATGCTGTTGGAGAGAAGCTAATATAGTCAAGTGACAAGTGAAAAGTAAAATAAAAGAGTAGAAAATAGAAAACAAAAAAGAATCAAGAAAATATAAAACTGGAATATTATCCTTCTAGATGTCAAGGATGAAAATAATTTCGTTGAGGGCAAAAGGGATAATATTCCAAGAATGTTATACTTTTAGATTTCACTTCAGGAAAACTAGCTTAATATGATCTATTTAATGTGATGGAATGTTATCTGTCTTTTATTAAATTTGTAGAGCTTGGTAAAGTGGACAAAACTGCTATCTTAAATAAATTTGGCAAAAAATGGAATGTTATCCTTTTAGATCTCACCGATTCAACTTTAATATGTTTCTTTTTCATTGTTTACCTCTCTAAAAATTAATAGAAAGTACTAAATACAGCACTTGCTTCACTTATAACCATGTTTCACGTGCTATTGCTATGGCAGTTTGGTTTGTTTTCCTACGTGTTCGATCAGCAGAGCATCTGACAAAGCGCCCTCTTTAGTTCTTTTACGTTCCGGCATTCGTTACCAGAATTAACTAGTTAAAAAGTTAATATTTTGATAGGTAAATAGAGTACTAGATAAAGTTAAGAAAAATATAAATTAATTACATAAAGGAAAAACCGAGATGTGCTGCAATATGCGTTGAAATGGGACAGTTCATTTTGAATTGAAGGTAGCGAATAATGTAAAACCTTCCGAGGCACTAAAGTAATGAGATAGATAATAAGATAAATACTAATAATTAATATGGAAGAAACAGAAAGACAGAAATATAAATATATGATTCACATACCAAGAAAAATTATGAAAAAGCCAATTTCAACAATTACTTACATTTCCCGATCCTAGATCTTAAAAAATAATTGACAAACTAGACAGTAAGAAAATCTTAAACAATTATTCTGGTTTAAGTTCCATACAATTCCAGAGTGTAGACGAATCATCTACAGAGAAATTAAAAGATACTAAATTATAAAATAAAATAATATAATAATAATAAGTTGTAGACAAATTTACATACTTAGGCTCCCTGATGACCAATGAGATCTCTGAGAAAGAAAAATTATGGAAAATACCAATTTAACATTGACTTACATCTGATCCTAGATATTAAGAAATTATTGACAAACTAGGCAGTAACAAAATCATAACGAACTTTCCTTCTCTAAACTCAAAGCAATTTCGGAGTGTACACGAATCATCAGCAGAGAAATTGAAAGATATTAAAATAAACACAAAAGACAAACAAACAAAGGGTCATTCTAGCAAACGAGTGCTATTTTGGTATGAGTAGAGGCTTAAAAAGTAATAACTTAAACCCTAAAGCAAAAATAATATACAAAACCCTTATACTACCAGTGCTAGCATATGGATCGGAAACATGGACCACCTCCAAGGCAGATAAAAACCTCCTGCTCATATTGGGACGAAGGATCCTGTGAGAAATATTCGGTGGCATCTGTGAAAACAGTAGTTGGAGAAGAAGGTACAAATATGAGGTATACCAGAAATACAAACAAATATCTGGTGGTAAAGATGTAGTATCTAACTTCCATAAATATAGATGGACTGCGATGGACTAATCATTATCTCAAAGATTGGGTCAAAACTTAGATGGAACGTTGGCACAGAAGAAGATACTATAAAAAGAGGTGCACTAAACTGATGATTGGGAATGGATATACGACTGGCGAAATGGACTTAGAAATGTAGAAGCTCTACTATAGGACTGTAGCATCATTGATGATGATGATCCGATAAAATAAAGATACGAAGACCCCACTATCTTGGTAATGGTCTAAAAACTACAATACCAGTTGCTGCTATAGATTTAGTGTAGAGTGAGATGGATGCTTTGGCAGTGCAGTATGTATTTTCGGAGAAGAGTTCAATTGCTCACTTACTCAGATCTTCAGAGCAGCAGTAAACATTATCTAGTACATTAACTATATTAGGAATTATTAGGGCATAGACTAGGGTTAGGTTACTCGGACCAAAATATACCCATCGGCGCAAATATGCCTTAATTAAATGTAAAAGAGAACACAACCTAAGGGGTGATGTAACCATTACAGCAACCGAGAAGACAATATTAAAAATTATTATTCCAAGAAATTATATTTGAAGTAAAGTAAAGGATTTAAACGTTTGTATAAACTTTTTTTATTGCTAGAGAAACATTTAGACCTATAGTTCTTCTTTTAGAGAATGCTTTGTTGAATTTAGTATTTGGCTTTGGTTGGATGTGTGTGTGGTTGATATATTAACTGCGAAACCCATTGTTTCATACGCTGAACAATAAATAATGGTCGATGTTTATTGCTACGTAAACTAATTAAAAACACCTTTACGTAACTGATATGAAAATAAATAGATTTACTAACCTATCGAAAAATGTGTTCAAAACTGAAAATAACAACAGTATTTACTCCAATTAGTTAGAAAACATTAAACTAAGATATACATCACTGTATTTTTATTAACTGTATCTGTCTATACTCCTTTTTATTGTAAATAAAATACAAATACCTAAATGTTAGGTGAATTATTAGTCCTTTTAATATTACCAGTTATATTATACCTATACCTACCTAAATTGTTACTGACAAAAATCCTTTAACTTAAAGGACGCATTTCTCTTTTTTGCTTAAAAGGGAGGGAAATTCGATTGAGTTATCGCTCAGTAACACTTATCCTTCTTCTACTTCTTCTTATAGTACGCCTTAGGCCTGTTTTTGTCCGACCTTAGGCTGTGGTCACATTTGTAACTTTGACTGCCAGCTATCTCGAAGATCTTAAGGGTTTCCTGGTTCCTGTTGATCTTAAATATTTTGTTATTTATGCTGATCTCTCACTATCCATTCATTTAACATACTCGTTTTATTTACGTTTGCTTCAACGTACAATGTTCTGTATTTTGCAGATAGATAGATTCAATGAGGTGGCTTATTCCACTGCTACCTTTGCAGGTCTATTGTGTTCCTCTTACTCCATATTACATTCTTTAGCCTGACCTTTTTTAAAAGGTCAAATAACTTCGAGACTGAACCTTCTATTTAGCTATTTGCTAGTGGATTTTCTTCACCTAATGCAAAGAACCACACATTTGCCAAGCTTTCCCACTGACATAAAACGTGCTCTACTCTTTGTTCTTCTAGGTCATAGAATCTTCTTAAGTCATCAGCTTCCAATCCCATCAGATTCAACTGCTTATTCAGTTTACAATGCCTGATAGCAGACCTACTATGTCTGAGTTGCGACAGAACTTTCAGGATTGCAGACCAGAAATAGAAGAACCATGACAAGAAAATAAAATATTGAAAAAGAAAATGAACAAATTAAAAAGGAAAACGAGAAAATGCAAAGGAAGGTAGTAAGTATGGAATGCAGATTGGAAATGGTGGATAAACATTATAAAGAAAATAATATGGTTATTCAAAGTCTATCTTGCAATACTAACGAGTTCCTTCAAAAAGTAGTGACTGCAATTGCGTAGGTAATCTGCTCCAGAAAGATTTGGAAGTGTAAGTGGAAGCCAAAAAAACAGTTGAAGTCGGAAGAAGCACGTGCCTAATTGATTAAAAAAATAATGACAAAAGACTGGATATGAAAAATAAATATAAATTAAAGAATGGTAAGGGGCAGAGAATATACATTAATAATGATGACCAAACAAGAACAAAAAATACAAAAAAAAACTTACGAAAAATGACCGGGAAGGAGAAACAAAAAGGGAAAGAATTCAAGGTAGGTTACATTAAGATAACAATAGACGGAATAATTTGTAAGTGGAACGTCAATAAACATGCGCTAATAATCATATAAACAAAAAACCTAAACCAGACATTGCTTTACCGAAAATCGACCTGCCAAGGCAAAGGAAAAAGATATTAATAATTAAAAGAAATTTGAATGTAAAAGGCATTTATAAGAAATAGATATAAGATATAAATTCCAAAAAACTAAACAAAACAGAAATTCACAATAGATATAAACGAATAATTTTTTTTCAATAGTGGGAACAGAATGGTGACAAAATATTAGGAATAGGTTTTATGGTGTATAAAATAAATAAAAACGTAAAACAGTTTTAATCCAATTTCAGAGAGAATATGCATCGCAGAATAAAAATCGAAAGAACATTTTATAAATAACCTTAATGTACATGCGCTAAGCGAGATTAAGGATGACGAAGAAAAAGAGGCTTTTTATGAAAACATAAAATATTTATAATATGATGGTAATTTATATGGGTAAATTGTTGGCGCATAGTGGAATATAATTATTCTCAGCTCCGCTCTGAATGGCTTGATTAAGCTTGGGTATACAGTTTACTTTAATTGCTATCGACGTATCTTCATGTTTCCTCACTAGAGGTCTCTAGTTGCATACTCTGGTAGTTATTTTTCTGTAATTGCCAGAGTAATCGGTGCGTTTTGATTTGATTTAAGTCTTCTTACAAACTCCTTCTGATGACAGGTAGACCCAGAAACACGTGTCAGGGAGTGGTAAGAGACTCAAATTAAATCGAAACGCAACCTTCTTCGTATAAAATATTTGTACTCTTTACCAACAATCGGGTTATAAAGATAGATATTTCAATGCAACGATTGGAACGAAAGAAGAAGAAATGTATAAGCCAGTAACAGGCAACAAATATGAAACTACCAATGATAACGGACAAAGACTAGTAAACTCAGCAAAAACAGAAGGACTATCTGTTATAAGCACGAAATTTGCCCATAAAGACATTCATAAGGGTTTCTGAGAATCTCCAAATGGTAAATATACAACCAATAGGCCACGTGATTATTCAAAGAGATTATGAGAAGATAGTAACACATACAAGATCTTACAGAAGAGCAGATGCAGGAAGCGATGATGTTCTGGTAATCGCAAAACTTAGCCAAATATTTGAAAGAAAAAATAACAGCAATGTAACCTTAGAAGCAACTTTATATATAGAACATCTAAAGGAAAAACAGCAAAACACAAGCTACAACCCAAGAGAATATGGATGAAAGGAGGAGAAATGTAGAAAGAGTTACTGAAATGGCCGCAAAAAATGTAATCCCAAGAAAAACAAAAGGATGTAAAACCGAGTTGTTTGATAATACTGTACCATTTTTAAATAAAACTTGTGTATTGTGCTTACACAATACTAGCAAATATTCTCTACGAAAGACTACAAGTTTACATAGTTGGCATAGTTGAAAAATACCAGGCCGGATTTACCGCAGAAAAATCAACAATTGACCAGATTCATTCAATAAGATCCTCGAGATAACATTAGAATTTAACATTGAAACCATCACCTATTCGTCGACTTCAAGGCCGCATACGATAGTGTCAACAGAACAGTACTATACTAATCAATGCGTGAGTTTGGTATACCAGAAAAACTTATCCAATTAACAAGAATGACCATGTCTAACTTAAAAGCCAGCGTCAGAATACAGGAAGAAAATTCTCGATCCTTTGAGATAAAGGTGGACTCAGACAAGGGGATGCCCTGGTCGTTCTAGTCATCAACGAAGTACATGTTGGTTACTAAGGATCCTGTAGCAAATAAGGAACGGGAAAGACCATTTGAAAGTCATATCTTTGAACGTGTTGAAAGCTTCACATACTTTGGCTCGCTAGTTGCTATTACCAATAACACAAGCGAATAAATTAAAAGAAAAAACCTTACAAATAAATAAGGCATACTATGGACTCCAAAAACAATTCCACTCAAGAAATATTCCAAATAAAAACGAAAATTATTATATACAAAACACTACTGAGGCCGGTCCTCACATTCGGGCGGAAACATGGACTCTAAAACGCAGAAGTATGAAAGACATCTGCGAATATTCGAGCGTAAGATACCCCGCAAAATATTTGGAGCTATAAACGATCAAGGGCAGAGGCGCAAAAGATTTAATTTTGAATTATAGCAACTCTTTAATGAACCAGATGTCGTAACGTTCAGTAAAACACAGCGACTTAGATGGGCCGGACACATAATAAGAATGCCTGACAACATGATTGCTTAAAAGCTAACGACAGGAAGAACGTCTATAGGAAGAAAAAGCAGAGGCCGACCGCGAATTAGAGCCCGTTCTCACTATGACGGACCGTCTGTTTTCTCAGCCCGTCTGAAGAGACGGATAAGCCAATGACAATATCCTAATTCCTAATTCATCCTAATTTATTATTTTTCAAAGGAATGCTACCTGTCGTGAATTCGTTCACGATAGATGAAACTTTAGAGTTTCAAGCAGGAGTCTTAGCTCTGATACAGAAAATTAAAGGCCGAAATAGAGTAGCTTACCAAACATATGATTTTCAAAACACTGGCTGGCAAGATCAATATCGTGGATACTATACACAAAATCCAGTTAACAAGCAGCCGACAGCTTTCATACCATCACCGTCGCCCACCTATCAAACATCAATGCACCACAGTCGACAAATTTCATACAATCTCCATCATCAACTACTCAATCATCTTATCATTCTCAACGGATTCCACCTTCACCAACAACACCCACTGTACAATCACCAAACTCACAGGACTTGGATATAGATTTTGAAGGACTTTAGTCATTAGTACTACTTTCGACGGGGAAAGGCTCATAACTTTTTTCAATAAAAAGTAATTTCAAAATTTAATTTGTGTTTCATTTAACCACTGCTTAGTAAAATTTATTTTGTTAATTTAAAACAATAAACAAAGCAATGTAAAGAATTAGTTTTACCTTAATTATATGGACAGTCTTGTTGTGGACAAATGCACCTCTGAATCGTGTGTTTTGTACTAATATTTCTATTGCAATTCGTCCAAAGAGATCATTAAAAGCAGAAATAGACATTCGGAAGTAGTTAAAAAACTTTGTTTCATCATTTCCTAATTCACCCATTAATGTTTCAAAATGTTCCCGCTAAAAATCTTTCTCGTAGAATAGGATGCACCCAATGTTTTCTTTTACGTCATCTTCTTCTTCTTTGTCTTAAATACCACCACAGCAGTGGAATATCGTCGTCGTCCATCGTATACCGTGTACGAAGATTGAACTACTGATCGGAGCCGACCGGTGCATGCTGACGTCTTCCGTCTAAACAGACGGCCCGTCGTAAGTGAGAACACTTACGCCCGGCTGCTGTCTTCCGTATAAACAGACGATCCGTCATATTGAGAACGGGTCCTTAGGTGGTTAGATGGAGTTGAGACCGACTCAGGAAAACTAGAGATCAGAAGATGGCAACACGTTGCCAGAAACCAAACAGAATGGCGACTAATCTTAGAGCAGGCCAGGATCCACAGAGGGTTGTCGAGCCAAAGATGATGATATTAACATAAAATGAAATAATTTACATATCTTTTATGTAACAGCTTCGTTCTTGTGATAGCCTTCTGTAGTTTCTTAAATTAAATATTAAAAAAAATGTGGTATATTTCTAAAGAAAAAGCATAATTTCATTTGTACATGTGTTATTATACACAATGTGGATTACCGTAACCATCAACAAAACAAACCCCAAAATAAAAAATAGTTGGGAAGAAACATTTAAGAGACTCTCAACCTTGGTACATCAAATCCAAAAAAAATCGAGATAGCTACCATAAATTCAACTGTAAAACACTTTTATACGGGTAAAACTAGAAGAGCATGCTGACCGCCAAGAATCTAGAGAACTTTTCTCAAAAGTTAAATATCTACCGAGAGAATTAAAACCACCAACACAGATCATCAAAGGTAATAGTGAAAACACCATAATAAACCCAAAAGGTATCGCAGCGGTGTCGAAACATTATTGCGAAATAGGTAATACTCGTATTCGCTAACAACGAGTTAGACACTAATATAGAGAAAAGAAGTTATGGAAAAAGAACCATAAATACTGAAATCAGAAATTGAGGCGGCTATAAAAAAGCTTAACATTCAGTAAAATAACTGGGACAAGATCACTTTTATTTCTAATATTGTTCTGAAGCTATTTTCTTGTGGCATTTTAAAGTAATTACTATTTAAATGGAAATAAGCCACTATTAAAGGTTAAAATAAGTTTATTGACGTTTCAATTTCCACTTCGGAAATGGTTTTCAAAATACGATTTGTTTATTCGGACATTATTATGTAACAATGAAACACTGAAAACTTTGTTTTCAAACTTCCACAAAATTTATTTTAAATTCTTATCACTACAACTGTTACGGCTGACTGCCTTACTCAAGGACATTATATTGGCGTCTTTACCAGAAGAACTGGTACAAATTATGAATAAGCTGGGCACGAGGAGTACAGAATATGGTTTAAAAATAAACATACACAAAAGCAAAGTAAATATCATCGATAGAAACAGAAACGATCAAGCATGACAGAGTAGAAAGTGGTCATAATTAGATTACTTAAACCCCGTCATTAGTAGAGGGTGCATAGACAAGATCCACCCGTCGCGTCGACGCGTCAGAATGGTCAGATCGGCAGCAGTAAAACTCACAAAAATATGGAAGAACACTGAAATATAAAAAAAAACAAAATTACGCCATGTTCGGGCATATTAACATTACCTATTGGCATCTAGGATTCAGAAACATGGATCATAAAAAAGGTATGATTTCATTTGATATGTGGGTCTACCGTAGAATATTACACATACCATCGACCACATCGCACACATATTTCAATGCTAGAAGAACTTTAAATACAGACTAGACTCACCACAACTATTATCCAAAATATACTGTGATATTTTGAACAAATAACTAGAAGAAGAGAGGGCATGGAATAAATGATAGTTGAAGGCAACGTAGCGGGCAAGCGATCCAGAGGAGTCTGATTACTCATTCTCCAAAGCAAAACAACACACATAGAATAGAGATGAGGAGCAGACTGTCATATCGCACTTTGTCCATTTTTAAAATTTTTCAGGAAACGAGAAAAACTGCTACTCGATTATTAATAAAGTTAAAAATAAAACACAAAATATGAAAAAATGTAATTTTTTATTATCAACTTACCCTACGTATAAGAAACAACAAGCTTTATTAGTTTTTTCAAAAAAAAATTTTAATGATGGACAAAACGCCATTTGATTGTCTTTGAAGGACAAAATGTGGTTTTATTTTCCCTAAGTGATTAAAATCAAAATATGAACTGAAAATTCCTGTTTGTAAAGCAATATCTGTAGTAAAAAAAATCATATGACATGTATGTCGTCCTTCAGAAGACAGCAGCATTCTTCTCCATCTTCACATTGATCGCAGGTCTGGTCCTTTTCAATTACATTTTCACCATACTGATCCTTCAAAATTGGATCTAACCAAGTTAATTCTGGATCTAATGCCCATTCTTTGCCTGATAGACTAACTAAAAATTTTGATAAGCTATCCAGTTTTTTCTCCTTAACAGCATGCTTTGTTGGCAATTCCGGCAGTACTATGTCACTTAGTTTTTTCTTTTGTTGAATTAAACTTGAAAACATTTTAGAATTGTCATCATTTCTGTATAAAACCTCTGTTTTATACAAGATTTTACTTTCCCCAGCAGTTTGTTTGCCTCGAGTTATGATTATTCTTTTGGCTTCACTGATACCTATAACTTTTTGGAGTGAAAGTGCTGCATGTTTTATGTCATACAAAGTCCAATCAGATCTCAGCTTGTGCACTTGTCCTTTCTTAGAATAGATTTCATAATATTTTTCTGGTGGCTTTATAAAAGCATGGGCACGTAAGTCCAGCTCAACTTGACCAAAAACTCGATCAGCTGGCATAAACGAATGGCCACGAACGGGAAATGTCATCGTAAGTGTTTGAATAGTTTTTTGGGGCATTATTCAAAAGTCACAAGGTGAGTGCATGTACCATGTGGGAATTTTTATTTTGACCCCCACATCGTCCGAAAACAATCTTAAATGTTTAATATCTGGGTCAAAATCAGTCTTTTTTAGAAAGTCAGTCAACGCAGAACTTATTTCTACCACACCTCTTCCTGCTTCATGCTCAAGCCATGTATAAAAAAACAGGAGTTTTTGTTAAAATATCTGTCACACAAAATGCATAAAAAGCCAGTTGCTGAGAATAGAATGCTTCCGTAATAGGCGCCTTTGGAAGATTTTGGACCTGTTGAAGATCAAAGCAATATGTCACGCTATCAGCAGATTCCTCTTTCATTGATTTAAAAAACTGCTTTGCTCGCGTCTTATGAATAGTTAAATCCATTTTTAATTTTAATCTTTGCTCTTCATCCTTGGTGGTATTTATCTCAGTGTTTGTTCTTATGCAAAAGCCACAAACATCAGTAGCTGGACTTCCAAAGGCTAAAACAAACGGGCAACTTAGTAAAAAATAAAAAACATTTGTTTAATAATATCTACCTATATTAAACTTATTGCTGAAAATTCGACTAAAGTACTTGTAGTTTGTTTGGAGTGAATTATCTGGAATCTGATCATTATACATCTCCCACAGCTTTTTTATGTTTAACTCAGATGACAAATAGATTCTTCTTGACTTGCCTGTACCATAGTGGCTTTCATGGCCCTTCAAAGACAAAATAAATTTCATGACACTTTCTAATTTAAGCGCATTTTTCTTGGACTTAGTGTCTCCACCACGATTGTCTTTTATACTAGTGCCAAGCATCTTCTTTCTCACTATCGTATGAATTCTTCTTGGACCACGATTAAAAATAGAGGAAAATAATTTTTGGCAAACAAAGATTTTCTTGCTATTATGCGAAACCTAAAAAATACTCAATCAGAGACCTTACAAAGTTTAATCGAAAAATAAATATGTACTTACTGATGCTAAAGCTTGGTTTATTTAAATAAAAACTTACATAAAATTCTGTGTGAAAATCATCTGATTTACCATTCTTTCTCTTCTTTTGCCTTTTTATTTCCTTAATATTCATCATCTGTGCTAATTTGTTATCCTGAGCATTTTTGTTCTTTTCTTCATTATCATAGAAATTTTGTCTAATAATTTTTATGTCGGCCTACAAAAGTTCTGTACATGCAAATTTTTTTGATTTGTGAACACAATTATTTTTAAAATTCAATAACTCTGGATCTAAATCTGAATATCTAAAAGAAAACAAATTAAACCACAAAAACACAACATA